>JAWQUT010000648.1:286470-304808 GCA_033807755.1 Ellobium chinense
GGGGGGGGGGGACATGGCAATGGTCGACCTGCTGGCTGTGAGGAGGCGGCTACGCCTCTGTTTACCCGATTGGTGTTGGCAGATATTTTCCCGCATGACCTCGTCCTGGCTGGCAAGATCATGGTCAAGTAGGCGACTCTCATAAGGAAACTGATCATAGCATTTACGCAAGACAGGCATAGCCAGGGTGGGTGGGAGGTGTAGAAAGAATACAAGATGATCAAAGACAAGGTCCCCGGGCGCGACTTTGTACTTAAATTTAACACTGTGGAAATGTGCCAGGTAGGCATATCAACAGAAGAGAAAATGAGGACATTTCGAGGATTTAAAAACACTGCCCTCGTGAGCATCTTATAGTCAGAAAGTCAGGATGAAGGACAGACAAAAAGAAACGGATGAACAACAAATGGAAGGACAAACGGACGCATGGCCCGATTATGACTTTGTAAAAATAAAAATCAAATGTCAAACTCACCTCATCACGCCAAAAGAAGCCAAGAGCGCCATTGCAGACAAAGCTTTGCGAGACCTCATCCACTTGGACGATGGAGAGAATTTCGAAGCTCACCAACACAATAACTGCTTGAGATTGATTCTTTTTGGGGTTTACATCTGTGTTGTATTTGTCGCTGCTTAATTTGTCTTTGAATAAGGTCATGGCGTCATCGTGAGTCTGACCTTCACAAAGGTCAGGGACCCCCAGGGCAAGAAACAAGGCAAGTATGAGATAACGGTTCTCCATATCAGTCAACAACTCAGCTGCACTGGTAAAGAATTTAGAAGACACAGTAGCTAACAGCAATACCATACTTAATTTACTGTATATTGCTTAAAGAATAAATAAAGATAGATCAATGGATGGATGAATGGATGGATCGATGGGTGGATGGACGGACCGACGGACGGACGGTCGGGTGGAAAGATGGACAGCATAAACAGGCTTTGAAACAATAGCCAAAATAACATCAGAAACTGCAGCTATTTTATCATCCAATTCTCGAATTAAATGTAGATAGTGAATATGACTTTCAACATAGTAATCCAAACGAAAAAGGCAGTAGGAAACCCAAGTGTTTTTAAATCCATAATATGTACACATGTAATTTATCACAAGAGATCAGCAGCCTCTTATCACAACAACTCCGTATAAGTTTGCGTTGTTTGTGTTTAGAAGCAAGATATTACGAGACATGTAGAAAAACTTTTGTTTCATTTTCTGTGCTGAAATGAATGCATTACTGATAGGGCTACTGGTATAACATCTCGGAGCACGCACAATGACTCAACAAATATTTTCTCATCAAGGTATACAAATATTGAACACATTAGCTTGTGTGAAAATGCTGCATCACAATAAAGCTCTCCACCCACGAAGCAAACAAGAGCCTGGAGTTATTTCCGCTTGTAGAATGTAGTTGACATTCTAGAAAAAAAAAATTATACACGCTAAAATGTGTGACATCGAGGACGTCATGAAGAAGCCGTAGAATACTATGAAAAAAAAAATCACAAAAGACATGTTGGTATAATTTATAGTTGTACCTTCGGGTGTTTGGGGAGTGACTGAATCAGGGTTTGACGATTAAAAAAAAAATCAAAGAAAGCAACAAGTATTCAAAGAATGAATTCAAAGAAAGCAATATTAATTTGTAATAATTTCTCTTTATGGGGCGGCTTTTCAACCTCACTGAGCTGCGCCCAGCACCATGGCATAGAGCTTATAGGGAACGTGCAAGATAACACTATTTTTTTTTTTGCCTGAAAGTGATTACATTTGAAATAGGAAAGTGGCATTTCCTTTCATTTAAAGATTTAGAATTTAAATTGATTTCAATGAATCTGATCTAGCAATTTAATGAGCACGTTCCCGTTCAAACACGGGGGAACTTAACAGTGTGTTTAGAAACTACTACTGACATCTCGTTAGGGTCGTCTCGTCCATACCAGTTAGCCATCTAGTTGGTGTCTAGCAGCAGGGACATATAGCTCATATAACACTGTATTATATAACGTTTAACAACCAAATGTTTTGAACCACATACATTCCTATGCTCTGTTTTGTTTGTTTGTTTGTTTGTTTGTTTGTTTGTTTGTTTGTTTGTTTGTTTGTTATTTTTTTGAGAAAGAATAAGATATGAGTATTTAATTCACCTAGTGATACTAAAATGATTTTAAGGGTTTTCTTCAATATCATCTTTCACACGGAACAGATTATTTCAAAATTCTGCAAGGGCTCCTGAACTAGTATTTCCAATAACAGGAAATATTTTTTTTTCCTCTTTCTTCTGTGTTCGTGGTAAAAGAGTTCTCAATAACAGTGGGTTAAAAACAGCACTTCCTACTTCGTCAAACATTTTTCTTTCATTTTACAGCAACGTCTCGTAAAAGGAAAACGTGAAAAGCACTGCTTTTTTACACTGCCATTATTTGCATCGTCATCTCCCATAAATATAAATAACAGATGTGCAAGACAAAAGTCAAAATCTAGTATTGAAAACTAGACTACTATTTCTCCACTGTTGAAATGGGATCAATATGGCATAAAGCCTTTTTTTTGTCAGGGCATAGACAACTGATAGTTGTTAACAGGTCCTAAAGCGGTGGATACAAAGAGCCTGCAGTGTCAGGGCACTAAAAAGCACTGAAACACGCTACAGATGAAGGCATTGAAAGAGTTGGACCGACCCTAGCGGGTGATGAAAATCGCTTTTATCTATGAAGAGAATGAAAGAGATATCATGGGAACAGGTTTCCTCTAAGAAACAAATTTTACTATGTCCGAGGACGTAGGATTTTTTTCCAATCAATAAACTAGACATGTTTCTAATTTCTCGCATTATATAGTACTCGTAAGATACGTTTTAAGAGAATCGTGATTGAACAACAATTTTACACAATAAAAGTTATCTATTCTGCCTTGTAAAATCTCTATTCCACATAACTAATCTCTTGCCCACAAAATTAATAGTTCTGTACACAGAAGTAATGTTTCTCTCAAATTTCCACTACGAACAAACATTTTATACCACAAAGCCCAAATCAACTGTAGAGTCTGATATCTCAGTTCCGTATCTAACGACACACGCTGTTTTCTGACAGGCTGCAAAACAAATTAACACTCCTACTGATATTTCAGATCCTTATCTAACGACACAAGCTGACTTCTGACAGGCTGCAAGACAAATTAACACTCCTATAGACTTCCACTTCTTTACAGTGTAGGGTTCAATATCTTAATCTCCACAATGAAAAAACCCTTCAAAGTTGCCAAGTTAAGTAGATTCTGGCGGTGAATAAATATGTAAGGTCTACAAAGTAAACGCGATTCGTGAGTCTTTTACTTGAACGTCAACTGAAACCCCGAAACGTAGTGCATTAACAACCTTTTGTAACCATCAATAGCCATTCAAACGTTCCCTGAGGAATATGACCCACTTCTCTTCTTCAAAGGGTTTCTCAATCAAGAAACAAGTCGCACAGTACTTGAACATCAACAGTGACATATTATGATAATAAAAATCAGCAATACGTTTTTTGAAACAGTTCTTATTTTCTCCATCAAACCTATGATTCACGAATGTCCCGTTTCATCGATTAGACATAGCACGCATCAATTTTTATTGACACAAACGATGTGAATGCTTCTATGAAAGATTAATGAAAGATAATCCGTTATCATTTCTAAATTGTAGCTTCACTCTAGCCCTCCATCAAAGTTGTTCACACTTCCTACTTCCCTCCTAAAGCAAATTTGGGAAAAACATTCTCCACCAGTGAATGGTGATTAACCTTGCAGATCTAGCAAATTTTCAACTGTCAAAGATACGCAGTAAAATGTTTGAAAGTTCATTGCGCTGTTTGAACTTTTTCCTACAAGGTGTGGTTTGTGACAATTGTGTTGACAGGAACGCAAAACGCACTTAAATTGCGAAATTCCCACAGTGCTAGTTTAAATATTTGCTGGCCCTTTATGTCACTGATTTTGGATGGTACCCTACATTGTGGCACGCGTTAGGGATGCGAGGTTTTATACACAGGCTTCTAACCTCAGTCATTCGACTACGTATCCCTTCACGAGGTAATCCCGTGGATCCTTTCGGACCAGCGGAAATCCACTGATAGTAATGTCAATCAGTGACTCTTATTTTCCTTGGATAGGACATTCTTCAATAGGGAGAACCAAACAATAGGAGATCATCAGAGGAGACGTTCTCTTCTCCAAAATATGTTATTTGCATTTTCTGGTTTCTGACACTTGAAGAGACAGAGCTACATATAGCTCATGATCCAAGTTGCCCCTCTGTTTTCATTGATACACAGCAACAGGCTCTGTGCGTATACCCAGGAAAACATCGATTAGTACTCCCGGAGTGGGAATCCGTGCTCTAAATGCTAAAATTTTCACTGCGGCTGAACTCTCTGGATTCAAGTGTATTACAATCACTAACTGGTTTAATAAGTTAGACCTCACTAAACTGTTTGCTGAAACATCAGTACTGTGAATGTAGGGTAAACACTTCAAACACCGAATGGTACCAGAAATTATTGGCTTGTACTGTTTACGGACCAAAAATTCGAGATGTCAAAGCAAACACATCATATTGATGAGACAAAGATTTCGTAATTCCGGAATATTCTCCTTTTCTCCACCACCGCTATGACTTTCTTCACCTTTATCTCTAGCATAAAGAGTGTCATTTCAGAGCTCGCGCAATAACGACACGATCTCTTACCATCACACTACTGTATCAGTTCTCAATGCACCCTTAATGGTATTCAATATACAGAGGTAATTTAATTCTTACGAAGGTAAGAGATCCCATCGTTAATGCGGAAAGTCTCCCTTCTTGCAAACTTTTCATTATCGTCTTCTATCCACGCCTTTCTAAACATCCCTAAAATAACGTCAAGAACCCAGGACCCCAGGAGTGAAAAGGAAAGGTGTATTTACAAAACAGTGGCGTCAAGGTACACAACTGACATTTAGATACGCCTTATTTACCAACATATCTTGTCAATTGTTTATCTTCACTATTGTTATTATCACTTGATCCATCATTGTCATCAACATTATCATCATCATTGAAGCTGTAGCTTCTGACGGATGGTCAGATCATCATCATCATCATCATCATCATCATCTTCTTCTTCTTCTTCTTCTTCTTCTTCTTCTTCTTCTTCTTCTTCTTCTTCTTCTTCTTCTTCTTCTTCTTCGTGCTATATAGATATGTAAGTCATTCGAACTGCACTGAAACTAGTAACAGCAAACCAAGAGTCAAAAGATTCTAAAATTTTATTTAAAATTTTCGAGAGATGCTGCTTCCTTCGTCAGGCAAAATGTGTGAACTAAAATGAATAAAAGACAGCGAAGGAAAAATGAAGGATATGAAAGACAGGGGAGAAGATGATCGTATTAGACAGTGTCCTTTCGAAAGATTGTATAGAAATAATCGTATAATCTAAAACCATACCGGGAAAGTGATGAAATTCAGTCTTGAATTGGCAAAAGGAATATATGGTGCAGGCAGTGTTTCCCAAAGCTTCAACGGATTTCATTTGCGCTGGTCAGTGGGCTGCAAAAGAAGACCAGTTTTTTTTGATCCCTCTAAATGAAGATTGTGAAAAAAGTAAATGAAGGACTCCCACTGTAAGCAGTATATAAAATGAGCACAATGGTGGCACCAAACCTTCGGACTAGTCGTGGGCGTCTCTAAACATTCCAGTGGTTCGAGAAGAAGCTTTCATAAAATGGCTCAGAAAGGCTTTTACAGCTTGTTTCCTGCAACATATACTGGGCCCAGTGCTTTGGAATATTTTAGGAAGTAGGGAATAAGATTCAGGGATAAGTCGGGTACGACAGAGGAAAGCTATCTCTGGGACGTTCTTCTACGTCTGAAGTTGTAGGAGCCAAATTGTAAAAGCTTCTTTGAGCCACTAAATAAAAATTTCTTCTCTAACCACAGGAATTTTCCGAGATGGCCAAGATTAGTCTGCAGGTCTGGTGCCATCACTGTGCTCAAATTATATACTGTTTACGGTGGGGATCCTTCGGTTAGATTTTTCACAATTTTAAATTACATGAAAAGGGGTTAAAAATTTGGCCTTCTTTTGCAGATCACAGGTCCGCACAAATGAAATCCGCTGAAGCCACTGGGAAACATTGCCTGCAACAATTATGTTTTTACAAATTCAAAACTAAATTTTACCACTTTTGCGGTGTGGTTTCATGTTATATGATTATATATGTTATATGTCCTTTGGACAGATTTTATACTCTGCTACTATCGACTCGGATAGTCCAATATTTTTTTACCAATTAGGCTCCTGCAACCCTAAGCGCTCTTTGGATCAAAGCTCTAGACGGACACGTACGTTAAACGCAGCGAAGGGTTAAGTTGATGATCACATTGGCCACAAAGTCACTCGAGATGATTTCAGAGCATGTGTCCAGCGCTGAAGTGTGAAAAAAAAACCGTCAGTCGAAAAAAAATTGATTTGTCTTTTCTTGCTAGGAAAAAAGGTATGCTGAAAAAATATCGACTCTAGTTAAACGGAAATCTTTTACAGAACAATACCAAGAATTAAATGGTGTATAAAGATAAAACCACGTGTCTGAACTCGCCGTTCTCATGGTTCTGTTAATCTACTGTTGTAACATGTGTGGATCAGGTTATTATATCGTGAAGTTCGAGTCAAAAACTTCAAAATCACAGGCTGGGTATTCCATTTATGTTGTCTTGTAGTTCTTAAGGTCTGAAAACTGAACCACACTAAACGTGAGCAATGCATAAAAACTGTGACTTTACCATGTTATGTAATACCCATGCAAGTTACCTATATACAACTGGAGATTTGACATTTTTGCCGGTAGACTGTGTTTCCTATGTTTAAAAAAAATTAAGGAACTTTTTTTTTTCTTAGGTTGAGTTTTCTATTTTTCTAGGATTCGGTGTGCGCAGAGTCTTTCCTTCTCCCTAGGCGTCTTCCTTGACCCTATGGTCACTTGGTTTCAATAACAGAGACTGCCAGTTACACCAGCATGCAAGGGAGGAAAAGCCAATCCATATCATCAAGAAGAGATCACCCAAACACGCTCATCCTTAGCCTAGGAAAGAGTTAGTCCTGATGAGAAACTTTTGCATCAAAGGGTCACCTACCAGTTTCTGAATTGAGCAACACCTGTGGCGGACATTAGATGTCACCAAAACAACAACAACAACAACAACCATAACAACAACAAAGCCAAATGAGATATAATATGTCACAGCACATTACTTCTTTATGACGGAAGTTTTACGAGGATAGGCACTGGTTATTTGTAAGGATCTCAGAGACACACATGAGATAATGCGTGCTAGGCTAACATTAACCGCGTTTGAACATATCAAGGAAAATACCGAGAATTTCACCTGCCACAAATAGTCCCAGTAGAAGGGCTCGTGGACCTAAAATGTGATAGAATCTCACTGCAGTCGGCAGGTTTTTCTGAAAAAAATATTCAGCTTTGAACATTGTATGATCCCGTGCTCATGACTTAAACAGAAAAAAAAAATAATCATTATATCATCATAATAGATTCTTCATCACAGCCATATTCCAGCCTTGAGCCTATCTGTGACAACTTCCTTACTAGAGCAATGCCCTGGGGTTAGTAGATTACATAATTTTGAGAATGTAGTTCATAGTCACGGCCATCCACGAGATAAGTGAGCCCAAGAAGGCGCCAGCATTGATCCACTTGCTGACAGTGTTCCAGTTGCATGCCATAAAGGTTGTCGTGCCATAAATGTCATTGTCAATCCCTTCCAAAGTTGCATGAGGGTCTGCTAGATCATTCCTTATTATGTAGACTACGAGATGCTCTTCAGGTACAGCGACTCGGGTCTTAGAAGGGGTGTGGGCTGAAACTGACGGTTTCTGTAAAAGGTACCAAAGGCATGTGATCGATCAATATCGAAGTCAACGCTTGAGTAGGAAGGTTTGCCTTCTTATATAAATGTCAACCAATAAAACACATTCGCTATTAAACTGGGTGTGTAGGTGGTATTATATAAAGTAGCACTGTAAATTATCCTTTAGCATGGCATGTTGCAGTGCAAGTAACGGCGACGACGCAGAATCTGAAACAGGCTACATTTGAATTTTGAATTTCATGAAGAGTGTGTCCCCAAAACTCAGTGAGTGGACTCTGCATGTATTTCAAATAAAGGGAACATAATAATAAAAAAAAAAAGGTAACTATACATCCTACCTGTATTTATATTACTTTAAAATTTCAAAATTCGTAAAAGAATAGAGAAATCAAGTTCAAATTTGTTTTAATAGAATAAATTAGAACTGCATCCCTGAATACAATAATAACTCATTTTGCAACGAAAATGCACTTACATGTAGTGAATTTATGGAAAAAAAATCTCTCCAGCTCCATAGGAACAGCCTAGAATTTTTAGTATGTTAAGAACTTCATTCTCGAAGTCTGTTGTACACTTTGAGATGAGAAAGATACCGAGTTCGGAACCAAACTCTTCTTGTGAGGAGAATGCGGATTTTGAATATATGAGATCCCCAGATGTGAGGTCCAACTGCATATTTATTAAAATTCATGTTTTATGGTCCTGAGACGCACGCTGATTGGAAGAAGCTGAGAGCTCCAAAAGGAATAAACTGCAGCTGCCAAACCGCGAATGGTAGGCTGTAGATCCACTCCATATGCCTTGAAAAAGACAAAGCAGCACAGGAAAATTATGTTTCATTGCAGGACCTCTCCACCCCCNNNCTAAAAAAAAAAACCATCTCCTCCTTCAAGACATCTCAAAGTGAATGTGTAGATGGATTACGATAATGTTTTGAATCTCTCCTGCGAGGAAACGTCTGGGCTCACCATTGCATGAGGCATGACATCACGAATGCAAGTGGCAGGGGCAGAAGGAATGAAGGCTTCAGCAAACTGTAGTTTATTGAGAGAAAAGGACCTTCCTATGTGCTCCTGAACAACATTCTTAAGAACATAACACACCTTTTGTTTCAAGAGCGTGTCCCTTCTGTGCTTCTTCAGGAAGACTTCGCTTCCCGTACAGCAAAATTACTCATGAAGACAAGGCCCTTACTGCACTCAAGAACATTCTAGCCATCAGGATAACATCATTCCAAATTGGAGCCAGCGCTATCAAGACTTTGTGTTTCTTAAGTAAAAGACTAATGAAATAATCATGTGTTTCTCGTTTTTAGCAGAAACTGAGTTTCCCAAGATGGTTTTATTGACGTCTACGCTGTTCGAGCTCACCTCTGACATGTGATGGAGACGAACGACGATAATGGTGACGAAGACACTGATAGCTCCAATGATGAGCACGCAGAAGACATAGACTGTTAGTTCCGGCACGGTTTGTGAAGACTTGGGTAGCAAACTGCTCACGATAGTCAAAAACACGGCCTGGGCCAACAAGACAGTGATTCCTTAAATAAATGGATAAAAAGGTTTCTTCACTTTTATATTATTCGGGTATTATTTGTTCTAACTGAACTTTAAGACTGTTTTTGACAAACAAGTTCTATTGCAAATTTTGTTATCAGTTTGTATCAGGGTGTGAAGACAGCTCTCACAAAAACACCGAAATTAAATGGTAGGCACAAGTTATTAACATTTGTTGCGAAATTTAGTGTTTTCGATGAGCAAAATGAAGTAATATACCTCTTACAAACAGAATTAGTAACTCATCCACTAAAACTGGTTTCAATGATATTGCCTTTTCAACTTATTCAAAATTACTTCTTGGATTTTATATATATATATTATCTCTATGAAATAGTATTTCATATTATTATTTATTATGATGAGTTATTTCTCACAGAAGCTTGGGACAAAAGGACATAAACAGTCACAAGTTATGAAACTCTCTTTAACCGTAGAATCCACTTTATATCACATTTGGCTTTTGATCATTTTTGTACATACATGCAGGCAGAGACATTAAATGTTTGCACCCCGAAGTTATGATGAGGTTGTAAATAATAAGTAAATAAATTAATTAATTAATTACTGAAGAAGATCGACTACGCTCGAACATTGTAATTGAATTCTGTGATATTTATGCATTACTCTTTGAATATTTTTTACTCTTGTTTCTATTGTCTTTTATAAATGAATGAATGAATGAATGAATGAATGAATGAATGAATGAATGAATGAATGAATGAATGAATGAATGAATGAATGAATGAATGAACACACGGTTAGCTGAACAACATCACATACCGTAGCTGATTTTCTCGCCTGACTGCACTGGAATCAAGAAAACAATGATGTTCAGCAGAGACAAGAACATCACGGGTAGCACAATGCCGAATATGATAGGAAGAGGGCGTCTCTTTATGTTGAGGGTGATCTGGTGAATAAAAGATTACAAAAATCAACTAGGTCTCGTAATGCTTGTTTATATTAGTACCGCAGACATCATGCATGTCACTGTGCTGATAACACTGATAAGGACAAAGATGACAAAATCTGAGGAATTTGAAAAGGTGCATTGGTGTTAGATAGATCTAGTACACGGCATTTATAAAGTGTTAAAATAAGGGCACCATCCCTTGACTGTGACAAGTGCAAAGACTCTACTTCGTCTGTTGTCCATGGCAAATTACACATAGACTAAAGACACAATGCAATGTACTAAATATTTTCCAGTGACTTCAGTCAGAACATAACTATGTAAATGCTTATCATATAAACAGGGACTATATTCCAGTGACTATATCCAGTGTGTACTAATTTTTGTCATGTGACATGTTACATAAATTTGACCTTTGACCTGCTAACAAATACTTTGATCGGAAGTTTTGGAAACTTCTAGGCGGATGAATATGTGACGTCATTTGTTTGGTAACTATTTTCACTGCCATGGGGTTTCACTCCGGTTAGATTTTCAGATTTCTTTTTTTTTTTCAACTTATTTCAGTCTGTCTTTTTTATCACTTCTCATCGTTCTCTTCAAAGTTTTAGTTTCCGTTCAGAGCAGTTGAATTAAAAGTACTTGAAATGTTAAAATATTTCTGCAGTCTGAAGTTTCATCGATGATCATCAGCGGTTTAGATATACTTTGTGTCGCGAAACAATGTGGTTCATTCGGTCCATTTGTGAGTGGTGTGTCTCAGACAATGCTAGGGCCACTTCAGGGTCAATTTCACGATTAAAAGTTCTTTTTTTTTCTAATTGGTTAGAGCTAATAGGGTCAAAAGGATCTGAAATTCGTGTTTGTTTGATATCAGATTTATGAAATTCGTTATTCATAAATGTATAACTTATCCTCTGTTTACAGAGAAGAGCATGTGTCGAATGGCAAAAACATTTAAGTAGTGAAATTCTCTAGTCATCTAATTATGATTGTTTCAAACTCTCATAGATAACTAATCCTAATTCTTTTGAGCCACGTATATAACATAACATAACATAACATAACATAACATAACATAACATAACATAACATAACATATAACATAACATAACATAACATAACATAACATAACATAACATAACAATAATAATATAACATCGCAATATGTCTGGTATGCAGGCTAGTGCTTCATTCGTTGCTTCACTTTGTTTTTATCAAACACTGCAGGGCACACAGTGCAGCTGCACTTTTTTTTTTCACAGGTGCTGATCACAATCATCCTGACAATATCTTTTACTGCAGTCAAGTAGCCAGGTTCCCATTAGAGACACGTAAGTGCATGTAGATATTGACTGTATTTAGCCAGTACATACATGCGCATTGGCGCATGGAGGTGATGGTTGTACGTTGTTTGAAGTTTTGACAGAGAATTACGTCCAACTGGTGCCCCATACCCCATATTCACCCGAACCAGCACCGAGTGACTTCTTTCTGTTGCCAACTATAAAAGAAAAGCTGTGTGGAAAAGAGTTTTATGATCCTAAAAAGGCACGAGTGGCATTTGAAACTGAAATATCGACCTTGACCCCTGCAATGTGAAAATACTGCTCTGATTCTTGGTTCAGGAGAATGAAAATTTGTGTACAGAGTAGAGGAGAGGTTCAAAAAACAAATATGAGAAAAATCAAGTCTCTAGCTCTATTCTTTTTATGCCATTCTGGAAATACATCTACCATGGCTTGTCATCTTACTTGAACATATGGTAAAGCATACGGAAACTTTGAATTGGGTATGTCAATGCCTCCTACATCCATGCTGACATTCTTGAGCTCCCATTCACTGTTCTCGGCGTAAAAAACTGTGAGTACTTCCCCGGTATGGATGAAAGCCAGGTCGTACTCGGAATACGTCACTGAGAGAAACTGCAAGTAAAAATTTAAAAGTAAAAAAAAAATGGTTTACAGAAACACCATGACGAGCTATGCAAATTTGTAACGCCGTCATGTTGACTCTATCTCTGATGAGTCAGAAAGACGAAGACAAACTGTATAAAATGTCACTGAAATGAAGTTTAGTGTTTTATTACATACACTACATTTCTTAAAATAAGACAGGCGAAAATCATCCTAAAATCCATTAAATAGATCATCCTTGCCACTGTGAGAGCAATATATCAATGCCATAATAATAATAATGCTGTTGTGTCAAATATTTGTGTATGACCTGATTTATTTTGTGAGAATTAGCTGTCACAGTTCCTGCCAACTACAATAAAACCTCGTGTGAAAATCTTTACTGAGTATTATACCTTGATTAAATTATCAACCTAGACTAAAATTTTTGAGTAAACTCCCTCTCCGACTATTCATCCTATTGAACTAAACCGGACCTAAGCTGCGATGGTGGCCTGCGCAGACTTAGTTCTGTTTTCAAGATACATTTATGTGCTAAATCCTTTCAAAGCTGGGATGAATTTCAGAATGCCTTGAAGGATACAGGCTCAGATTTGTATGCAACTTTAAACGTGTTTAATATCGAGCTTTATTATCGCAAAGTTATCATCTATGGTATGCATGATAAGAATTCACGAGCCTTTCTTGTTATCAGTGGTACAACTTGGGTCTCAGAATATTTGAAACATATTGAAAGAGTGTTCTACAAGATTGCCTCAACAAAAAACAGTAGTGCGCCTTACTTAACTGTTCAGATATACTCAAAAGATCCGCATACTGCAATGCATGCTACTATCCAGCAAAACAATCCCCACGGAATAACTCGCTTTCCAGCCAAAATACTCTTCACAGGGTACTCTGACTATTTACCAAAATAATCCTTATAAGGTAATCTACAGTAGCTGTCCAGCACACACAGAATGTTAACATATTAGTTTGGCAGTCCGGCCAAAATACCCCTATCCTAATATAGCAATAACAGCACACATGTTATGTTTATTCATAAATACTGAACGTTGCACACTTACTAGGAGGGAGCACTCTTGCTCATCGAATGGAAACTTTGTCAGTTCCAGAATACACGATGTGGTAAACGAGGCACCAGGTGACCAGTAAGCATATCCATTGTTACCAAGGGTGATTGGACTGAAATAATTCAATTTTAATTATGCAAGTCAGTGTAATATGTACATGTAATTTGTAATGAGGAAGTACCTGTGCAAAACAAGATGGGCCTCACATATAGAAGTTGAGAAGCAACTCTGTGGGCCTCACATATAGAAGTTGAGAAGCAACTCTGTGGGCCTCACATATAGAAGCTGAGAAGCAACTCTGTGGGCCTCACATATAGAAATGGAGAAGCAACTCTGTGGGCCTCACATAATATAGAAGTTGAGAAGCAACTCTGTGGGCCTCACATATAGAAGTTGAGAAGCAAATCTGTGGGCCTCACATATAGAAGTTGAGAAGCAACTCTGTGGGCCTCACATATAGAAGTTGAGAAGCAACTCTGATTTGATGATGGGAAAGAGGAAAGGGGATGGAGATTAAATGGCGGTTAGTGGAATCTAGTGACAGAAATATAATGAAATATAAATGAATGAAACCTCTGTCCTATCTTGTGTAGATTTTTGTCTAAACTGAGAAATAATAAACCCCATGATTTTTGCAAGCTGACTTCTTTCACTGAAACGAAATTTGTTACTTTAAAAGTTCAGTATGGATTTGGTGTGAAGAATGTTGAATAACTGTCACTGTTCGTATTACAAGCAATATTATTTTATTCTTTTTATAACGAGCAAACATGCTGCAAAGAAGTATTAAATTGCCTATAGAGAAGGAGAAAGCGAACGTAGAAAGGCAGAGGGCAAATCATCGCCCATCTCACGAAGGAGTATATGCGACACTTGCTAGTTTTTCAGTAGAGGTTGCAGGAGCCTAATTGAAAATGCCTCTTTGGGGCATTTGACAAAATATTCTCCTCAGACTACATGAATGTTCCGAAGAGGCAAGGACTAGTCTGTAAGTCTGGAGCCACCACTGTGGTAAAATTCTATACTGTTTTCAGTAGGGGTCCTTTGGAAAAAAATTTCGCAATTTCAGTTTACATGAAAGGGGGTCCAAAATTTGGCATTCTTTTGCATACCAGCTGCTCGCAGAAACTGAATCCGCTTAGACCCTTGAAAAGAGCTGCCTGCCAAAAATCTTTATTTAACAAATTCACCGATGTATCTCACAACTTTTGCGGTGTAGTTTTATGTTCTACAATTATTTCTACACAATCTGTCCAAAGGACAGATTTTTTACTCTGCTATTATCGACTCGGGGATAGTCGACACATTTTTAGCCAATTAGGCTCCTGCAACCTAGAGCGTTTTCAAGTTTCAGTGATAATGCGGCCCGTGTAATCCTCAAAAAACAAAAGTTCGAACGTAGTGAACCTCTTCTAAAAACCCTAAATTGGTTGCCAGTGAGAGCAAGAATTGAATACAAAATTCTTCTGCTTTGTTATAATGGTATTTTGCCTTCCTACCTATTAGAGTTATTGGAAAAACACAAGCCAGTTAGATCCTTACGTTCTGAAAATTCTCTTATTCTTTTAAAGCCTAGGACAAACTTGAAGAAAATCGGGGAACGAGCACTTAGTTTCATAGGACCATCTCTGTATAACAACCTGTCCCGTAATATTAAAAATTCCGCCTCATTGGCTGCATTCAAGGGGTTACTTAAAACACATCTATTCAGTAAACATCTTGATTGTTAGTTAAACATAGCTGATTCTGTCACAACTACATTTTGAATAGATCTATATTATTGTAACAAGTTTAACAAGTTTAACAAGTTTATTGCGAATATATGAATATGTGTGAGTAGGTATGCGCGCGTGTGTGTATGCGTGCGTGTGTGTGCGTGTGTGTGTGTGTGTGTGTGTGTGTGTGTGTGTGTGTGTGTGNGTGTGTGTGTGTGTGTGTGTGTGTGTGTATGTGTGTGTGTGTGTGTGTGTGTGTGTGTGTGTGTGTGTGTGCATATATATGTGGGTGCGTGCGTGTGTGCGTGTGTGTGTGTGTGTGCGCGCGTGTGTGTGTGTATGTGTTCAGGTAGGAGTGTTTTCCCATACTTATTGTGAGCTTGCGTGCATATCTGAGAGAATGTTAAAGTGTCACCTCGGGGATTGGGCACTATACAAATACACTTTTTTATTATTATTATTATTATTTAAAATTGATAAATACGCCCAATAAGTAATCAATATTTCAGAAACTATTAGAGCTATCGATGAGCCTTGCGAAAAGTAGCCTCAGCTCAGAACATGCCAAATGTCGCATACGTCCCTGCCTGAGATGAGCCAAGATATGTGGAGGAGAGCCATGGTTAATCTGCCGCTAACTGAACTGACAGTTTGGAAACTCTACAAGCATCACCACTACACAGATGTACTATCATATTAAAGATACGAGAGATTTTATTTTCAAATTCGGATCTCTTGACGAGAGTAGTGGTAGATATACGCATGCAGACACGGCACTTTCTAGTGCTGCGATCAAATTGCACTTTATTATTAAGATTTCCACTCTTCTCTAGTTACCTACATGTAACGTGAAATATAGATCTAATCGTATTACCAACAAATTGTCGACTTACAACAACAGCAACAAAAAAAAAGCACACAGGCACTATAATTTATAGACACAAGTACTAGGATGGCTTTTTGTTATAAGATGGCGGAAATGCCTTAAACGTTTGCCCTTTCCTACCGTAACTCTCCACAGATGAGAGTTCCGACGCAGATTTGTGTCGATGCAGAGGCCGCGAGTTCTCCTACCACTATATCCCTCTCTTGGAACCATTTTTTCTCTCGGCAGTTGTTTCCTAGAGTACTTTCCTCTTCAGGCTTACTGCATCTCGTGTGAACATCTGTTTGTGCCCGATGATTCCCCATCATAATTATATGAAGAGATTCAAACTTCAAAGTAAAAGTTTTGCCAAAAATTACGTGTCAGCAGTCGGGAAGTGTGTTAGGGTTACAGGTGAGTACTAGGCTCGCACATGGAAGTTAGGGAACATATTCAGACAGTAGGTATTAATTTTAAGGATTAATTTGCTGTGAAGTTAGCGTCCCTGTGGTGTGGTGGTAGCGCGTTCAGACTTGCAACCTGAGCGACCCTGGGTTTGATTCCCGATAGGGGAATAAAATTTGCTACTGTAGGTTTTTTTTTCGGCCCATCTTCTCAAAATTCACAGTAATTTGGTAAAATCCCTGATGACACAGATCCTTACATAATAATCATGTATCATCATTTTAAACAAAAATAATTATTACCAAACCCAGCTCATTTTCCTCCCCCCTTGATGATAGAATACTATATACCTTGCCATTCGATTACAAAGTTACGTACACATTATCATCCTTGAACGGATCCCTCTCTGTTAGGGCACTTAATAGTATGAGTTTTGGTTTCCAGACTTCGGCGTTTTGGGGACGCAGGATGTAGATTCCGTTGGCTGTAGCGTTCCAAGTCAGAAGCTGCAGACAACAAAGCAAGAATCTATAAGGTTTATTGAATAAATCGGCATAATTTTCGACATTCAATGATTACGAAATTAATCAGTCAAATTTTAGCAGTTGAGGTTACAGGCTTGTAAATATACTTTCACTTTTGGGTCGTACAACTTAGGGGGTATATTTCATCTCCCCTTTTACCTCTTTTGGCATGCCCTGCTTCCAGTAATAAGGGCTCCAGGGGAGGAAATTTTGATATTATGGGAAACTGTGTCCATTTTACTTTATTTTACCAAGCACTCTTTAGCCCTGGGCTGGAACTGCCAGGTCAAGGGTGTGTTCAGGCGGAAGAGAAGGGGTTTGGCGTTGACCAGTGAAAAATGTAGGGTCTGTTTACAAATAACAACCAAGCTCAAATTTCAACGGGCTTGCTAGGGTTGGGTAAGTCTTAAAATTTGGGTCACATAATGAGCTTCAATCCCGTATGGGTCTGGGTGAAAGCTAAAACTTTGGGTTCAGAGGGCAGCTCAAAATGTTAATATAGCCCATAGAGGAAAAAAGGGTCCAATCCTATAACAGGTCTGTAACCTTGAAAACACTTAACCGAGACTACGTCCTATCAGTCTGCTTGAGACACTACACAGAACGTTCTTTATCTTGTACTACCTCACTAAGTTAACCTTTCCGGACGTGAGACAAACATTTAGGCAGTTAAGCTACATTGCTAATCATTATTTAACACAACATAGATTTGTTTCCGTTTTTGTATCATTCAAATTGTAAGCGTCCTACCAAATTGCGCTGTCTCAAATTTGATGTCAGTGACTTGATGAGGTAGTATATTATCATACAGGTACAATAGCTCACTATTCACTGTATTGCGCAGTGTGAGTTTGGATGATACAGTCGACTCCGCTTTATCGCAAACTCCTCGGGATCACGGAAAAAGATGCAATCAAGCGGAGTTGCGATTATGTGGAGCTGATATTTTAGGCCTTTTATTACAAAGGTGTTTTTTTATTNAGCCTTTTCCCTCTGCGATTATGTTCGCAAAACTCGGGACGATATTGTAGCCTAAGAATGTTTGATAGCCGGGGCCTGTTCATTGTCCACCTTGCAGTAGCCCGGGCAGACAATAAAGAATAGGATGGCGCGTCTTTTCAAATTTATTTATCGGTAGTAAACTTTTTTCCGCTGATCTTTGATTTTTACAGTCGCTGAGGAGTTGCGATTATCCTGAGTGAGTTGTGATTATCCAGCAAGTTTTATATAGGAAACATTCGGCTCCCTGGGGAGAGTTGCGATTAAGTGGAAGTGGCGATTAAGCGGAATCAGCTGTATTTATCAAACTACAACTCGAAGTTTCACATGTGATCACGGCTTTCATTTTATAGCACTTATGAATATTGACAGAAATTCTGTGGCTTGAAACTCTAGATACCGTACAAAAAAATCGTTTGAATTAGTGGGAAGTGTGAGAGAGGGGCGGGGAGG
>JAWQUT010000649.1:10391-33657 GCA_033807755.1 Ellobium chinense
GGTGGAGCCTTCATGCATAGCATGCCTTGTCAAACAGATTTTCATTGATGCAAGTGATAAGTAACAAAACTGTCTTCGTGGCTGACACTATATTTCGTTTGTAAACTTACGTGATATGTTTTTGCACTGAATTCGACAGTCAGCCCCTAATATTGACATGGGTTTTGTTTTGTTTTTGTAAATTTAGTCTATCAAAGTATATTAATATAACCGGGTGACATGCCATATTCTTTTTTCAAAATTATCATCAAGGGGAGGAATGTGAGCTCAGTCTGGTAATTTTTTTTTGAAGCACATTATCTAGGAAAGTGTGTCTCCAGGAATTTTACCAAATTACTGTGAAAGGTCAGTTTTGAGAGAAAATGCCGAAAAAAAAAAACCAACACCAGCAGAAAATTTCCTATTCCTACCGGAAATCGAACCCGGGTCTCTCAGTTTGAAGGTCTAAACGTGCTCCCACTAGTATCTCACCCGTGGCCTTAACACTTCTTGACTGCCTACACTAAGATTAAGCATGAAACATATTAATACGCCTGAGATTTCTATACATGCTCAGAGAGAAGGTTGGCAAGAATTAAGTGACTAGTTTACACGTAGAATAGTTGGTGCCGTGGGAGACCAAGCCGTAGCTGCGTAGGTCAAAACTAGGCTGTATACTTTCCCCCACTAGGGGACACCATCACAAGGCCATGAACACTTTATTAACAGGATCATTATACATGTAGTTAGTTATATAATAGTGTTCCTAATTGGTTCTACGAGGCAAAATTACGTTTTCAATTATAGCTAAACATACACAGTTCATGCTCTGTCTCGAAAGAATTCTAGATTCTAGATCTGTTTTAGGTTTTAATCTAGTCTGAACAACCCAAATTGCCCGATTCTGTTCCTTCCACCGTTGTAAATATATCATGCTTGGACCACATTGTTGTACTTGTTACAATCTTGAAATAAAGTTGTTTAATCCTGTTCTGTTCTGCTACTTTATTGTCTTGCTTTAAACTGCAATATAGAATCTTTTTACATTCGGATCATTATTTGGAGACACCAATGGATGGATGGATGGATGGATGGATGGATGGATGGATGGATGGATGGATGGATGAACGGACGGACTGACAGACGGATCATGGAACTCACAATTGTACAGCATGAAAGTGAGGATCAAACAAAGAAAAGGCCGGAAGGATACAGTGGCAAGAAAAACACATTAGAATAAAAAAAAAAAAACAGCGGATATTGGATGAGGACGACAACATGTAACCTATACAATGTGAAAGCAATGAGAAAGATATGAACGACAATAATAATTTTAAAAAATAAAGATAATGCTTGAGCTGGAGGTCTGGAAAAGGAACGGGAAAGACAAAGAAGGGTTATGAGGTTACAAAAAAAAAAAAAGGTACGAAGATTGGCATTAACTGAGGGAGGGAAAGAAAGAGAGAGAGAGAGAGAGAGAGNTGAACAACCCAAATTGCCCGATTCTGTTCCTTCCACCGTTGTAAATATATCATGCTTGGACCACATTGTTGTACTTGTTACAATCTAGAAATAAAGTTGTTTAATCCTGTTCTGCTCTGCTACTTTATTGTCTTGCTTTAAACTGCAATATAGAATCTTTTTACATTCGGATTGTTAGTTAGAGACACCAATCGATGGATGGATGGATGGATGGATGGATGGATGGATGGATGGATGGATGAACGGACGGACGGACAGACGGATCATGGAACTAACAATTGTACAGCATGAAAGTGAGGATCAAACAAAGAAAAGACCGGAAGGATACAGTGGCAAGAAAAACAGAATACGTGAAAAAAACAACAAAAAACAACAAAACAGAGGATATTGGATGGTGACGACCATGTGTAACCTATACAGTGTGAAAGCAATGAGAAAGATATGAACGACAATAATAATTTTAAAAAATAAAGATAATGCTTGAGCTGGAGGTCTGGAAAAGGAACGGGAAAGACAAAGAAGGGTTATGAGGTTACAAAAAAAAAAAAAAGTANAAAAAAAAAAAAGGTACGAAGATTGGCATTAACTGAGGGAGGGAAAGAAAGAGAGAGAGAGAGAGAGAGAGAGAGAGAGAGAGAGAGAGAGAGAGAGAGGACAGAGGGACAGACAGACAGACAGAGAAGAGACAGAGAGACAGAGACGGAGAGGGAGAGAGAGACTAAGAGAAAACATTGATGTGCACTGCTGAAGTGGAGTGGGAAAAAAAAACAAACTAGGAAAAAAAGGGAGATTCCCTCACATTACTGACCCTCCATTAATATCGGATAAACAATATCATGTAACTCTAGATTTCATAAATCATACACTATCCCGCCCTCCTCTCCACCACCCCAACTCCCCAGTCCCCTGATAAATAAGCCTATATCTATGTCAAATATCACATAGAGGAACAAAATGAACAGCTTCTTTAAGTTGCCGGAGCCAGACTATAAAATTCTTAATTTAAACCATTTAATAAAAATTTCTCCAAAACCACAGGTACCTTCCGAGACTGCCAGAGCGACTGTTATGAACGTGTCCTTTCAATACTTTGAGTTACGGCTAGGAACATTATCAAGTTCAACATTCGTTTATTACATACAGAACTTCAGCCACTGTAAACCGGAAGCGACCTAATTGCACAACACAAGGAAAGAGAACTCTAATGTAGTTTCACCACGTTCACCGAGTCGGACCTCGTTGGGAGTGGGCCAAAGAATAGGCCTAGTCTACAGGATTTTGTCATTAGCTGCTGTCTGTATTGGAAAACCACAGGCAAATATCAAAGGGAACTGACACAATGGAATACCTTCAAGACGATGGGGGAGGAATTCGTCAACAGCATTATTCATTGATGTGAGTTATCTTAATCTTGTCTTATCCCCGGTTCTGAGTCTGGAAGCCAACAGCCAGGCATCTATTATCAATTATCATTTATGTACTAGATCTAGTAGACTAGTTTAGACTACTTAATTGACTAATTCGCATAAAATGGAATCCATATAATATTGAAAGTAATTGTACCATATTTTTGAAGCATTTTACTGCTTAATCTTAAATCTAGGTCTAGACTAGACGTCTCTGTTTAGAAGATAGCCAAAGCTGCTCTACCATTACTTGCTGTAATTTCAGTTCCTGCTGCCGCTGTGGTCTACAGATAGAGCCCAACCCAACCAACATGTGTGTGAACTGCTTACGATCTGATGTTGACATCACAGAAGATATCCCTAAAACCTCAGCCTTATCTTTTTGCCGAAGTTGTGAAAGGTAATGTAATGGTAGATATATGTCACTTGATAATAATGTAATGTAGGTTTATGTTGAGAAGTCACAAAGCTGAAACTTTTCATGCAGTCTAGAATTATAGTCAATAGAACTTTCTCTCCTATCCTCATGTCAGACGTGTTATATCACAAGGCCAATGGCCATTATACACGATACTGTGCACATCAGGTCCTGTGCCGTTCCGGGAGTTTCAGCTCAAGTACTGAGCTTCCAGGCCAACGAATTTTCTCTATTGGTTGTGCTTGAGAGGAGAGAGCATTAATTAGATTTAACATTATATTTGATATATGTCCTTGTTATGAGTATGAGCAGACCGAAATTTAGAATTTTAGCATTTTCAAGCTTCTTTCATATTTTGTTCATCTAAGTGTACTTTGACCATGGTAGTGTACAGTGTTCAGTAAGTGTAAATTTCAATTATATTTGTACCATTTTACATTGCATTGTGGCTCATCTCTTTCACATACTGTGTTTAACATCTTTTAGACATAGTTGATGTGTTTTGTTCCATGTATAGTATAATTTTATGAGTGCTCTTAAATGTCCTCAGGTATTTACAGCCCCCTAACCAGTGGGTGAAAGCAGCCTTAGAGTCAAGGGAGTTGCTCTCTGTTTGTTTGAAGAAACTCAAAGGTTTAAACAAGGTATGGAAAGGGAGGGCAATAAAGACAGATTCACATCATGATGAAACTTTTCTTAGGATGGGACTAGCCTTGAAACTGATACTTGAAGATGAGACTGTTTTGCAGGGGAAAAAAATCTTACTTGCAAATGTGCACTCTAACTTTTGACTGCAGTTTGTCCATAGTTCCAGAGTATGACCCAGCAGAGATAATGATTTGGTGTTATGATATATCATGACATCTGTGATAAGGAACATGTCAGAAGGGAAGATTTTGAAAACAGCAGTATCTAGTGATGAAACACCAAGCAGAGGATAAAGCAGCTAGTCAAAAACTTGCACTGTAAATTCTGTTTGAAGATTAAGTCATATTATTATTTTAATTGGTGGCGTCCCTTGACAAATCACTTCTTATGTAGAAACCCTCGCTCAGTTGAGAGATGTGAATGTCTGATAAACCTGCCTCATACCAAAGCAATCATCTGGCAAGGTATGCAGTAAGACAACCAATTATCTGTCAATGCATCCAGATATTCTCACTGTGAAGGTAATGTAGTATTACAAGAGTTAAAGTGATGTTACCTCTGTCTTTCCCTGTGCAGGTAAAGCTGATAGATGCTGGGTTTGTCTGGACTGAGCCCCATTCTATGAGGATTAAAGTCAAGCTCACAGTACAGAAAGAGGTATATTTTGCATGAAACATACTCTGATTTCCTTGCCTAAATCAGCGGGAAAAGAAAATTTGATAAACTGTAAAACAGCGATTCGCATACTGAAATAAGAAAAGCCAATATATGAAGGGGATCTCAGAAAAGTAATTGAGGAACTAGAATGTCAAACTGTTAATAGTAGTACCTTGTGGGTTAATACACTTTGACTTTACCAACATGTCTATAGCATTCATTTTTTTTATGAATCATGAAAATTTACATAATATGTCATGCCAATTTCAAGACAATTCCCGGTTATCAAGAGTAAAGTTGTTTTGTTGTTTTTGTTTTTGCCAAGTTTACTTTCAAGACATTCATTTCAGGTTGTTATGTGACATTATGAAAACAAATGAAAGCAGCTTTTTAAATTACGCAGCATAAAAATGCATTATCACTTACTTATGATTAAATGAAGTTTAGTTTATAAGTAAAATGATAACTTCATCTTCCATATATTGATATGAAGACTGTGGCTCTAATTTGTAACTGCATTCAATTCACATTCACAGTATTGTGTGCTGTGTTAACATATTAGTATGAATGTTGATATTGCAGTCTGTTTAATGGGAATAATTGAATTCGCTAGAAATTTAAATCTTCCACTGTTTTCTATATTTTTTTCCCTATTTTGATGGTAGCGGGACTTCAGCTGTCTGATAGTAAAAGTATCCACAGTAAACTGGTAATGGTTCATTCCAAAGTATAGTAACTGAGAAAGCTCTTATAGCTGACAGTCTAGGTTATCATTTCATGCCATTTTCATCTCTGATTTGCCATGCACAGGTTATGAATGGAGCTGTGTTGCAGCAAGTGTTTGTGGTGGAATATGTTGTGCAGTCCCATATGTGTGACGACTGCCACAGAGTGGAAGCTAAGGACTTCTGGCGTGCAGTGGTTCAAGTCAGACAGAAAGTGAGCATGGACAGTTTTTAGTAATGCCACTGTTGAAATATCACCCAGTTCCAGCAAATGTTTTTAGATTTTTAGACCAGTTTTCTGCACCTTATTTTCTTTCATGTCAGCTGCATTATTTGCTGCAGAAGAATTGATGTTGCAAAATGTATGAATGTAGAGGTGATTATGCTTTTAGAGATAGATTTTTAACAATAGAGCAGTGTTGGGCCAAAGTGTGTGTTTTAATTTAATTTCTGTAATTAATGAATATTCCATTTGCTATGTGTGACACACAGTTTCTTACAATAACATGTACAGTGTTTTCTTCAGGTCATGAGTTTGGGGAAACCTTCCCACCCTGTCATAAATTTGAGAGGGGGGTTTTGTAAATTTTTAGATGGGTTATTTACAGGCTTTTCCAGCCAGTGCAGACTTTGGAGCACAAGAAAGAAGTAGAGATCGGTGTGCATGCAAAGTTTTTTGGGGTGGGTGGGGGAAGGGGAGGTGGTTTTGAAATTTAAGGGGTTGATCTTGCGGTCTAGAGAAAACACTGCATAGATGTCCTTACCCTTGGTTGCAAACATCTTCTAGATGTATCAGTAAGTCTTGAAGGCGACATTCCTGTATACCTATTAGTCTTACCTATACATCCAATTCAACAGGCTCTTGAAGGCTTCCAGAGCCAAGTTTAAGGGAGTTAGCTAACACAAAGGCATTCAAAATAAACAGAGTTATTTCCCCTAGTTCACAAAATTTTCTCTGGTTGACCATTTAAATTTCACAGTCCTGATTACTTCGCTTGGTTTGCCTTGTAGACATATTATGGAAGATGAATGAGAATGAATAAACAGTGCTTGTTGTCTGGAAAATAGTATCCTCAGCTAGTTATTGAATTTTTGATAACAGCAGTGGCATTTATCACAATTGTGAATCCATCACCATTCTAGAAAAGTTTTGCTTTTAGGGGTTGTTACATGAAATATATCGACTATGACACTTTCCTGAAGCCACCTGTTTTTCCATGATTTCTTTGATATAGAGGCTAATGAAACAGTGGTAACTTGATGACATCAGTGCTTGAAAAACATGATATAGCAAAGGGGTTAATTCACATGCACAGTATTGCACAGGGTGCTTAGAAGGTTACAGCTTAGCTGAGTCCTGTCTGATCCATTGTCTTTCATTTTCAGTGTGACCACAAGAAGACATTTTTCTACTTGGAGCAGCTCATCCTGAAACATAAGGCTCACCGGAGCACAGTCAATATCAAGCCTATGGCAGGTGAGAGGCTGATGTTCTTTCCCTTTCGTTGTAATGTGATGACACTTATTAGTAATGTGTAAGTGTCTTTTAAATGAGTTGAGAGTGAGAATGAATAGCAATATTCCCAGGTTTTGTTTTTATCCATCACTGTCACGAAATCATATCAGGCTTATATGGCGCAGCAGCATGTAGACCAGATGGTCGATAAATTATAAGACAGCTGGTTTTAGCCTTCTTGAACAGTGGTCCCAAAATTTTGGTAGATTGAACTTTACTTACATTTGTCTTGTGTTGCTTAGTTATGAAAAAGGAGAAGAAGGTATTATTAAACTGTGTATATTAAAAATTCTCATAATGTTTCATCTAAACTGAGAATGAGAGTTTGAAATTTTTCAAAGAGGATATCAGCCGCATAGAATTTTTAATTTACATCAGCCTCAGGTGGCAAATGTTTCTTTTTAACTGTTTCAGATGGACTGGATTTCTTTTTCACAAAACAAGATGATGCCAAGAAAATGGTTGAGTTTTTGTCTGCCTTTGTTCCATCCCGGTGAGTGTTAGGTTTCATTGAGACAAATATGTTGAACTTATGTGAATTTTCACCAAAATGTGACCAGTATTAACACTTTCCATACTGGTTCCTTTGACTCAGATTTTTTAATCCTAATAGAATTGCCTCAGATCTGGTAAAAATGGACAAAGTAAATTTCTGTAGTGTAAACACATTTAATTCTTAATTGTAAAAGTAACTGCTGACCCTCATTAATGCATCATGCTTTTTTTAATAAGATTTCAGGAAGTTTGATGTTACATAGGCAATATCAGAAAATAAAATTGCGACGAAAAGATTTTGTGAAGCACCAGCTTCACAAATTGAATAGTGAGAGTCACTTACTAATATTCAGGCTCGAGTTCTTGAGAAACTTGTATTGTTATTTTAATAACAAAAGTCCTCTTTTTGTATGTGATCATATCTTAAGCTTTAATGAGTCCCTAGGAAACGGCATAATTGCTAATATTTTCTCACCTCACAGAATAATGTGAATCAAACATGTTTGGTAAATTATAGAATAACATTATTTGCAGGTCTGTGACTGGAAAGGAGCTCGTATCTCATGATATTCGCAGCAACAAGTTTAACTACAAACATACCTTTTCTGTGGAAATTGTGCCTATCTGCAAAGTGAGTATTTAGTTCTACAGATTAGATTCAGTTTACATGATGGTCACTGAAATGCAGAAAAATGTGTGTGGCATCAAAGATAATGGGTTTGATATATTATGTCCACAGTTTACATCTTTGCACAGAAGAAAGCTCGCTGGCATGCCAGCTTTGGGAACATTTGAACATTCTTGCACTGGTTTAGACACGTTTCTTTAACTCGTTCAGGTGTAGTCAGGTTTGAGAAGTTTGTCTGCTCTCACCCATGCACACTGTTGCCAGTGTGGCATAGAAGTATAACTGCTATCTGCCTCATTCATTATGTAACTTTTCTGTAACAGGGAACGTCGTTGATTCTGCAGGATAACAGTGTACAACTTCTGATAAATTGGCGGTTTGTTTTTGAGTCCACAGGAGATTATTGTTGCCTTCCACTGAACTAGAATTGTGTTTTTGACTCCACAGGATAACATTGTGTGCCTTCCACTGAAGACTGCTCAACAGATTGGAAGTATCAGCCCATTATGTATTGTGATAAGAGTGACTCAGTCCATCCATCTCATTGACCCTGCCACACTTCAAGGTAAGTCGTTATGTATATACGGTAGTGGTAGTTTATTCTTGATCTGAGAGGTTCAAGAATATGTCACTTGGTATTGATGTTATGGATCTTCCAGTGATGTGAGGGGTCATCGGGGATAGGAGAATGAAACCATGCATGTCAGTATGAAACATGTCTTTACAAGACAAGTTTTTTAAATGTGCAGATCAAACCAGCTAATAGGTTGCTGTGCTCTGTGTGAAGTAAAAGAGAAATGTTGTCCTTGGCAGTTCATCTTACCGCTAGGTTGTATCCATTTGACAGTATTGGGTAGTATAGACTAAAGAAAAAATGTTCATGCATTCACAGATTTAATGCCTGTGGATATTGTATAAACTTGAGTTTTACACCATTTAATTTTCGCTTCCTTCCTCTTTTAATGCAGATATGTGTACTATTCTAACAATAACTATGCAATAGAAATAGTATCTTACAGGTTTTGTGTGCATTTTTGTATAAATGTAGATAGTATCATGAATGAAATATATAACATCATCTGGCAATGTAAAATATATTCCTCTTAAGGCAGAAAATGGCGTTTATATTTGTTTTTCTTTTTAATTTACATGAAAAACTAGTCTTCTGACTAATTTCAGTGGCAGAGATGAGCGCAGCCCAATACTGGAGACAACCATTCATAGCTTTGGTGTCCCCCAAACAATTGACTGAGTACATGGTCATGGAAATTGATGTGGTTCCAGAGAGAGACAGGCCTCACCGTCACCCTGTATCAACCAAAGTGAGTAACTTTCAAAAGAAATGCAGTTGGCAAGGTGTGTACGGTCTCCTGAAGTTCTCCATAAATTCCACTTCATGAGATAAAAGTCTGGAAAACTCAATGAGTTTGGTCCTGGAAAATTCTTAAATGCGATGGGTGCCGGGTACAAAAAGCAGATGTACTAAGAGAAGGAGAAATTCATAAAGGGAGAGCTTATGGTGCTGAAATGCAATTTTTGGCTCCCAAAAATGGTTATATCAAAATGCATTTATTGATTGTGCATGCATTGTCAGCATGAAAATATCCGCTGTGTTGTTTTCAAATCACATTTGAAATACTGAAGATAAGACAAAAGCTTTAGCAATTAACTTGGGACCTGGCACAGTTTATAGGATTTACAAAATCTTGGGTTAGAAATTCTCCCAGGGTTCATGGGGTATCTTTATGTATTCCTTATTTATGAGTAGTTTTGGAGTAATAATAATTTACGAATCCAGACCAGTGC
Organism: Ellobium chinense; assembly: GCA_033807755.1. NCBI lineage: Eukaryota > Metazoa > Mollusca > Gastropoda > Ellobiida > Ellobiidae > Ellobium > Ellobium chinense. Next base: position 20,152 of record JAWQUT010000649.1, read on the forward strand.
TTTCACGCAACTTAATTTTGCAGTAAAACTGGTCAGTTTAGGACGTTCAACTCTCTGGGGAGCACACGGTGCCGCTAGCATTTACAGGCTCTGATCATTAGCGTTCTGACAATTTCTTCCACTGCCTATAACCAGGTACCCATTCTACAGATGAGTGGATTTCGGAAAATGTGAATGAAATGCTTTCCCAGGGCCCTTACAGCATATCTGCACCCTCAGTCTCAGCATGCAGATTTTGTCCTCTGGGCTTGGGCTCTGTGAGTAGTGCTGAAATGCTTTTTTTTTTCAGTTTCTGAGATGAGTGTTTTTAACTAAATTGTAAGGCTGATTTCTCTTTCTTGTTTCAGCACATCCTGGCCGATGTATATGTTGCCAGAATGAGTGACCTAGGGGTCAACGAACAGCAGTTTCACTGTCGCACACACCTTGGGCACATTCTGAAAGTGGGCGATACAGTTTTGGGGTAACAGTTCTTTTCTTTATATGTACTTTTGCTGGTTCCTCTCTTTATTCATGGTTTTATTGCAGTCAGCAAGTCCAAGCCTCATTCGCTGGTAATCTCTCGACTTCCTGTTGTATGCCTTTTGCAAATTTTAGCCATTTCTGGCTCAGTAAATCACAGTATTTCTTTGACAACTTGTTGCATTCAGCCTTATCTGTTTGCAGTGGAAATTGGCTATGAAATTTATTAATAAGAACATAGTACTTATAGTTGGTCTTATAATGGATTCAGTGAAGGACTATGTCTCCCAAACTTCTGAATGGCCTGACCCTTTAAAAATAAAATGAAAAATACAGCTGCAAATAGAATACCTTCATGCTCAACATAGTTAGTTCTGTACAGTGAATATTTGCAGAGCTTTCATATTAAAATTTCTTAAAGAATGATTGTCTGTTCATTGTTTACATTCAGAGCCAGTCTAGTTCCATTAACAAAAGATGAGTGCCATTAATTTTATATCTTGATTTTCATTCTTAGGTTTGATTTCACCAATGCAAATCTGAACCATCAGGAATTTGAGAAGATGAAAGTGGACAGAATACCTGATGTGGTAAGTATTGTGTCTAGCTGATAGTCCAAAACCTGCTCATGACTGTTTCTCACAGTCTTACAGTCTTACTGCTCAGCATACAAAACTACGAATGGGATTAACATGGTTTCAGTGGCAAATTTTACACAGCATAGACTCCTGACGTAGTCTTGACTGGTTCCATTATCAAAGTGATATAGACAATGCACCAGAGGCATTAAAATTTCTGATGCACCAAAACATACAATAGACTAATGTTATAGATGGCATGAATAAATCAGATCACTAGGGTGGTCAGAATTGCATAATCCTGCAATCATGATAATTATTACAAGGTTGAAACTGTAATTGCTTAAACATAACATTCAGTAGAACATGATAAACAAAGAGGAAACCATGAAATAAGTTGCAAAGTTTTTCATCACTGCTAGCACCCCTTCACTGTCTCATACTTTTAAAGCGCTGATGTCACCATATTAAAGAGTGTAGCAGTCTGCACATAGGTTTGTTTAATTTAGGATGCATTTTACAGGGTTTCAGTACGAATGTGCCTGTATTGTACCCTTGCACATAGAAAATAAGACGTGTTGGTATACTTGATGTGGCATGGGAATATCTGTACATAGGTTTGTTTCAGTTAGGATGCATTTTACAGGGTTTTAGTACAATTGTACCTATATTGCACCACTGCACATAGAAAATAAGACATGTGGGTATACTTGATGTGGCATGGGAATGCCACATCAGGGACATACATGTACATCTAAGTGCTGTTTGGAGCAAAAGATCAGGAAATACCTGTCTGTCATACATAGCAAAAGAGTTAAAGATTCAAGTAATGCTAGTTTAGACAAAAGTATTCATCTGCATCATCCACATCCAAATATTGACATTTCTACCTTTGTTTACACAGATGCTGGTGAAAAAAGTGTTTGACCGTGAGAAGAGGGTGAGACGTAGGAAGTGGAAACTACAGAGATTTGATGGTGCTGATGGTGCAGAGACAGAGAGTATCACAAGGTACAATGCATTTGGGTCTAATGTTGGTGCATCTTGACTCTTGGTATGCCTTCACTTTTACTCATTCATTTCTTGTTCCTAGAACCTACATCATTGCAATGAGGGCATTTCCATTGCTGCTCTGCCTCCCATTCTAACAACCAGCAGAAAGTCTTCTTGCTTACTGGTCCCTTCAGGCTTTAGTTATTTATTCTTTGTGTATAATTTTAATTGCTGGTAGCTGTCATGTCTGAAGCAGATGTCAGTATGTATCCTGTATTGCAAATTCTTCATTAATTCAGTCATGACAACTTTATTCCTAACATGAGCACCGTTAGCTAAAAGGGTACTTAACTTTGCACTTCAAAAATATTGCCAGTTGCTTCCCTTGCCTCGAGACCATCCACGTGACAACATCGCAAGCTGATACGTGTAATGATTTATTTTTAAAAATTTTTGTTTTTGTCTGGGCGGGGGGACAAAGCAGTGAAATGTTGAGAAACTAATGGTTTCAGTCACCATCTCTGAATCCGTGATTAAAATTTCACTTAGCACAATGACTGGTCCAAACGAAAAGCTTGGCAAATCATCAGCCGAGCATTGTATTCCATCGTTCCATTGTCCATTCCTCTTCCTTTCCCTCACCCTAGCATTGCAGAGACTTCAAAGGATTCCGCTTTCTTCCACTGATGGTCCTATCTCTTTCTTCCATCCCCTCCCTCCCTACTCTGCTCCTTCGCACCTGCAAGTGTTATCGGTTACTTTTCATGTTGACTTTAGGAGTTGCTCGCTGCTGACAGTTTTATTGCGGGTGAAAAGGATGTGCAACAGCCTAACTTCAGGTTGATGACCTCGTTAGAGCTGAGGTTGCTAGAATTTTGTATTTATTGGATCAGAGGAACATTTTCAATTACAAATACGGAAAAAAACAGGGATTTTCATTTCCCTCCTTGAATGTGAGGTCTCGTTGAATCTGAGCTCGTTGTTTTCGAGGTTCACTGTAGGCAGTTGTTTTGATGTTTTTTCCAGTGTTAAAAGCTGGCACATGAATTATTTTCTCAGTAGGGTAAAAGCTTACAGTCATAATTCCAAGGGACCAGTTTCAAATTTCATGATTATGAGATATTTGAGATGGTTGCGTAGATTTAATATAGAAATATAGAGCTGAGGATCAAAGCTTTGTCACATCATGGGGAATTTGAGATTATGAGGTTTGAGATCATGAAGTTCTAACTGTAGTCACATTCTCATCGTTTTCAACATTTGCTTTCTTATCAGGGACTACAATGATTTCTTGGATGACTTGGAAGAAGATCAAGCAATTCGGGACAATGTGAACATCTACAAAGGTTTGTATGTGTATAAGATAGGATTCAGACTTGTAGTTTATGAAGTGGACCAAACATGAAGCGGTTACTGTGAGAGAGCGATTCATTTTTGTTATCCTTAGCTGACCCATTGGCCGTACTTGTGTTACATGGGTAGTGAACATGCTTTCTTGCACCAAAAACTACAAAATAATAAGACAGTATACTTGACCTAAAATGTCGCCACAATACTTAAGCTTTATAATCCTTATTTGCACTTGCTCAGCTGAACATCGAAAGATCCATTAAAGAGTTTGGTGCTTGTTCTTCCAGTGACAGTATGATTGGTGGCTATCCTATACTTTCCACTGACTCTGGCTCGGCAATCTGATCCTGCACTATACCAAGGATCTTAATGAGTTCTTGTGAATGTTCATTCTCACCGTCATTTGTAACAATTTTCATTGCTCATCATGTTAGATAATCAGCCCTTTAATTTCCACATACGCCAGAGTGATCCAGGGCATAATTCAAGTGATATTTCTTAGCCCAGACCTTTCCACGGCTATTATCTATTCTTTCCTTGGTTTCTTTCTCTCAATCATTTTGAGGATGTGCTGAAAATCAGATAGGATCACTGCAGACTGTTGGCAATGAAAGCTGTCATCTGAATGCTAATGATTAGTGCCTGTATTATGGCAATGGTTTAGCAGGTACCCTAAATTTTGTGTTAGACTTATAGTTTGAGATTATGTACATATGTGTGTTTCAGATCCTTCGAAAATCATTGTGGAAATTGAGGACACAGATGACGAAAGAGTCCCACAGATCAGCCTGCAGGAGATGCTGGAAGACCTCCACATATCAGAAGATGCTACGGGTGGAGAAGGGGCCCCAATGATGGAATAGCATTCACTTTGACGAGATGGAACTGAGGCTGTCATTAGAGAGGAAGAGAAGGAACCAAAATGATGAAAAACAGTGCCGGGAGTACATCCCCACTGAACACTGATGTCTGTTACACCAGTACCAACTGTGCTATACAATAGTTAAGTTCAGTGCACTTTCCACTGACTCTGGCTTGGCAATCTAATCCTGCATTATACAAAGGACTTAATGAGTTCTTGTGAATGTTCATTCTCACCGTCATTTGTAACAATCTTCATTGCTCATCATGTTAGATAATCAACCCTTTAATTTCCACATACACCAGAGTGATCCAGAGCATAAATTCAAGTGCCGGGAGTACATCCCCACTGAAGACTGATGTCTGTTACACCAGTACCAACTGTGCTATACAATAGTTAAGTTCAGTGCATTTTCAGCTGTATTTCTTGCACTGCAATAACAAATAAATTACTGCTAAGAGCTCTATGTGGTATATGCATCCATATGCGAAGCTTCTGAGGTTTGATCAACACATCGGCATTTCTGTTACATAAACCTGGAACAGAGTTTATCTCCACAGTTTGAAATATGGCACTGAGTAAGTTTAATTACTGAGAAAAAAGAAATGGCAAAAGCCAGCTTAGGAATTGGCTGGGGTTATCGAGGTGACCTCTTATCTCTTGAAGGCCACTTCGTCTTTTCATTCTTGTAGAGGAGTGCATCATATCAGTCAACATTTGACCAGGTTCTTCTTTTTCAAATTTAGCTGGTGGCATCTATGCATATGACACACATCTTCAGTTTTCACTCTAAATGGTCAAACTAAATAAATGAGATGAAAACTGGCAAAAACTCCTAATCATGAAGTTCAGTGAATCTTGATATTAAGTTTTGAGATAGTAAGTATACATCATTATTAAGTATGATTTCACGTGCACAAAACTCATTATTATATCACTTCATAATTTAGGTGGTTCTCGATAACAAGTACTCTTCAATGATAAGTATACCTTTTCTATTCACAAGGGTGTACTTAGTATTGAGCTGTGTTAACTTTATGTTGAAACTGTACTACCTTTGTGTTTTTATGATCACAGACTGGACAGTTCAACGGAATGACCCACAAAGAGAGACAGTATAATGCAGTTGACTCCATATAAATGTAGCTTCTCAGGAGCACGGAAAAAGTTATATTAAAGAAGATTTGTGATTATCTAGTGATCATTGTATTAAAAATACACCATTCTGCAACATACTGATTAATTGCAATCCGCATAATCACAGCTTCCACTTAATTGCACCACTTTCCATGCACCAAACTGTTATATTTCTCTTATTAAATTCACAGGATAGTCGCAACTCTTATTCAGTGGAACTGTTTCCATGATCTCAAAAAGTTACAGTTAAGCAGAACTGACATTTACCTGAGCAGTTTGGACTCATAAAACTGTCATTAAGTGAAGTTGATTTTGCTTATTGTGCATATCTATTATAATTTCATTGCTAGTGTAAAAGGGAAAAGGCTCCTGATTAGACTGCACAGTTATTTGATACCTGAAATTCAGTTGTTATCCAAGGTATAGTCTATGTCATTCATGATCTTTCAGTCACAAATATTGTATAATAATTCATGCCAGTATCATTAAACCCATTCACAGTATCTTCATGTCTTTAGGTGTTTCTGACATATTTGGCATTTAAGTTTTATGTGATATTTCTGAGCCTTAGAACTGCAATTCCTGCTTCCAATATTCTTGTGCATGTGATGTAATGTTGTGCAACTGGCTGCTTGTTATTGAATGCAAGAAGGGTCCTTTAAATTTCCTGTCAATAAATCTTGGTGATATTACAATAGTGTCTTGTCAGTGTGGACTTCAGAAATAGAAAATTTTACTTAAGTGAATGCACTGTTTGGGAATACTTTATTTCTTCATGTAAATGTCTGGTCATTATGTGAATAAATGGCTCCTTCTATTTACTGCTTCTGTGTAAGAAGCCTGACTAGGAATGTTTTATAACCTAATCAAATGCTTTGGAACCACAAGATTTGGTCTGTGGAGGCATGACTGCAATCCATGATTATCTTCTTCAAAAGCCGTTCAATGAGACTTCTTACCACTTAGACAACAATACTGTAAAATGACGGTATGTAGCAGCGATATGTCATACTCTAGCATTCCACCAGCCTATCTTAAACTTTGTTACATAAGTTGAGAATAAAAGTCCTGACTGAAAGATTTCTCTCAGCAGCTCACATGACAATTCTTGGTCTTTTATGTTTTCTGCATTTTTTTTTTCCGGTTGAGACATAATTTATCTATATTGCAATCCTCTTTGCGATTCTGCATTTGTACAGTTCAACACCTTGCTGTGACATTTCCAGGGCAGAACTTTTATGTTATGTCATGTTGTATTCTTTTCAAATTAACACTCGTACACTGGACTATATGATCATCCTCTTCGCTATGTATGATGTGTGTCATTACTCTTTGTTTAAAATACATGTAACTTTTAGACGTACTGGAGTGTTTGGATGCCTCCTCATGATTTGCAACTTTGACTCTGATTGGTCACTATTGACTCTTAATATGTTGAGCATAGAGTTGTTCCTGGTGTCACATATGAGGTAACTGTATGCCTTATATCCCATATAATGAACTATTCCTACATAAAGACTATTGAGCTCATGGTAATGTGGTGACATCAACACTTGAAAAACATGACACAGCAAAAGAGTTAATGAAATGCTCCTTTAATGTTGTTTATATGGATATCAGATGAGATGAATGATGGAAATTATGAAACACTAAAAAGTATTTTTCATAACCAGCCTGTCACTTAACCCCTTGACTGCTCTTTTAATGTATGACGTGCGGTCCAGTGCGCTGTTGACGTACGCCATACAGCATGCTAAATCACCGTTTTGTTTCGCCTATAACTGGACACAATCACACTTTTGAACAATGAGATTTAGTTCTTTTAAAAGCCAGTTATTTCTGTTCTTAGGGAATGATGACACGAGGGGGAAATGCTTGTAGCAGCGAAGGGGTTAAGGAATATCACAGAAAGTTCTTGAGTGAAAGGCTGTGAGCTTGAGTGTTTGTATTAGAAAGAGGTTGTTTCAAAATTGGTTATTTGGCAATATTTATAGTCACCTGAAATGGTTGCCCTATTCATACGCTTCCAAAGAACCCAAAACCCATTTCCTTTACTAAAGAGAACATTAGGGATGAATATTACGAACTAGAAATTATTTTGTAAATCATTGAACAAGCAGTCCTTGACTGTGAGGAAAAAGGTTGGTGATATCCTCTTTAGAGAAAATGCATTATTGTCAGTTTTAACTAAGGGGATCTCAACTATGTTTATTTTAACTTTAAATGTGTTTGTTGTTGAGTTATCAATGACAGTTGAGGCATTCGTTCCTGAGCAGGATGTTAATCTTGACGACTCATGAATGTAGTGCAGGCAATGACATACGTAGTTTACTACCAGTGAATTGGGTGATGTAGTACACCAAGTTTAGCTCTGAAGAGTACTCACAAAATTCCTGTGCAATTACACCTTGGATGAATTTGCAGAAATTATGGTTGTTCCAGAATTCATCCATTTTACATATTATTGTATTTAGAAGCAAAGTCATTTAGTTCTGGAAGAATATAGGATGTACAATAGCATGTGGTTGATGAATATGGTGACAAACATTATGTTGATAGAATATCCTAATTAGAGTGCTTTGACAAGAGAGACGAGAGATGCTTGAGATCACTTTCCTATTTCATTAAAACCAAAGTTATATTGCATCATTTTGCACAACAGTCATCCCCCATCATGTTTGAAAGCCGCAGTCATAATAGTCTTTTCATTCTGATGATATGCACTGTTGTAAATAGTTGTGTGATTGCATTGGTACAGGATCATTGGAATGAAATGTGAATAAAATTCATCTATCATAAGGCCAGTGTGTTGGTGTCAGTTCCAAGTGCAATTACATAAATTACTGTATCTGACGCATGACATGTTTATTATGAAAATGCTGCACATAAAACTAAGACTATTTCAAAACACTTTCAAAGACCCAGGGTAATAGCTAACTCACATTAGTCCTTTGGACGGGGCAAAATATTGCCACTGTTATTTCATATTGGTGTAAGTCAGACATACGTCAAAATGGAATAAAGGTACGCTGTATCATGTTTATCAAATCAAGGTCCATGTTGACATGTTAAGTAAATAAAAATGTACCCATCTTTTCCTACCAAATTGCTGTTGTAAATATACACCCACTGATTTTGCTTTGCCATAGGAAATGTTTCTCACATCTTTTCAAGACCACAAGAAATAACCCAGGTCATTATGGAAACAAAGTGGCGATATGATTAACTTGAAATGTTTTTAGCATCCCATGAATTTCTCGATAAGCGAGTTTGAGTGTATAAGCATTCCAGCCAATTCAGTATAAATCCATTCACATAGATCATTTCACTCAACACCACTCAGTATATATAGTATCTGAACAACTTTTTAGTTATACTGTATGTTTTATGCTTCTCTTTATTTTTGCATATTGCCAAGTCTACTATCTTTGCATATGGCTTGTTGAAGACCCAGATCTATTCACTTTGTCAAAATTCATGCGTTTTCTATGCGAGGCCAGGAACTGTTTGTTCCACCCTAGTATGGCCCCCTCCACTTACTAAAGTTCAAGTTCCTTCTGAAAAGTTTGAACACCTGTGGGCTAAGGAACAAAATTCTGCTTCCCTTCAGTTTTCCACCGATCGAGGCTGAGGTTATCAACGTTTCTACTAGAGGTTAGAGGTTGTTTTGGTAACAACACCCTCGTTTTCTTAAACGCAAGACTGAGGTATGGTCTTGTTGCAGGGTATTTAGTCTGTTTCGATAAAGGCAAACGTTCATCTCTCCTGCGTACAAGGGCTCCAACGAGAATTAGTTCTTCACCTGAAATACGTTGTTGAAGGATGTCTTTCATCATCTGGACTGCGCGGTATCTGTGGAACACAATTAATAGCAAACGTTAGTAACTGTAGAAACAAGTGCGTGTGCATGCGTGCGCGCGCGTGTGTATGGGTGTGTGTGTTTGTGTGTATGTGCGTGCATGCGTGTGTGTGTGTGTGTGTGTGTGTGTGTGTGTGTGTGTGTGTGTGTGTGTGTGTATATTTGTGTATTTGTGTGTATGTGTGTGTGGGTTGTTTTTTTTTTTTTTTTGGTGTGAAGATCAAATTCGCATGAATGTTGCGAGCTCAGCTTGGTTCAAGAAAATTACAATGTTTCACCCGCGAAAACACACAGCAAAAAGTTGCGTTTAGAATTTTTCAAATAACTTACTACTCCCAGTGGAAGTGCAAACTCGGTTACTTCCATTTACTAACTCTTCTGTAGTTGTAATTTTTTTTCCCCTTTAATGGTATAAAGCAAACTTGCCCTTTGGCGACTTCAATACCAAATTCCAGAAAGTCGACAAACCCGGTACGAAGTACTTAAAGCCGGTATTACTGTAACGGGATCCCTAAAACCCAGTCGTCAGTTGAGGTGGTCGCCAAACCAAAGCTCAGCTGTTACTCTCTTCCTTTTACTTAACATCACATGATGGGTGGTGCAAAACAATGATATAAAATATAAACAATAAACCATTACAATAAACGGGATTGTTGAGGCGACATTATTCGCCTCGATCTTAAGGTAAAAAACAGAGCTTTACCCATCAAGATTTTCGCTGTAATGGTGCTCCATTTGAGCCAACCGGAACACTTCTCCTATGTCCAAATCCACAATGTATGGAAGCACCAGTGGTCCTTTTTCTTCAGTTACTGTTATACCAAGCAAGGAAGCGCATCTTGGTATCCTGGTATCGGGGCGACCCGAGTCACTGTTAGGGGTTGAGGAGAACTGGACGAAAGATCCCTTATTTTCAACACTGTTCTCTTGATAGGGGTCTGTTAACAATAAGTCTATAACCGTTGTTCTCGTGCGGGGATGAAGCAACGCCCATAGAACCAGTGTTAAACATATGAAATACGTAAAATAATAACGTCCGATGAAGCTGGAAGATGCATCCATATCTGTCAGGCTTTTTAGTCGATCTCTTCCTTAGGATCTGTTTTTCGAAATCTTATACACCCACCAATGATGACTTGCTTGCTTCCTCTCTGATGTCGTTTTGTCTCGCCTAGAGCGATTGTCTCATTCAGCCAGATTAATGATAACTGACCATGGCATAATGAGGTATTTTCGGATGGGTCAGTTACACCACGTGATCTAGGGATTGCTAGGATATTTTTGATAAGTGACAAGTAATCATACATGAGCAGAGCATGTAAACAAGCCAACGTGTCAGCAAGATTTCCTAGGTCACGTGATGGAGCTGAAAATACCTAATTAAAACACGTTATTAACACACAATTAAAAAATACCTAATAAGATAAGCTCGGTATAGTCTACTGCTTAAAATATTTTCGAATAGTAACGCACGGATCAGGCTACTTTCTTTCTTCTAGATATCTTTATAGTTACACAACCTTAGCTTAATATCACTCTAGTAATCCATAATGCATGATGACTCCAAAAGAACTTTAAGCGACTCATGCAGAGATTTTCATCCAGGTGTCTAATGGTCTACACTAGGTCTCAGATGAGACAAATCAGTCAGCCAGAGACTGGATCAAGGTTAAATAGTGTCACACATTCGTAGGAACATCCACGTCTATCTATTTTTCACTTGGCAAATGTCGTCCTTCATCTCCTCCCCCCCCCCCCCCCCCCCCNCCCCCACCTCCACTCTATTTAACATGGACCAAATCTTTGGGCGTTGTCCTCGGCAGTCAAAGGTGCATTACTGACAACAGATGTTGCAATAACCACAAAGACCATCTTTCTTCAAACGTTTATTGTAAGTCTAATCACGATGATGCTTATTATGATGTGTCTCTTTCATCTTCATTTTGTCTCTATTGTATTGACAAAATAAAGGTGTGGAAGAATACACTATATAGAAACGGCGAACACATCTGCAGACCTTCATTTCTCACCCTTGACTGATATACCGACATGGGAAGAAAGGCGGTACTGTAAACATTTCTTCTGGCAGCGCCATCATCTTTATACATGAAGACAACTGTGACACAAAAATGCTCCTTGCACACTCACTCAATAAGATCTCTATATCTAGGTTGGAAATATTATGTAAAGAAACGTTTGGAATAGAAAATCTAAGGGCTTTTTTTTTTTTTTTTTAATATAGTATGTCCAGTCGCTGTATTTAACTTTTGAGAGAACATGGTTTCAACACAAACGAGGAAACCATTTCATTTTGTCTTGTGAGTATGCATAAAACTAAATGTTGAAGAGAAAGTGCAGACCTTCATAGCGTGCAACATCTAAGTTGCCCGTAGTGTACTCTCAGACAACATCCTGCAATTAGGATATTATATAATCATTTTGTCTTGTGAGTATGCGTAAAACTAAATGTTGAAGAGAAAGTGCAGCCCTTCATAGCGTGCAACAGCTAAGTTGCCCATAGTGTATTCTCAGACAACATCCTGCGATAGGATTCCTGGGTAAGTTTGTTTGTTGACGAAAATCGAAAACAGCTCAATGGGAATATAATTGAAACTAAAGGCCTGTAGTTTGTGAAAACCAAAAATAAACATAAAAAAAAAATGGTTAATATATGGAACTATAATCACGTCATACTTTTAACCAAATGCACACGTGTTTCCTATAAGTCACCTGCGTGGACCTCAAAATGAGTTGCTTTTACTAAGTTTGTGTTCAATATGCGATTGCTGACTGGCAGTGTGCATAGTTTCCTTTTTTTCCATCAGTCCTCTACTGAGCACTTCAACAAACACCAGATGTTTACGAAGATCATTCATTGACACTCCATAGACTATATATATANTATCTATGATAATGTAGGGTATAGTCTTAACCATGAGCTCTCTCACGCATATTAACGATAACTTAGACATCGTGATCACAACAGACCTTTTCTGCCGTTTTCTATCAAAAATACACATATGCAGTACAATTTCTAGGGCATATAAAAAATGCCTTTTTGTCGTAAAATGACAGTATTGATCTTTATATCCGCCTCACACTGTTAAACAAAGGTTACAGTGAGACTTATAGTATCATCAGTATGAGCCATTTCACAAAGTTTGTCCCTGTAACTGTGAAATAACAAAGTATGTTTTTTGAAATAATGAACGCACTTTAAAGAACACGAATTATATACACAGAAAAGCTGATTAAAGTTTTGTCATTTAAAAAATTAATTTGGTGGGTGCAGCTGTTGAGATGTATGTCAAAAATTCTCTTTCCTATATTATATGTCGTGAAAGTTATCAGTACAGCATTTAACATAACATGCAGCTGTGAACTGATTCATGCAGCTGTTCCTGATGAATAGCCTCTCAAGATACACTGAGAGGAGAGTAGCTATCTTTTATGATGTGATGGTCGCCAATGAAGAAAAGAAATGGAATGGAAATCTTTCAGAAAAAAAAAGGACATTCCAGCGTGTAAAACTGACAACTTTTCACGACAAACTCTTTGACCAGCTGTTTGGAATGACTAACATTGTTACACTGCTCTCTGTATAGTAATTTGTACAGCCGTTTGTAAGTGCTTGGAGTGTAATGGGCAGCAAATTTCCAGCATTTGATAATTAATGAATTTATCTGAGTTGAATCTCCACAAATGTGTCTCCCAAAGAAGGGCATCAAAAGCAGTGTCTTTTTTCTTCTTTTTTTAAAGGGTAGGGGGAGAGGGAAGAAGTTGTTGATAAAGCGATAACACTCAGTCTGTCTCCACTGTCAACCCCCTCCCTCTCCCTCCTCTCGCTCTCTCTCAATCTCTCTCTCTCTCTCTCTCTCACTGTGTGTGTGTGAGTGTGTGTGTGTGTGTGTATGTGTATGTGTGTGTGTGTGTGTGTGTCCCTCTCCCCTCTCTCTCCTCTTTTCCAGTTACTCCTAACATCTTAATCAACATTAAATATTATCGATAGCAAGGGCGTGTTATCTTCGTACCGCAAATCAGAAGTGTTCTTATCAATACTGCTTCTATTTATGGACAGTGAGATCTTAACATCCATTTCACAACACAATGCGAACTTTGCCAGCGGGAGAATGAAATCATAACATTAAACGACCCGCTAACCTTCTGCAATGGCACGTAAGTTAACAATTCGTTTTCAGAAGAAAGGTCATAGGTAAATATTGTCCTTACTTTATCTGGTCCAACTATCATCTGCACCCTTCCCT
>JAWQUT010000649.1:33678-44936 GCA_033807755.1 Ellobium chinense
CCCCTCTTTTTTTTATTATCATAACACCGAATTCGCTACTACTTTCACAATGTTCCGCATTTGACTCATCCCATTCTCATTCTGCACACAAGTGTTAGTTCCCTTTCTAGCGGTGAGGTGGGGAGGGTGTTAGTTACATTATATTATGTGTCTGTTCAAATGGGATGTTGTGGAAATTGTAACTGTTAACATTAGATGGGGAGAGTGAGTGAATGAGAGAGAGGGAGAGAGAGAGAGAGAGAGAGAGAGAGAGAGAGAGAGAGAGAGAGAGTGTGTGTGTGTAACATAATGAAAGAGAAAGTTAGTGGGAGAATGAGACAAAGAGAGTGAGCCCACGCGAAAGAGAAAGAGACAAGATAATATNATTAGATGGGGAGAGTGAGTGAATGAGAGAGAGGGAGAGAGAGAGAGAGAGAGAGAGAGAGAGAGAGAGAGAGAGAGAGAGAGAGTGTGTGTGTGTAACATAATGAAAGAGAAAGTTAGTGGGAGAATGAGACAAAGAGAGTGAGCCCAGGCGAAAGAGAAAGAGACAAGATATGTTAATGACTAAACGTAATTTAGTAACAATTATGTATATACATATATTTGTTTTGTTTTTTTGTTTTTTTTCCCCTTTTCATTTGTTCCTTAGTATTGATGTGACATTACAATGTATATGGTTTGCTTACGTCTAGATATTGAACTTGAACTTGAAGTGCTCTAGAAGACACATTTCTAGCTGGCCTATCCGAAAAGGCTATTTAAAAAACAAAACAAAAAAAAACAAAAAAAAACTTGCACTTGACTAAACTAGATAAGGCGATGCCCGCATTTAAAAAAAAAAAGTTTGTTTACTAACACCTGTAATCTGCCCCTGCGGAAAATTGCATTTTAAACCCCCAACATCTACAACAACAATTGCAAATTTTGAAGTCAAAAAGCGGTAAAACTTGCACCAAAATTTGCAAAGATAGCTTCGTAACTTGGTAATACAGTATTTACCACCAGGTCGCATTGTTTACCACTGACATGCTGCAGAAATGGAACACATTTTCTTTGTTCCTGTTCACGCAGATTGCGACACTGGCAGAAAAAGTGCACTGTTCGGCCAAAATCATCAAAATTTGCAGAAAATGCCTAAATTTGCGGCTATTTGCGATAATTTGCGACCGCAATTTTCNGGGGGGGGGGGGGGGGGCAGTGTAATATACACTACTCTGTCATTCATTCTTTCTTAAACATGCTTAATTGGCTAGACGGATGGTTGGTTGAGCCTTGACAATTACAGGACAGTTAGTTTTGACTGGCTGATTCGAACAGGTGAATTATCACTAGGTAAAGATAAGGGACAGGTATTCCTCCACCCACCGAAAAAAACCTCTCTGTGTTAAACTGAAACTGAAACAAAACAACGCGCAAATATAACAACGGTGGCAGTCGCTATCACGACGAAAATACATGGAGCTAATCCCTCACCACCTCCCAGCGAGAAAAATAGTAGAACATGTATGAAAAAAAAAACAACTTTTCAAACAAGACCAGGAAGTTGATGACGTAAAAGGGTGTAGAGATTTATTATGATATTAACATTATAACTATGGGTGTTGATATGCGATTTGCATATGATTGGCTTGGGTGAAACGTTGCTCTCACAAGCATGAACAGACAACTGCCCATCCACTGTATTATTGCCCGAATAGGTTTGATTTATTATCAGAAGGAAGTCTATAATGAAGTAATAATGGTGTTATACGTATCCCCCTCTTTCATTTCCATATGGTTCATAACAGCTTCCTCCCCAACCCTCATCCAGAAAGCAAAGTACATGTTCCTTAGCAACCGTGACGTCATCATATCAAGCTTTGAACAAAGGTGGAGGTGGATTACCGTGCAATCCATCTTATACATAGATTATAATTATACTATAAAACCGGTTGCTTCTTTTGCCTTTATATTTAATAAAGGGGCACACTGAAAATGGCATCGCGCATTCGATTTTGACCAATACCTATGCATAAAGGTAGTCTTTCTAGTCAGAATTATAACCTCTTTGACTTCATCCAGTAAATAGGGAGTTTGCCTACAGAAAACAATCCACCACCAAATTTGAAGATTACCCTACTCGAACAGCACGAACAACCATTACACTCCGGGCTGGACATTGCCGACTTCGCTCTCAACTCTACCGATTAAAACTGGCACAACAGGTGAGTGTACCTAGGTTACAGGCCTGTAACTGTACTTTCACTTTTGGGTCCTTCAACTTAGGGGTTATATTTCATCACCCCTTTTCCTTCTTTTGGCATGCCCTGCTTCCAGTAATAAGGGCTCCAGGGGGGAAATTTTGATATCATGGGAAACTCTGTCCATTTTACTCTACTGTATTTTACCAGGCACTATTCAGCCCTGGGCTGGATCTGTCAGGTCAAGGGTGTGCTCAGGCGGAAGAGGAGGGGTTTGGCATTGACCAGTGAAAAATGTAGGCTCTGTTTATAAATAGCAACCAAGTTCAAAATTTCAACGCGCTTGCTAGGATTGGGTAAGTCTTAAAATTTGGACCACATAATGAGCTTCAATCTGGTATGGGTCTGGGTGAAAGCTAAAACTTTGGGTTCTGAAGGCAGCTCAAAATGTTAATATAGCCCATAGAGGAAAAAAGGGTCCCATTCCATCACAGGTCTGTAACCTTAAAGAACGGGGCCACAGAATGCTGAACAAGCACTGCAGTTCTGTCCCCTGTATCACTAAGCCCGCACCCACCTGGGAGCAAATTTGGAGAAAAAAAACAAAACAAACCTGCCACTGCAAGGGGGATCTCTCCAAGACAACAGCTCCCTGTAGTCAGATTTGACTGAACATGCTAGGCAACTTTTCATGCGAAGAACGCAGAGGAAAAAGAGAGTTTGCGTCACTTAATGCCTCACATAGGCTTCTGCGGGTGGCAATTAACGAACGTCTGGCAAGGTTAAAATATAATCCATGGTCTATAAAAGTGGCAAGTTGCTATTGTGCAAATCACTATGCTGATAACAAATAATACTGCGTACATAAGCCCAGGTTTGTAAAACTGAACCGGATTAGAGTGATTTTTATTTCAGGGGGTGGGGGGTGGTTTGGGAGTGTTCAGTGAAATGTCAAAAAAAGGGAACAAGCCATGAAGTTAGCGCATGTTTCATATGTTAGTTAGGTAGCGCACATTTTTTTTTGTTTTTTTGTTTCAAGCAGACACTGTTTAAATTTCATGATAACGCTTGGGTGATAAAGCAGCACCTTGAGAAACACTTCAGTGTGCTTATCTTAATGTCGCTACAACAATTCCCCTACTGCTAATCTAACAAAACCTGGAACCTCAGTCGAACTAATATTTTTTTTATACGTCAAAGGTATACTCTCAAAGACATGGGTCCTATAAATCAGATACGTTGACCGCAGTAACTGGATTTAAATACTGTAGTTATAAAGCTGTCCTTTGTCGTCGTATAAATGTTCTATCACAAACTGCAACCACACTTTAAGATAAATGAAATTAGTTTATTACTCTGAAAACGACTGGTTTTTCCAAAGTACAAATGTTCGCATTAAAAAAAATCATAAAGAAAATCACAGAAAACATACGTTGTTGATTTTATTTGACTAAAATCTAAGCAGGAAATACGGTTTGAAAGTTTGATTATCCCACGGAGTGTATCAAGTGAGGAGTGGAAAAAGGCCCCCCTCAAGTCTATCTTTGTAGGCCTTATAAGTTATACAGATACAAGATGGAAATATCCGAACTTTACAGTAAGAACTTGTATAATGGTGTGCATTTAACCTTATAGTACTAAGACACCTATGACGCTAAACGAAGGGAGCAGAAAGAAACAGCTGTCACGTCATTGCATAATACGGCAGTCAACGCTTAAAACAAAAACGGTTAAACCGAAATTATCTCTAAAACGAAAGGAAATAAACAGCTTTGTTCGTTTCCTCTTTTTTAGGCTTTTTTTTTTTTTGTCTAAACCGAAACTCTGTTTAAACCGAATATAAGTATTTGGTCCTGCAGATTTCGTTGTGACCGATGTCTACTATATTAATAAGGAGACAACAATGAACACACGCAATCGCCCACAGTATGCCCACGTGCATTCCAGGGGTGTAATATAGTACCACTCCTTGGTTGGGGATTAGTGTGAAAGGGCTATAGTGACCTATTGAAAGTCGGGACACTCAAAAAGTGAAAATATATTCAGGCGAAGGAGAGAGCTAAAGTTTAGTGGAGGAGGATCAACCAATCACTGAACACTGCGACTAGGCAACGCTATGCAATGCCAAAGAACGGACTAACTCTCAGCGTAAGGATAACATATATTACTACTATAGAGAGGATGATGCAATAGAAATGGGTAATGACGAAAGTAACTTGGAATTTTTGGTAGCTTTATTGGGAAACCAGTTTTATCGTCGGTCCTGAGGATTAATGTCTTTATGTACCTAAGCTCAGTCCCTGTTCTTTAAATGCGTTTTTGCAGATCTACGTTTTCATTGTTATGTTCACACTGACCTGCAGAGAACTGATGTGCTAAGAACAAGATTGACTAATATACTGGGTTTCACACACCGTTAATATTTTTTTTCTGATAGGTTAAATGAATTATCCTCATTTCGTCATATCTGAATAAACTGTTTATGACATTATATGAGATGGAACCTTTTGGAAAGAGAACATTCGAGACAGACTATACTCTAAATGTTAAATGAATGAGCTGGAAAAGATGGCGAGTTTAAATTGTAAAATGAGCGAACGTGAGAGCGAGAGAGAGAGAGAGAGAGAGAGAGAGAGAGAGAGAGAGAGAGAGAGAGAGAGAATGAGAGAGAGAGAGAGAAAGAAAGAGAGAAAGGGAGAGAGAGATAAAGAGGGAGACAGACAGACAGACAATCAGACAGACAGACAGAAAGACAGATAGAAAGACAGACAGACAGACAAACGTGAGACAGACAGAAAGAGGCAGAGACAGAGAAAGAGGGAAAGAAACAGATAGCAGAGAGTGAGAGAAAGAGTCTATGTTCAAAAGAGGAGTATTACTGAGAATAATGGCATGGAATTTATTCTCTCATGATATCTTATAAATGTTTGACCATCTAGTCGTTTGCAATTAGCCTTGTATTGGCCACATGTACCATCTTGGGCAACGTGGATTGTCAAACTAAACCTTTTAAAAATTTATGAACAGCTTGGAATATTAGAAGACACTATCCCGTCCACCATTTCGACATCAATCAAATTTCATTTTTCTTTTGTATCTGCCCGTCCCCAAGACTGCAAACCAGCCGGAATCGCGTGCTTCTTAGTCCAGGATCCATCTAAAGTATTCTGTTGCACTAAGACGGGTTAACCACTAAGGTAGACCATGGAATACAACAGGCACACACCATAAGGCGGAGGGCCTCTTAAAAGAACCAAAGGCCCCATGTCTCTTAAAAGCTTACAGCTTCTTGTCATTTTTTTCACTCTATGGGGGCCCCCCACAGCATTTGTTGCCTCTGGACCAGGTGTCATATCAATCCATCCCTGCACACACATACCGCTCCTATACATGTTCTTAAAGCTGCGCTATCCGATTGTTACCTTCGGTTGACAAGTCCAGCCTACAATGTAAATGACCGTGGACACTGCCTTGGCTCAGATGAAGGAGCTTTCAAATTTCAAATACTAGACATTTTTGTACTAATTTCCATTACTGTTAGTTCGGACACAGGGTAAACTAGCGATCTAAAATCCTTTACTCGTGAAATTCTGAAAAAAATATCGCTTCGTTGTGACGCAACTGAATTCAAATTAGTGAAGTGTCTTATTAAGCTCTTTCTCTTCTTTTATACCCTGAGCACGCCTTTAACATTACAGTCGTGGAAAAATGCCAAGCATTGCTCTTTAGTTCGACGGTAACTATCGTTTTAAGAATTACCACGCATGAACTTGAGTAGATTCCCTCTCCTTCTCCCTATACCCCGTCGTTCTCATGGTCCCCTTCTCGCCATTAGATCTATCAAAGCAATCTTATTGCACCCATTTACACTCTGGTGGCCTTGAGAAAAAACTCCACTAATCCTGCCTCTTTTAGCTTTTTTGGAGGGATAAACCGGTAAGACTAATCATTATCGGCTATCGTCTTGTTTCACGGCTTTGCAATTCTATTATCCGTTGAAATTAAAACGAAGCCGAATTTGAATCAAATAAAACACCGTGCCTCTCACCCTCTATCCCCTTTCCTTCCCCCAAACTATATCCTTTATTTCAAAGTGGCTGTCGAAATTACGGAGCCAAATCTCCAGCTCTTAATAAATATTAGCGTGTCGCAATATCCACTACAGCATTGCCACACTTCAGCATTCTCAACTCTCTTCCTCGTTGTCAGGAAAAACTTTTGTTTGCGCTTGTCAAGTGCGCTCGTTTACACCTTCTGATAAGAATGCGACAACTTTGATCTATACGGTGCTTTTGAGACAATTGGTTGAATTGGCTGTGGAGGTAAAGAAAAGAATTCCATATTGGAGAGCAAGTACAGTGCAAACAGTATCTCCAGCACTTGTTGCAGTTTCGTCGTGACCACGGAGACAAATTCCTATGACTCAAAGCTCATACAGTACAAATGATATGAATAGTATAAGAGCAGTGTCCGGTATACGGGTTAGAGATTTATGAAGTTCTGGGCACGAACTTGAAACGTTATTAAGGGGTAACTCCATCCTTTCCCAGAGGTTATAGTGCATAAAACATGTTGTGCAACTCACCACATAAAGATGCCTCGGAGTTTCTGTGCAAACGTACTATGACATTGGCTAAAGACAGTGGGTTGTGTTGTGAGAACGCCAGTGATCAGCGCCTGTAAATGGCAGTATCACTGTATGCTCCTCAGGGAGTTGAGAAAGTCCTAGAGTGATCAAGCCTAATTATGGCGTGAAGTCGCGTGAGCGGGCATTAGCTTTATGGGCATACAAGCTTTATGAACCACACACTTCTTCTTCCTCTTCTTCTTCCTCTTCTTCTTCCTCTTCTTCTTCCTCTTCTTCTTCTTCTTCTTCTTCTTCTTCTTATTATTATTAAATATTAAATATACACACCAAAGTGATGATCTCACAGAAACTGTTACTTGTGATAGCACCAATTGTCTGACACCAGATTTCACCCATGTCTCTTAGATACCTCTTTGCATGATTACAAAGTCTATGGGTTTTTCTAAATTCTCAGTCCTGGCACACAGGAACTTCATTTTACATCAGAGTGTGTTCTTAGTTTCCCGTGGTTCTGTGTCTAGACAATAAACCCACCATGACTTGTTTCTGTATTTCAGCTTCTGAGACAGGGGCATCTTCCTTTACTGACAATTCCATTCTGAATCTTTCCAGAGAACTTACGTCTAGTGTATAGATATACAATCCACCATGACTTGTGCCTGTATTTCAGCTTCCGAGACAGGGTCATTTCCCCTAATGGCAGTCCATTTTGAGTCTTTTTAGAGTCCTTAGGCCTACGCAAGAATGGAATAGCGGATAGTTTCCATAGTTGTAGAATGTCACAAACTCTCTTTAGGGCATAGGATCAGAAATCTTGGAGCAGCTTGCCAGAGTCGTCGCGGTGTTGGGACTCCAATAAAAGCTTGCGCATTTACGATTTTTCTCTTACCATCGTAATGATTACTTTGCATGTTGAATGCCACTAAGGGTGCTATCAACACCGATGTGGTAATGTAATTCTCATGTTGGTTAGATATCCCATCGTTTGTAATATTTCACGCTTTGGATCTATATCTTCAAATTTATATGATTGAACCTTAGTTTCCACATTATGAATATTATTCTCCTGATTTCGGAATTCATCGGTACGTGAACACAAAGTTATATTTCCTCGTCTCGGCAAGATATCGTAATTGTGATTTTGAAATTGTAGGAAACATTTTTGACATGAGGTAAGCTTTTCAAAAAAAAAAAATCAGCTTAATATCATCTCCCTCTGAAGCCTTCATATGTAATAATTTACATAGTACAAAAGTCATCTTCGAAGTAAGCGACTCTAATACTTTTGCAATCCGTGATTTGTTTTTTTCATGTGGGGCAGATCTAATACAGAGTTAACTTGATCTCTAAAATTTTATAGGAAACAAAAAACCACCGCATGTATCGAACTAGGTCAAATCTCCCGTAGCATCTTAGTATAGAATCTACCGTTCTTATCTTTCTGTCAGGGTTAATTTACTTTTATAGCTTCCTAACAGCCACGCCAAAGGGTTGCGCACTGACGATGGAATCTTTTGCCATTGTAAGAATTATATTACCTCTGCTTGTTGAAGTCTACGATGGGTGTAAAAGGCACCGATGCGGTAATATAATTCTTACGATGGTAAGAATCAAAACACGGGCCGTTACGATTTTTTTTTTTTATTTTGGTATTATTGCGTCTTCTCCAAAGTTGTGATTTTGGCATATACGGTCTTTTGCCAGAAAACGACAGATCTAGAAATCTATGTCTTGCCTTCCTGTTTGTGACTTCAGTTTGTTATGTCACCATAGCGAACTGGATTGTTGTTTGTAGTACCAGAGTTGATCGAAGTATTGATCTTAGAAGTTATCAGTAAAACCCGCAACAATAGTGAAGAATTAAGATTCGCCACAGTCGCTTCCTTTTTTAGTAAGTATTTATTTTTGGAGTAGATAATATTATATCAATGCATTAAAGAAAAATCTAGATTGTACTTGTCAGCTTGACGCATTTGGAGGAGAGCTACTTCTTGGCATAGTCTAGGGATTTGTTTTATTTAATAGTGATAGAAAAATTCAGACCAACGTAGTGTTTGAAGAGATTTGTTATGCTGGTGTGTTTTTGTTTTTATTGTGATTAAACTAGGTGTTGTTCCGCAAGCAATGACGTCTCAACAAAACGGAAAAGAAAAGAAAAAAATAAATACGAGCGGTTGGGGAAATAATTGAAAAAGATCCCAGAAGTGGTTTGGACTTAAAATGTCAGCGACTGATCCCACACTTCATTCATACTATTGCATAGTCGTCACGTTCATTCCACGTTCGCCTAAGTCTCTGATTTTTTTTTTTCACGTTTTGCGAAATGTATCGCTCTCAACCTGTCGCTCAAAGCAAAACAATGAGGCAGATGTGATTTAGTTTGTAAAATTGGGATAAAATCAACTCAAATCATTTTAAAAATGTGGAATAAACCACTAACACTTTAGGGCTTTGAGTTTGTTGTCACCATGTCAAAGGATCAAAGGTTAGGCCGAAATCACATGATCTAATATTGAATAAAAGTTTTGTCCAAGCGAAAACCTGTTTACGGTAACTAATTGTTATAATCTAACAATAAAGGATTACTGTTGGATACTTTGTTTCAATTTGTTATTACCAGAAGGCATCCCAGCGGGGTCAACGCCCAAAATTTTTCACAAATCTCGTTCAAAAATGGTCACGACTTCTCCCTCTGATCTGGTCCCCAATTTTTCATTGGGCTGGTTTTGATCACGAGCTAATACATAGGCCTAACACACTTTATATTTTTATGTTTATAGGGCTCAATCTGTACCTGAAACTTTAAAATTGGATGCTTTATCTAGATCACATGTCTTTTTACATATCTGTACATCCTGACATTGACTGACTGCCCCTCCCCCACCCCCCTGAAAATAAAAAGGGGGGGGGAGGGTGGTATATATATTAGCGGATTAATTGGACTGTACACAGATAGTGAACTGGTCCATTAAAAGGTATCAGAAACTAGAAGGCATTTCTTTCCTATGCTGTGGATTTTTTTCTAGCCATTCAGCACACATTTGACCCTTTCATATTGTAAAATAGACCTAATCGAGGGATTTATCATGGGCAAACCAAGCAACAGCTCCAGGGTCCCAAGCCTTTCAGAGAAGGTCTTGGAGGGGGGGGGGCTGAACCCTTGGGGTCCTATTGATCCCGTTTCACTGTTTGCCTCTCAAAGGCATCCCCATGTCAGTAGTTGCCCCATAGATCCGCACCAGGCTAATCAGTTCGTATTTCCCACCATGACACATAGCACTGCAAATATCTGGGTGTGTTATTCTCTCTCTCTCTTCTCTCTCTCTCTCTTTCTCAATGATAGGGCGGGGTGGAGCATATGACTGCCTCTGTATATCTCAAGAAATACCTCATTTGTTTCAAACTTCCTGCGGACCACCCCGCCACCACCCTCTCTGGCAAATACATTTACACACTTCATTTACTATCACGTTTGAATGGATTGGATTAAAAAAACAAACGCATACACACAAAAAAAAAACCAGTCGCTTTATCGCCATATCAAGTTATCAAGAAAACCACTTAGTTCTCGTCTCCTCGAAACATTTGCTATGTTTTTGGGAGGCAGCTTAGCTGATATCAGTTTCTTAACTGTCGTAGTTTGCTTATTTATAAGTCACCCCCAAACGTAATTTCCCTACTTTGAGACTTCCCAAAATCCCAAAATAATTCCTCCAGAGAAAAATAATTATCTGGGATGAGATGATTATTCTAATAGTGGGGCTGAAACACTGTATATGTGAATCAGTCACGATGAAACTAACATTCTTCATTGATAAACATAATATTAATTACAATTTTGTTGGATTCTACACCTTTATAACAGGGGTGATGTCAATCCAGGCGAGTCGATCGAGCGCTTCCAAATGATCATGTAGGCCTACTTATCACAAACTTTCAAAACGTTAAACAGATTTAAAATTAGAAAGGTTAATTCAGAAATGTAAGGTAGATGCCAATAACAGCAACAAAGGGAAATATTAAGTAATTCTTAAAATAGCACGGAGATCGGAAGCCTATTTAGGATTATTGAACTTTGTAGAAATTCATACTTCAGTCAAGTACCGGAAAAATCATCACAGCTTACCATTTGAAAATGGAAGATGTGAAAATACTGAATATAGATAACATTTGTCAAAAATGAGCGAGTGAATACCAGCACATATTACATTGTCCATTTCTTCAGAGAAAATAAAATGCACTTGCCAAAGCATTATGAAATTCGACTTAGCATGATTAAGCGTAATGAGTTGTTTAATCCACTATGTCTTAGTGCCCTAAAAAAAACCACAATTTATAAATGTCATTTTATGATTAAGAAATGAAACTGGACGCGAATTTTCCTTTTCCTTTGTACACCATTATTATGCATTCATATTCCTGTATAGGCCTACACGACAGTTATGCCATCCTTCGTTAGTATCAATCTAGAGTATGTGAGAGCAAGTGGTGTGTGTGTGTGTGTGTGT
>JAWQUT010000649.1:46829-64596 GCA_033807755.1 Ellobium chinense
GGTGAGGAAATTCCCTAAAACGTTTTGTATGTGATGATCCTTCACGAAATTCATGTGAGCTTTTATCTGCAGCAATTTGAACACTGATCACTAGCGTATAGACTCTAGTTCGAGAAAGCCTTAGTCGTCAAACCCCGGGTATTCTGCTCAGCACGTAAAGGGGTAAGAGAGTGGAGAGGAACATCTTGAAGAAAGGCTGTGTGAAATGTGAGGAAAATTTTTATTTTAGCCAAAAGTTGGGCTTTGACAAGCTAATGGTCTCAGACAGTCACACACCCCGTTTGCTTCTTTCAGTGTGTTTTGCAGTACTCTACGTGTATATCCAACTTCATGAACTGCCTTTCATATTCAGACAATCTGCACAAAAACGGACCTCTTTATTAACCCCTTAACTATCTGCCTAGGGGACAGTATAGTAGAACAGTTCTTCGCTGGAATCTGATCAGGGGAACAGAGCAGATGGGGAGGTGTCCGGAGCGCAATGAGGTCGTTTCGGCAACAGGTTTGAAGTACCAGCCTAGACACCTATGGATTATTCTAAATACCACGTCAAGAGGCACACCTGTGTGAAAATAAACAAAAACCTCGGTAGGAAAAGACAATGAATGGGTCTTGGCTGGTGATGTGGTAAAATTCAAGGGGGTGGAGGAGCGATGACGGGTGATCGGTGAAATACAGTATAAGGTTAATGTATGCGAGTAAACAGCAGTGACAGTCAAATCCTATTTTCAAGCCTGCGCATGTTCTCTTATGTCTTCCTATATTATAGTGAACGAGTATTAACGAGCCGCGTGACATCACGAATTTGTGCGCTTCAGTGCTCAAGGGACAGCAGCGCCTATAATTTCACTGTTCTGAGAGAGATTTTTTAAAATATTTTTTGACGCGAAATCCGTGTATAAAGGCATAGTAAGCCTTGTATCCCCATCCAAGCTTATAAAAACATATAATTGTATCATATCTTGTATACATAATTCTGAATATATCCGTGGTAAATGTTATTTGTTTTGCTTGTTTGTAACAGAACCTTGTATGTCACGTGTCTCTTTTTCGTGGCTTTTATCAGAATGTATGGTCAAGGCATGCATTAATTGATGCTCCTTTTATGATCGTATGCTGTATATTAGATGGTAATCTTTGAATGCTAGTAATGCATCTAATCTAATCCGTGCTCTAATCTAGTCATATGATATAAACTACGTTTATAGGTTCACTACAGCAGATCCTGAGAGAGAATGACTTTATGCCCACTAATTTATTAATGACTTTCTTCTATTCCCCTTCTATTCAATCTTGATTCTATGCCCGCTAATTTATTAAGATTTTATGGCTTTACGAGCTTGATTAGACTAGGAACAGACTGTGTCGTCGGCACATTTTTTTTTTCGAACTTCAAAAGAAAATTGAATCAATAGAACATAGCAACATAACCAGTAACGTCCTGTTTTATTAGTTTGATCACATTATGAGGTTAAGTTGAGTGCAGAAGGCAATAAATATCATCATATAAATAACAATAGAAATGAAGGCGGCATAATCCTGGAATAGCACCGATTCGGTATCGATATTGAACTGCGATTCGGTATCGATATTGAACTGCGCTTCATTTAGTCTCATGCCTATATACTCCTGGAACAGCACCGCCGATACCAAATATAAATGGTATCGACTAAATCGGTGCTATTCCAGGATTATACCATGAAGGCTTGTCCCATTGTCTGTTCCAAGGCGACCAGGAGCTTTTGGCGGGAAAGCTACTTATGATAGTCCGCGGGTTACCACTCGTTCCGTGTTAGCGGCATTCTGTAGTAGCAAGCCTGGAAAGCAAGCACACTTTGTCCAATCTTTAAACGGCGCCATCCAATCCTTAGCGTCGGCAGGTAAGCCCCGCCTAAAAAATGGCTGTGAATACTTGGTCGACTCTAATGGAGGTGCTTTCATATTTCAAATATCAGACGGTTTCTATTTTATATATATCAAGTTTCTTGACTGTAAAGTTTGAAGGGATAGTAAAGAAGCGATCTGCAAAGTTTTCATGTAGTATTACCGATGAGAAAATAATCATCTCGTACAATATTCCAGAATCTCCATGATATTGAATGTCAGAGAGTCGGCTCAAAATCTGAATAGGTGAAATATTTGAGTTCATGAGATAACATTAGTACAAAAATGCAGGGTAAGAGATAGGAGGAAAATATGCTATCTCCAGTACACATGTACCTGTAAGAGACGGGATTAAATAGCAACATTGACATTACTCTTTACAGGTCCCGCAGTATAATCTAGTATGCTATCCCGTTGCCAAATCTGTTTTTCGCCCCACGTACCACAGTTATGGTCTGGATTTCAGTTTGAATAAACTTGTCAAAACTGTTAGACTTTCTAGCCCCGTAAGCTCCAAAGGCTAGACGGTTCAGAGGCCGGAACAATGGGCTTGGAAATCAAAGGTTTGATGTTCGAACCTTACTGCAGGCACTTTCCTTTTGTCTGTGTAATGATAGATGAATATAAACAATAATATAGCCATACTCTTTTCAGTATTTTCTACGTAGTTTCCCTTATTCCGACTTCAGGAAATGAAAGCTTTCTCTGTGGAGGCATATTAAACGCAAGGGCACTCTGAATAGCAGATTCGTGGACCAAAGCTATGAAGCGAATATGTGAGTAATCCAAGTATATTAAAGGTCACGAGATTCTACCGATGGACTGTAAGACAATCACACTGTGACGCCACCACCCAACACCAAGGCTAGAGTAGTTAGTAAACTCTGTTACTCGGAGAGTGAAGCAACAGATTTCATCTAGCAAGTGCTTCGGTCCTTTGACTTCCTGACCTTCTAAAGGAGCTGGACCGTACTTATGTCGTGTTACTTTTGTTGCCTGCCCCAGGAGAGATTTGAATCTGCAACCACGAGTTTTGTTTTTTTTTCTTAAAATTCCTTGCTGCATATCCTCACTGGACCTGCGAAGCCAACGTGAAAGCGGAATACAGTGAGAAGGGGGCTGTTTATGACATAAAAAATCGACTCTTGTTTAGGCATGAAAAGGGGTATTGAATCCCCACAAGATAAAAATTACAGGCTTGTCCTATATTGCACAAGTTTTTATCTTCACGATAATTCAAAGAAGGAAGTGTTTTGTTCTTGTTTTGGCAACGAAAGTGTGTTTGCCTAGCCTTATCAACAATATTCGTACAGTGTTATCTGCCTGAAGGCACGTAAAGCCATGACTCATTCCTTTGTGATTGCCCCCTACTTTTGTCTCCCAGAAGTGTCGCCTTCTTTCTTTCAACCGTCCACAATAGACCCTCTTTCGCTCCGGAACCAATCCATCAATGACACCGTGAACGACTCGTAATAGGAACAATTATTACACTACATCAAGCATTAAAAAAACCCCCAAAAAACAAGAGACATAATTTACAGATACGGATTCACAGTTCTCGGGTAAACTAAAAAAAAAAAATAATTACATATGACACATAAATTGCTAATTTCTTGATTATTCTATAATTTATACGTAAGACTTCACGAGCAACAAAGATAGCCTGATATACGATACATATTACTGTTCATTATGGAAAGTCATATATTTTGATGTTCATTGTAGAAAGACTAGTCACAATGGCCTACTCGGGAACAGAGAAAGTAAACAGCTTTGTTAAATGGTCCCAACACTGCGTTTCAAAATAAAAAACAAAAAACAAAAAAAACCTCCCAGGCTTTGTTTATCAAGACTTGGAATCCAAGACATGACACAAAATGCCTTTACAACAGTGGTGGCTTGGTTCCAGTTGATATGCTGGTTAAATATCGTATTCTACTAAAACTCAATGACAACAACATCGTGAAGGCTTGAATGTGGGGTGATGTGGCTTAGGACTAAGGACAGTCAAAGCTGCCCAGTCAACAGACTGATCAGACGGATGGTCACCTAGGTAAATTCCCATAATGTTGCGTCACTTGGACGTGGAATTGTTTACATACGCAAATAAAACCGAGGGTAGTAACCGAGAAGCCTGCTAGTGTGAAATTCTGCACCGTAGTGTCCGTTACATGGGATCCGGTCGCATGATTGGGACCGAAAATTTGGTGTCCGAGGTTGTAGTGGCAAGATGGTCGCTGTACACAGTGAGTTTATATAACGATTTACTCAGGGGATCCCACATATTGTCCGCTCTAGCCAAATGGGCGCTATACACAGTGAATTTCTGTAGCGATTTACTCAGGGGATCGCACAGATTGTCCGTTCCAGCCAGATGGGCGCTATAGACAGATGGTCGCAGGATCAAGTTCGATGGTTGTGACTCCTGAAGAATGCCCGAGGCAGAAAATGTGGAACAAATTAAAAATACAACTTGTTATACTAAATGTTCGTCTTCTCATGGATACATATTTATATGGAGAGAGAGAGAGAGAGAGAGAGAGAGAGAGAGAGAGAGAGAGAGAGAGAGGAGAGAGAGAGAGAGAGAGAGAGAGAGAGAGTACCTTAGTGTATATCTCTTTTTAGTTTCAGTCTTGGAAACGTGTTTAGACACGAAACGACGACTTTTTCTTTTAATAAATTCATTATTCATTCTTTCAAAAGTTATGTGCTAAATCTGAGCAGAACAAAAATTCTTCAACTTCAGTACCGAACATTCACTTACACAAGTGACACCGTTAAGAGTTTCAAGTTTCAGTTTTTTTTTGCACCCTCAGGCTTTACGCCAAACATCGAAAAAAACTCTACGTATTGATAACAGTCATTCCGAACAATATAAAATTAGCCTCATATACCGATAAAAATACGAATATAAAACCCACGTGTATGTCAACGTGACCCGATGAAACACAACAATAGTGTCTATATCGCTCTGCAAACAATCCCTTGTCAACTTTATCATTTCGACCATAATCTATCATGGCGGATGACACCAGGAAGCAAACATATTCTTCTGTATTTCGAATTCCACATTTATCTGTCTGTCTGTCTGTCTGTCTGTCTGTCTGTCTGTCTGTCTGTCTGTCTTCCTGTCTGCCTGCCTGTCTGTCTGCCTGCCTGCCTGCCTGTCTATCTGTGTGTCAGCTTGCCTGCCTGCCTGTCTGTTTGTTTGTCTGTCTGTTTGCCTGTCTATCTTCCTGCCTGCCTGCCTGTCTGTCTGCCTGCGTGCCTGCCTGCCTGTCTGTTGTCTGTCTGTCTATCTGTCTATATTATGATATTTTTAGGATATACTGATGATATTTACAGATAACTGGTGCACATCTTCATAATTTGTGTACCATATTATTATATTATACAGTAATGGCAGTATATGGCAATATTTGTATCCAAATACGCTTTACTTTAATGTGCTCGTGTCGCAAAGTATACCACTAAGCTTTACCACCACACGTTACAAAAAGGGCTTTGGGGCCTGACAGGGTAACTATCTGGAATCGGCTGATACTAGCAAAACTATATTTTTCAGACCAAATGCACTATTGAGACCACTTTTCTAACACGATGACCGATTCTGGAATACTGCGTTCTCTGTGTGAGACTGAAGATCTAGATCCATGCATGATTTCAAGGGACAACCGTGTACTAAAAGACCTTGTTGTTATCTGGGATATTTTCTTTGGGGGGGGAGAAGTTGAAGAGGGACCTAAGTTGACCCGAGACAGAATGGGAAAAAACTCGTGATAAGAGGTCGCTGTGAAAAATTGTGATCAGGATCTAAAGAGGTTTCAGAGGTTTTGTCCCTTGAGTTTCAAATTATCGAGTTTAGAGAAGCCGAATATCAGTACGTTGTCTTCGTATATTTTTTGCTTTTTTTCCACACTTTAACTATGGGTATCCTCAGGAAGATTTTGCCCCGGGCCCAGCGATACCATACTTTGGCATAATAACATGTGTAAAGTTTGTTTGTTGTTTTTTTTCTAACTAACTGAGTTGTCCCAACATCGCTAGGGAATAGAGAAAGGAAGGGGACAACCCAAACTCATGTTTGACTACATCCACACACATTCATGCAATCTTTCCTAAGGCAAAATTATTGTGATCAGTCACATGAAGACATTTTGTCTCATAAAGTCAACTTGGCAACCTTTGTCTGCAAACTTTACAGGTTTATCTGGCCAGTGCATGACATGCATGCGCAGCGACCTGCAGCAATAAAAAAAAATGGAACGCAGCGATGGAGGTTTCCCAAAACTTTGTGTACGACACAAACCAATTTCAAACAAAATAATAATGCGGTTTAATAGTCTCGTATCCAGATTAATGCCCGGTCACGCTATTTTACACTATTATTACTCTAGCAGGCCTGATCATCCTAGGGCTGTCTCAGCTCCCTAAGGAGCATATAGTACCACTGCCATTTACAGGTGCTGATCACTAACATTCTGACAATATTTTCCACCGCCTATAGCCAGGTATCCATTTAACAGACAGAAAAATATAAATGAAATGCTTTCCCAAGTCATTTACAACATGACAGTGCACGGGAATCGAACCCACGACCTTTAGATCTTGAGTCCAACGTTTATAACCGTTCGGCCACGCTGCTGCAAGATAACCTAGACTGACAAACGCGACTATCTTCGGGGTAAGAGGAAGTTGCATACAATATTTCAATCAAATTCCCTTTTTCATTTTCCTTGTCTTTTGTTCTTTTTTTTTCCCTCTCAATATATTATGTCTCCCTTGTTCTCTTGCACCCTTTCGCCTCTTACGCCCTTGAGGCGCAGGGCCTCGTGCCATAGTTAGTTCGGCCCATGCCTATATATCCGCCACTGAGAATAGCGAATCCGGAGGTAGAATTATCACTATCACCAGCAATAAAGAGTTGCAGACTATAAAATGTGCACGTCACTCTATCTCTTCCGCCATATAGAATGCATAAATTCAGGGACATGTTAGCTTCTTGATTTTGTTCACTACATTTGCCGGACATCCCTGATGTGACCTCTGCCCCTAACCTTCAACACTGGCCCTCGGGAAAATCCCCACGATATTGCCCTTAAATCATGCATGAGCCTGATCTGAACTTACAGCATATTTGGGTTGCCTGACACTGCCACCTTTGTACATCTGGCTGCTTAACTTCCTTCATGGCCAGTATCATAGCAAAGTCCCACCTGGAGCTTGGGTTCGCATTAGAGACAGGATTAGAAAAGAGACGCATACATGTGGGAATTCCTAGACAATGATAAAACATAGGCACTATCTCAAAGGAGTCTTTTTAAAAAAATTTTATTCCTTAATCCTACGTCCAACGCTGCCTTTGACCCTAAAACTAAGCTCTAGACTGGAAAGTCCTAATCTGTTGTCTACGATACTTGCATGATTTCAGGGTCAACAAGAGTGCAGGGTAATATCGAGTGCAAAAACGCAACTCTCTATTCAGGAAGTATGCGAGGACGAAGCCGTCCTGATCTGAACTGTGTTAGCCAGTTCTCCTTCATTTCCTCTTAGAAACAACACTCTACAGCACTCAGGGTATTGCCAAGACCGGATTAATATAGTGTATAGTCCCGGGGCAATACATGACGAGGGCTCATAGGTGATGGAGAAAAAATAGGTCCTTAAGAGGCGCGGGAGCGATTATTATATCTACAGTACACTTCTGATAGGGTAGAAAATGAAAGTGAAATATGACTTTTATTTATCCCGAAGGGATATTGATTTACAATAACATACAATGTTATACATCTCATTCATAATGAAAACGCATAGAACAAAACACATCATACATGTAAATGTATAAATTATTACAAATGAAACACAGAACAAAGTCATTGATTTGCGGTCTCCAGCTGTGCAGCACACTGGTAACCCAGTTCCAAAGCCAGGCACTCATTTACATCTGAGTCTAGCAAGGAAATGGAAGTGAATAAATGTCTCTCCCAAGAACATTGCAAAGTGAACCACCCAGCCCCCTTAACAATCTTCAGTTTCTGAGTACGACTCACAAACCACACTGGAGCCCATTAAAAATAACTGTGAGTTTACCCACTACTCTTCACGTAGAATAGTTTGCTAGCGGCTAGCTATTATGTCGCTCAGTGGTCAGAATACTGGGCTTGAGAGCCAAGGGTTCGGTGTTTGATCCTCATTGGAGCCACTGGTTTTTTGTTTTTGTTTTGTTTTTAAATGTATGAAGAACAAAGAAATAGTCTAGCCATGATCTTTTCAATATTATCAACACAGAATCTTCCCTTTTTCCGACTTCTTTTCTCTTTCTCTTTTGGAGATATTTCCTTATGGAGGCATAATAAACGTAAATGCACTGTAGATTACAGATTCCCTCGTGGGACCACTTGAATCCCTAAAAGGCGTCGGGTTCTCAGGCCTGTTATGCCAAATGCCTTATCTTTAATCCGCCCCAGTTCAGCCCATAGGCGTCGCTTCTCTCGCACAACAGTGGCTGATTAGTCACTGCGCTCATCAGAGATATTATGGATTCTTTATGCACCAGATCTGTGAAAAATAAGTTATTGATCTCATCCCCTCACCCTTCCCTCCGCCCCCCTTCNCCCCCCCCCCCCCCTTTTTCTTTCCACATCTTAATCAGTCTGCTATTACAATAGAGATAATTTTCGTCTAGTACAGTCAAAGCGGTTCAGTAAAACATTCCTTTTTTAAAAAAAAATTACATTTTCCTCAGGGCACCCATCTGCAAAATGGATAACGGGAACCTCCTTAGCATACGAACTTACATTTACGATTGCATGGTAGTAGAGCTGTTCTCAGAATCCTTTTAGAGAGCAGCTCCAATCAATCTGCTCCACTTGCATTCAAGTCAGTTCTTCGAACAGGTAATTTATAACACGTTCACATCACAGTCGATTGGATTTTCATTAGTTATGTATTACATGCACCATACTGCACCTTGTTTCTGTGTCACGCGCTTCCGATTGGGGTGTTTCCCACATTCTTCTGCGAACTTAGCAGTGCTCTTCTTCTTTCAATTCCCCTTCCCTCCAGTTAGACCTAAATAACTAGAAAAACATGTTTCGTGCACACGAGGAAGAAGGAGAAGAGGAAAGAGGAAGAAGAGGATTGTAGCTGTTTCAAAAGCAATTAATCAAGCACCAAGGCATATCCTTTCTGAAACCTGTATCCATGAGGAAGTATTAGTTATAATTACAGATCTACAAGGTCAGAGAGTGCGCTCTGTGCTGCATCAGAAATCAAGACTAAAAAATCTGGGTCACTTTCGACAATTAATGTCAAGGATAGGCAGTCAGGGCTGCGTTAAAGTTGGTCCTTGCGACGTGGCAAAAGGAACCGTCCTTTTAATCCATGGGCGGTCTTTGGCAAATGAAGTATCAGTCTCTATGGAACAAGGTGGCAAGGTATATTGTATTCTTTATTAAGCGGGAAGAGTGTGAGCCTAGTCTGATAATTTTTTGGGTGTTGTTACATATTATGTTTGGACGTGCGCCACTAGGGATTTTACCAAAGTACTATGAAAGATCAATTTTGAAAAGATGGGCCAAATAAAAAAACCAACTACACCAGACAATTTCATGCTCTTACCGGGAATCGAACCCAGGGTCTCTCAGCTTGCAAGTCTGGAGCTGTTACTACTACATCACAAGGACGCTAAATTCACAGCGATTTAATCCTTAAATATCTACTGCCTGAATAATACGTTCCGTAACTCTAACGTGTGAACCTAATGTTCACCAGTGAACCTGACATACTTCCCGACTGCTCACACTCCCCCCTGCTCAACCATGTCATGTCCTCATGACAACTAACAGTTCTCTATGAATATGAGATTATTCTTATATTTTTGTTTATGATACCCATCTCCTTCGGTATACTATCCACAATGAACCTGAGGCCATTCCTATATGGTTATCTCAGTTCTTAGAATGCCACCTCCCACTTTGTCCTATGCTCATGGGTTACAGAACCCTTCCCGCTCGTTACTGTGCCCCTAAGGCCTTAATGAGACATCCTGCCGACGTCTCCAAGAGGAACCGGGTGGCAAGAAGGTATTCTTTATCAAGGGGAAGGAACGTGCGCAATGTCTGATAATATATATATATATATATATATATATATATATATATATATATATATATATATATATATATATATATATATATNATATAACGTTATTACAGATTATCTAGGGAAATGTGTCACCAGGGATTTCACCAAATTACTGTGAAGGATCATTTTTTAGAAGCTGGGCTGAAAAAAACAACAACAACACCTAACACTAGAAAACTCCATGCGCCTACCGGGAATTGAACCCAGCGTTTCTTAGCTTGCAATTCTGAACGTGTTACCACTATACCACAGAGACGCCAACTTCACAGCAGATGAAGCATTATAAATACCTACTGACAGAATATCTTCCCTAATTTTCACAAGTGTTACCCGTGACTCTAACACACTTCCCGACTGCGCATATCTATGCAAGTCAAGATGGCTGCGACTAATGCGGAAGAGCAAGAAAATATAACGAACTGGCTTGCGAGTGGTGTTAACGGCTATAGTTACACATTACCTCATTCATTAGCATAAATACCGTCTTTGATTCTTGCCTCATCCTCCTCTGGTACAAGGCTGCTGATTAGACGTTCCACTAACAAATCTGAAACCATAGATGGTTTCCACCACGTTGTTGAGCTCTCTGCTCCAGTCATCGACAAGACGTCACATTTCAAACAAACTTCTAGTAGATGCGCACCCTTTCTCTCCGTGACTGGCGCGCACTAACAAAAGCCTGTCCTAAGTATCTGTTTAAAGATCGCTTAAAGAGTTAGTTTTTGTATAATTTCACTGACTGATGCTCTGAAAAGAGTCTTGGTATGAGGGAAAAATTGCGAATGAGCTTCACACTTTAAAAAATTAAACGAAAACACTATTTAATTAAAAAAAAACAGCTAGACTAACCTTGGCAATTTTACAGCTTTTACTAAGAATTATAATGACCCTCTTCTCTCCCCCCCCCCCCCCCCNCCCCCCCCTTAAAAAAAGGCTGTCAGCTCATTCAACTATGCCGAAATGCTATTTTTAAAACATCGAAATGGAGAGGAGCACCTAGAGAGGATACCTTTTTTTTTTTTGCTTTTTCGAATTGAAGCCTAAAAAACATGGACGTGGAAAAGTAAAAACATGGCAGCAGGTAAGTCTTGATGCTCTGTCTCAATGGGCATAAGGGTTAGGGATTTACCTCGACTACTGCACCTGTCTCGACACACTTTAAGATTAAGGACAGGCCTCGACGAGTTCCTGATCTCGACGGGTTACCACTTAGGGTTAGGATTAGAGGTAGAGGTATGGTTGTGTAGGGGTAAGGGCCAGGGTAGAGTTAGTTGTAAGGTTTTGTTAACAGGCATGAGTTTTTGATCCTAATTTCTAACGCCTTGGGTACCTGTTTCGTTACTGCGCGTTAGCCGCTATGAGGAAGTATGCGTACCTACTAGACATCTGTTACAGATGTGGCTGGCACCTTTTGCGTAGACCGAAAGTGAGAGTTCGGCAGCATGGTAGCCACTATCTACGGCTTTAAATCATTCTGTTAATAGAACTTTTTATTAACGGCCTTGTGTGGGAGAAGAAGGTGGCAAGAATCAACGGATGTTGATCAATGCATGCTACTCAGTGAGGCATTACTGTAAGTATAGCAAACACCACTCACAAGTCAGTGGATTATTATCTAGCTCTTCCGTAGCCATCTTGGTTTGCCTAGAGACTGATACTTCCGTTGCTTAGAATCGCTTTGTATTTTATGGGCAGTCTTTATCAAAAGGCACACAACCATTTACAGTTTCAAATTTGTTAGTAGAACATCTTATTAATAACATCAAGTTAAGGCAGGAGGATGTAGCAAAAATTGACAGTAGTTTCATCAGGGGCAGGAGGATGAACAGTTTCATCAGGGGCGGGAGGATGAACCGTTTCATCGAGGGCAGGAGGATGAGCAGTTCATCAGGGACAGGAGGATGAGCGTGGTTGCCAATAACAGGATTATCAGCGGTGTCATCAGAGGAAGAATTAAGTATAGGATTATTAGGACCAGAATAATGAGTGAGACCGTTAGAAGCAGGACTGTGAGCAGGGATATCTGGGGTAGGAATAAAAGTTGAGTCGTTGGGTACATGACGATCGTGGACATAAGGAATAGAATAGGCATGATCATAAGCGTCAGGACTGGCGGCGTCATTGGAGACAGGAATATTGGGTACTGGATCAGCAGCCATATTGGAATCACAGGAAGTCTCCAAGAGATGCATCGATATGTCCACAAAGCTTCCGTTTGAATCTAGAACTTCATCAAAAATAGGAGACTAGGAAAGAGATCCAGATTCATTGCCGATCAATTCCACGCAAATCCGCCGATCCGAACAAAAACTACGAGGTTCAAACGCCGAATTTCTGGCCGTAGCCAGTGATGCATAACCTCGCTCGAATTTTATGGAGGCTTAAGCCCCAGTTTTTCCCGGGTTGGATTTTTATGAGGTTAGAACAGAAAATTTCAAATTCATTATTTACCCTTTTCTAACCTGATTTCGCTCATTTATTTTAGATGCGCCATGTGGCGTATGTCAAAGATGTGATATCTGCAAAAAGTGTAAGTGGCGACAACTCAACACATATCGAAACATACTGCAGCTGGATTCCGGATGTCTTTGAAAAATGTCCCCGCAGTCGATCAAAATCACCAGAAATAGTTGCTAACCCTCGTGACACGGTGATATAATTTATTCTACCATCCGCTCGCTTTGCTTGAATGCGGCAATGGAATACATACGCATCTCCTTGTTGACCTCTGAGCGCGGCGATAGAATTTTGCTTTCCAGTGTCACCTGACCTGCCGGCAGGCATCACATGCAAGGGTCATTATCTGTAATAACGACCACGCAGCAAGTAGGAGGCTGAACCCGAGAAGCCCCGCTTTACGAGAGTCAAAAGGAAAAACAAAGAAAACAAACATATCTTGCCCGACTTTATCTGGCTAAAATTCAAGCATTCTAAATGATTCTAAGAATCTGGTTTATTATCTGGTTTACCCACACTAAATGAGAAGGCGAATTCAAAACATCAATTAGTGATGACACGAAGTTTACCATTAAAAAAAAAGAGTGGTCATTTAAACTGAGTTTTTAAAAAAAGGAAATAAACTACCCCAGCCAAGCAACTCGGCATCAAATAAAACGGCGACATGTCTAATTCATTGGCGTAACTGGCGGCTGTATGAAATGCATAGGTGATAGTTATTGAGCTCTTAGTTTGGTTGAAGTATAATGAGCATATTCCATTTTTCTGAAATTAGCTCACTTGAATCTGTTAGGTGGCACTCCAGCTGTTCAGCTATACTTCACATTTTAACTGTCTGTCCATTGTAACTGTAAGTATCAACAGCATAATAATTCTATGCAACAAAATTCGACCGTTAGGTTCTCAAAGGTACTTAACTCTATCATGTGAAAGTTGGTACTCCAGAAATGGCGCAAAAAAAATTAGTCGACTGCGCTTAATCGCCCATCCTCGGGATCACGGAAAAAGTGGTCGATTAAACGAAGCGGCGATTAAGCGGAGGAAGTAATTTCGGCCATATTTTTGGTAAGAAGATTAAATTTCTTTGATGTCGTGGTTTGATATCGTGCATTGACACCTTCTTGTCGCCAGACTCAGGACAAACTCGAGTTTGACGGTGTTGTAGCGCACAAAATGTTTGATCTCCGCGGTCTCTCTCATTGGCCACCTCGCAATAACCCAGCAGACAATAAGGAGTAGGATGGCATGGTCGGGGTAGACCGTTCATCCACATGACACGTTCTCTGATCTAACCGAAATCCACCAGACAGGCGCAATCAAGGCGTGGGGGGAGGAGACTACACCATGGCTTTCGGCGCAGTAGCATATCGGACGGGCGAAGGCGGTGATGCGTAGCGTGGGACGAAGGGGGACAAGGGGAGGGGGAGGTGGAGAGGAAAGGCTTATCACACCTATTTCGGGGTGGCAGCTGTCACTCAGTCAACCTGTCTGCCATCCGTCGCGCAGTTAAACCGTCTGTGTACATTGTTTGTTTGTCAACTGTAACCCTTCAACCGCTGATCTTTGAATTCATGGGCGCTGAAGAGTGGTCGATTATCCGGGGTGAGAGTGGATTATCCAGTGACTTTTATATAGAAAATATTCGGTTCCTTAGGAAACGAGGCGATGAAGCGGAAAAGGCGATTAAGCGGAAGGCAATTAAGCGGAGACGACTGTACCAATGAGCCCTTTTAAATTAATATGTGAAGAGCAATAAACACGACTAGTCACTGGCTATGGTAACTTTTGCAAGGCGTATTTTGTTCTTTATCATTGTTAATTTCAAGACGATCCTGATATTATTGTTTAATTGGCATCACTTTATTTTAGAAAATCAAATTGTGATATCTCAGGATATAAAGATGAGCAATCCCAAACCTCTGCAAATAGTAGTATGTTCAAAATTCGTTTTCCACTTTACAAAGTCGAATAGCAAAGGACGACCAGAAGGCCTTTTTGCCCAGAATGTGGTTCGAGAGCTACCTTTCTTTACATTTGAGGAAAATGACCCATTTTGATCTGAGTATTGATATAATATGACCTTATTCATGGACTCAAATTTTGTTCGCCAACAAGTATCATAATAAGAAAGATATACCAGTGTGCGAGGATTAATATCTGTATTTTTCTTTAACAATGGTCGACCATGTTTTATTTTCAGAAAATGTAAGAAAATCTGTTGATAGGAAGCCAAGAAATAAGACGAGGAAAAGTGGAAGAAAAAAAAAAACCACAGAAAGAACCAAAACGTGATGGAAAAGGGTGCTGACGACAAAGAACTGGCGCTGGAATGGATAGCAAACCGACTTGTTGAGGAAGCGGCACAGATGTTGCTCCAGACAATCGCTGAAGATGTTGTGAAGGACACACTGCAAGCGGCAATCTTCCAGCACCAGATGCAAGAGCAGAAGGAGGAAATGTTAGCGGAGTCCATATCCAACTGGCTAATTCAAGAGTCAGTCCAGGCACTAGTTAGAGAAATCGCCCAGAACTTGGTGGAGGGGGTTGTGAAAGACGTATTTATCCAGTCACAGAGCATCAAGAATAACCAAGAAGCACTAACGGAGTGGATCTCGAACTGTCTGCTTCAAGAAACAGTTGAAGAATTGCTTCGAGAAATTGCTCGGGGCCTGGCGGAGAACGTGATACATGCAGCCTGCCTTCAGACACAGGGAGCGGGGCAGGAGGAGGAAGAGATACTGGAGTGGATAGCTCATCGATTAGTCCAGGAGACGGTCCAGGGACTAATTCAGGCCGTGGTGAAGGAGGCAGTACAAACGTTCATTACTCATGAGGAGGAGGTGGATTATGCGTGGCATTTTCCAGACATGGTTGTGAAGAAAAGTACCGAAACGGTTCTTGGGGATAAGACTTAAGATGGTGGCGTATATTTATTTTTGAAACCTACCATATCGTTTGGTCGGCGGCGGTGGTTGGGGTAGTAGTCGGGGAAGAATACTTTAGGGCTACAGCTCTTTTCTGGTTGTTACTCCATATAAGCCAAAAAGTCAGGCATAAAATCCGCTGCAGTGCTTAACTGATGAACAAATACCCAATGATCTTGGCTATTTCCTGGAAGTTATTAGCGGATAACCCCCCCNAAAACAAAACAACAAAACAAGACAAAACAAAACAAAACTCTTCAATAATATTCGTATACTACAGCGAAATGAAATGTACACCCACAGCAAGCCTTATGAACCTTCAGGATGTAACAATACAAAAAGAGAAAAAAATGGCGAGGGACATTTTAATAAGTGAGTGAATGAGAGAAGTTAATCTGCACAACATCTCAAACATTAACTGAAATTTTAGGGGGCATGTCAAGGACCAGGTAAGTTAATCGTCTTTAACAACTATGTACATAAAAATTGAGAAAAGCTTTAGGAAGATAACAATCTCAGGAATAGCATCAACCGCTGAAGATTCATCATTAGATGGGTGCAAAAGTGGGGGGNGGGGGGGGGGGGGGAGGGGGGTCGGAAGATGTAGGAAACAGTAATCGAATAACCTAATGTCTAATAGCCTAATCAATAATAGAAATCGAAATTATGGACATTAAGAGTGGAGCAGCTTTGGAGATAGTTTGGGAACAAATATAAATAATAAATAGCTTTATCCGTGAAACAGATTCGCTGAAATAGAAATGCCAGGTAAATTTTCATATATTGTAACCTAACCAAAGTTTGTTTACTACCGGGGAGCGAACTGAAAATCACAATTTTAGAAATTTTAAGTAGCTTAAAAGATCGTTAAGGACATGGGCAAGAGACTGCACGGCGCAAGGAGAGGATGAGTACGAATCCTCTTGTAGCTACAAGTTATGAGCAGACAGAATGCGTTGAAGATGAAGGTAGCTTAAAGTACAGTCCTTCCAGGAGAAGTGTCGATGGTAGTCAAGTAACACTGCCATGCCACCTACCGTCCAGTGTAAGTGGCAAGAAATACCTTCGAAGAAGCATCAAGAGATTGTGAGTGTGAAAGGCAAGAGATACCGCCAAAGAGTCATCAAAAGATTGTGAGTATGAAAGGCAAGAGATACCACCAAAGAGTCATCAAGAGATTGTGAGTGTGAAAGGCAAGAGACACTACCAAAGAGTCATCAAGAGATTGTGAGTGTGAAAGGCAAAAGATACCACCAAAGAGTCACCAAGAGATTGTGGGTGTAAAAGGCAAGAGATACCACCGAAGAAGTATCAAGAGATTGCCCAGCTAGATCAAGTAAGACAAGTCCCTAGAAAAACATGGACTCCTATCACGCAAAGAAATCCACAGTGTAGGCTAGCGGGAATAGAAAAGACGAGACAAGGATATCCGCGATGACGCCAAACGCCAAAATTAGTGTGTGCCAAAGTCATCCCAGTGCGTCCCATCATGTACCTTCAAGCTTGCTGCGACGCAGAAAAAACTTTGAACTCATAAGTTATTATTATTATTTCTATCTTAATTTTCTGACTTAAGGACAAGGAGGATGAGTAATATAAGATTCAAAACACGTAAAATAAAGATAAAATATTTAAATATCATCAACCATTGTCAATGTGCTTCGAAAATGATATAAGTCAGACCGGATTTTACAAAAGGTGCCATTTTTGTTAAATGAGATGTCCGTGTTGACTTGTTCGACACAAAAAAAAATGCACCAATATTTTCCAGCCTAATTTTCAGTCGTAAAAATACATGCTGCCCTTTTTTTTTTTTTTTGGTTTGTGTCATTTCTCTCAGAGGTGTGGAAAAAATGTGGTCGATGCTACCGTTGTATGTTACACAGTTGTGCTTAAGACGAAACCATCAAATGCCAGTGACTTGCTAATATCCGAAGGACCCCTGAAAAACGTTTCACGTGAATTGATATGAATAAGACAAACTGGCAACACGGAAGTTGCTTCGGTGACGACGCTTTGGGGCCGCTAGTCCGAATCTCCCAAAAGAGCGGTATCTGCTGGATGAGGAAGACTACGACCAGTTTCCGAGCCGGGGGGCTTGGCTGATGGCAAGGCCTAGCCCAAGATCTCCACACATACCTCCACGATGTGGCAACTGGAAACGATCAGCGCCCCTGGTAATGTTACCGGACGTGATCGGCAAAATGTGTTGGGGCTCTATGCCACAGACACAGGCCAACCGGCCCTCGGGGCAACGTGTCTAGGTCCTCGCAGATGGCCGAAGGGTCTTGCTTGACCGATCTTCGGTCGGAACATGAGTCTGCCGTCTTGCCATCATGGGCAGGGGGGGGGGGCAT
>JAWQUT010000649.1:64608-80006 GCA_033807755.1 Ellobium chinense
CATAGGGACAACGACACAGTTGAGGCATGTGTTTCGAGCGCTTAGGGCCATACATGCCCGACTGCGTAACGACCATGCCAGTCATTTGATGGGGCCACGCAGGGGAGCCGTGGACCATCGCACCCTTTCCTATCCGGTGGGCGAGCTCTACCCCTGGTGGTCCGACTGCCATAGACAGGAGGACCGCCGTCTCTCAAAGAGTATCTCGCAACAGTCCTACGCAAGCTGAGTGCCCAGCGGTAGAGTGGCCAGGACCCGGAGGCGGGGGTGAGCTGAAGGGACCCCAGTCTGGGCTGCCCTGGGGATACGGAATAGGGTGGATGTTCATCTTAGTGAGCATTCGCTAACCCCGCTCGCTTGCAACTGCAAACCGGTCTGGGATCTTTATCTTTTTTCTTTACCCAATGGACCGATCGAGTCACAACTACCGCACGCAGGCCCTATACCATTGGTAACGAATACTTCTGGTGATCGCGTGGCACTAGTAAGTACGTCATGAGTCCCTTTATAATTTCAGCTTTGTGGTTGTGCTCGCTCGCAGCCTTAGACCCTTCGGAGAACGGGGGCGGTCCGCAGAGCCACCGATTTCTTAGGGCGGGTGGCCCTTCATCCCACTTCCCCTCGAACGCAGACTACCCCCGTGGAGTGGCGAGTCGGGGTAGCCAGCTAGGACCTCATTGCACCCAGAGGCCCGAAAGTAGGCCCAGTCATTGGCCTGCCGGCACGGTGATCCTAAGCGGGGATAAGCTACGACTCCACACCCCCATTTCAATTCTTGTCCGGAGGTTACCACCCGTCCGGCCCCATAGGAGTTCATAAAAAGCCTCTTTGCAACTCTCGGGTCTCCCCTCCTGTGTTCTTTGGAGGGGCGATTTGGCGAACTCGGTGGGCGTGGAATTGACCACACGAAATGATCAGTCACCTGGCAACACGGAAAGTGCAGTTACGTGGCGTTAATAAATTTCTTGACAGGCAGTTGTTTTTTTTTCCGAGTGAAGCTAACACACTTAAGAACCAATTTACGAATGTTTCAGTGTTTAAAGCGTGGCAAGAAGACGAGTCTTTGACAATGTTTCTCTTCCCCTTAACTTATGTTGCTTGATTTATGTCGCTGACCTGTTTTTTGTTCAATTGGTAGACGAATACAAGACGTAAAACGACTAAATGTAAATTTTTACACGTACGCAGCACACTATCCAGTCCGTCAATTAGCCTGTGTGATTCCGGGGACGTATCATCAATCCGACATTGTTTACAAAATATGTGGGACTTGCATGGCTCGACCTGACCCCTAACCAAGAGCATAGGCCTTGGGGAATCTCATGATTTTGTCCCTAAATCATGCATAAGCTAAATCATAACGTAAAGCGTAAAGCTGTAACGTTCTACAAACCCTGTTAAATCATGTGATATTCTCTTATTCCAATAAAACAGTCTTTCAAGTATCTGTCAACATAATACATTATAACATTTCTGCCTACCTCAAACAATCCATAGGCTCCCATTATGCAAAGTTCGAATTCTTATACCTACTACGCGTGTTGCAGCAATAATATGTTCGAGCTGCACGGCTAAGATGTCTAAGTCAGTGCTCTGCATACGGGTAATAACACTCTGTGTGAATCTGTTAATTTTAATATGAACCTTCAAATAATTTACCCTTGTACTTGTAGAATATAGTGCATTACCAGAGTTGTTAAAAGTTACTTTTAAAAGTAACTGTTACAATTACTTTACTTTTCTGAAAAATGAGTAATTGTTACAATTACTTTACTTTTTTTAAACCAAAGTAACTGTTACAATAACCTTACTTAGTTACTTTTCAGTTACTTTTTAGTTACTTTCAGGTCTCAGAATATCCAAGAAACGAAACAAACATGCAAAAAAACCCAAAAAACTGGTACGTTTCACGCAAGTTATCACGGTTGCCTTTTGAGTGATATCCATTAAGTCATTGAATTATTATCTACTTTATTTGTGTAGAAGTCTGAAGACAGCAGCCTTTATTCGTTTTAATATCAATGGTCATGTTTAAACACCTTTTTATTGTTTAAATCTGCTTCTCCACAAAGACCTTAACAATTTTACGAAGTGCACAGCCTGTTTCAGATAGAAATCTTCGAAATACAGTCTTGTGTGTGTTAGTTCAGTGACTTTCAGTCACACAGTTTGTACTTTATTATTATTATTCCAGTATCGTCTTTATGATCCTTCAGTCGTGTGTATTGTTAATTCAACCACAGGAACCGTAAATCTCGCTTTACTAAACGCATTGTGCTGAAAGCTTTTTCCCTTGTATACATTAGTTTTTCAGTGAAGTTAAAAATCCATGA
Source organism: Ellobium chinense (assembly GCA_033807755.1). NCBI lineage: Eukaryota > Metazoa > Mollusca > Gastropoda > Ellobiida > Ellobiidae > Ellobium > Ellobium chinense. The sequence continues at coordinate 66,942 of JAWQUT010000649.1, forward strand.
GATTTAAGGCTTGGGATTAGAGAATCAGAAAGGGTAATTAACTGGTCATTTTGTAACTTTGATCTTCTGTGGCGTGAAATGGTAGATTTAATTGTCCCTTCTCCTTTAGCTCAATGTCGTAATTGTCTCATATGTGCCTGCCTTCCTTCCTTCCCTGCCTTTCACCTTCTCTCCTTCCTTTGTTCAGTAATTCATTCACCTTTAATTATATAAATTACAGCTTCCAGGGGAGGTTTTGCCCAAACACAGTAAGACCTCGATATCAACTACCAGTATGTCCACGCGTTCCTCCTTACTAAGTATACACTCCAAATGCATCGAATTTTCCCTTCTTTACCTTTTAAAATAAACCTTGATCCCAAGTTACAAAGTATACTATAATGTATCATCTCACTATAAACTATAAATTTGAATGGTCCCACTAAGTATAAAGCATTGTCCTCAAGAAATCAACCCTGTCACAACAGACTGGAGATAGCATGTTATGCAGCTCGGCGCCACTCGCCGATCAGGCCAATATCGCACTTAGCTTGACGGAACTGGTGGAGAGAACCACGACACTGACGGCGGATTCGCTCATGACTCGTGACGCAATGGGGATAATGACGACTCTGTAATGAGTGCCTGCCAGGTGCGTTTGCAAACGGCCAACCGTATCCTCTTAAATAAGTAAGCTGTATTCGAAGAGATAAAGCCTGGCACGGCGTGTTCTGGCTTGCGCGTGATGGTTACATTGACATTCTTCAATCCTCATATAAATAATATAATGATTGATTAAAAAAAAATTAAAACATTTTATGGTCTGGTGTCTGTGTTCAAATTCCATAGCCCTCCTACTCAGTCCTCTGCAAAGACTGTAAGCTACGCTTTCACCCCTTCCCCACCAACTTCCTCCTTACGGGTCGGCGCCAGATTATTACGCCTCACCACTAGTCTAGCTCCTTTTCACCTCAATTTCAAGCAAAAACACAGCTGAAATATGAATATGACCGATGGTTACCAATGCTATCGCAGGTTGCGCATATCTTGACTGTTTACATAATCATGACGTGACGATGTTTACACAGGAACAACGGAGGATCAGTGGACACCACGATCTTCATAACCGTTTAGTTTTGCATAGATACACGTGGTCTGACAAAAAGCTTGCGCTCGAAATCGGCTTGCTTTGATTTTTTTTGTTGTCCCTGAACTGAAAATCCAATTCGAGCCGTCAAGCAAGTGCGTGGCACACACACATGCGCGCACAGAAAAGTAACGAAAAAGTAATGATTAATTTTGTAATTGTTACTAAAAAAAATTCGGTAACGAGTACTTTTTCGTTACTCTAGATGAAGCTTGTAACGAGTATGTAATTGTTACTCGAAAACTGTAACGGCGTTACTTTTTACTCGTTACAACACTCCTGTGCATTACCATGGTTCGCACTGACCTTTTCCAGTTCAGTATAAGCTACATGCAAAATTGAGCAAAGTGTGTGTCCTCCTGTAACATGCTTTTACGCATTTTTTTTTGTACAATAAGCTTTAAATAAACTTGTTAAACTTGTTAACTTATTCTTAAACTTGTTAAACCTATTGCTTAACGATGAGCTGATTCACATTAGATTATCAGAACCGTAAAGCTGAGATTCTCTATTAGAATAAAATTATATATTTTTGACGCATTAGTCAGTTCACAGTCATGTCCCTAAGAAAGAAATTTCCATGAAAAGACAAATGAAAATTACCACGTTCAAAAGCTTTGTGAATGATTTTATGACATTTCTGCCGGTATTCCTGAAAGACATGTACAGGTTGACACAGAAAAACCGATACCATGTCATCCGTAGTGAACAGTTATAATTTTCAAATTACAGTGGTCAACACCTGAGTCATAGGTCTATCAACTGAATTTAGTTGACCTAACAATATCTATTTAAAAATTAAAACTGTATGTGTGTGAAAATTTAATTCCGCGCTTTACACTCGCGTTATAGGCGTCTTAGAGTGATTCTGCTTCCGCATTCATAAGTAAATGAACGACATTCTCTCGACATTCTTAAACGGGTATTGAAAACAGAAATTTGTGTACTAAAATGCCAATTTTTTTTTTGCTTGTTCAAAGATGCTTAGGTCAAATCAGTCGAAAATTTTTGCTGTCGAAGAACCTAACAACAAGGTCATTAAAACAAATAATTTTTAATGTTTACACCAGGTTTGGGTTTCACGATTGAAAAGATCTGAAAAAATGCAGAATGCGCATGACTGAAAAACTTCAGGAAGACTAGTACCGTTTGAAATCTCAGCCACGGTCACATGGGGTCTTAGACGCACAAGGTCCTACCAAAACGTCAAGCTTATGAATGAGCTTGCAGAATACACGCCTGGAAATTCCGTGAGGCGAGAGGTGCAGGTCACCCCTGTAAACACCACTAGTGAGAGTCTCAGACAAATTCTGCTACATGATTTAGAATTGTCCCCTGCAACATTAAAATTAAAGGTGGTGACGCATGTCAAAAACAAATTTCTATTTTCCAGTACTTTTTCTCTCTGAAACTTATATATGGTGCCCACCAAGCCACTTTCCCGAAGAGAGAACACAGTTATGTTACCGTGCGCATGTGGAATATGATGCAAGAAGGAGGGCTAAAGTGACCGGGATTTGCTCTTGCGTCAAGAGTTATTCCTATTCCCCGAACAGCAGCGGCTTGTGACAAAAATGATGACGTCACTGAAGTTCAAGCAGCTAGACATCTTCAGCTGACTATGTATTCAATGTATTCTGGTCGTCCAAATTCAAAAGTAAAGTTTGACGGATGAAGTATTCTGCATTTCTGTTGCCTCAGCATGATTTTGTTTGACACAGCTGACATTTACGGTGGAATTCAAAGATTCACACCGACATGTTCTCATCTGTCCGCAGTGCACTAGCTAGACAGCCTGGTCGTGCGGCTAGAACGTATCTGACGTAAGCTTGTGGCCGCCACACGCCGTGGATGAAAGAATTCGGACTTTGCATAATGTAACCCTGTGTTGTCATGGATAGGCAAAGACATTATATGATGTGTACAGACACTTCGAAGACTGTTTTATCGGAATAATACTAATAATAGGGTATCACATGAACTAACATGGTCTGTAGGAATATTCAGCTTTCCTTTAAATATAAAAACTCAGTGATCTTGACATTGACGCTAATCTTGACATTGATGCCCAGGTGTTAATATGTAATTGGTTTCAGACCAACATGGAGAGCGAACCTGGGTGGATTGATAACGTCTAGTTTCAGATTAGCGCATTGGTCGGTATCCAGCTACATCAAATGAAAAAAAACAAACAACTGTATCTCTTGGGCCGGTCAGCCATCACATTCACAGTATGTACTTGACATGCCTTTACAACCACAGAAATGCACAGCCTGGATGGTCTTTACCAGCCTTGACTTTGCTCCCGAACTATGGCGGTGAACAAAAAAATGTTATATTGCCATGCTCAAGCAGTTCTGGATATCATTAGGACAGCGCCATTTTCATCGTGACTGCCAAAAGTTTCAGCAGGTTGGGGCTACACCTTTTATGTGTTTGAAGGACAAGTCTGGACAGCGTCTTATCAGTAGAGTTTTGGACATTGAATTGGTGCCCCATTTATCTGAGTTCAACTCTCTTATTTTCCCCCTAAACCACATAAAGGACAGGTTTTATTAAATAGCTTCAGAAACTTCCAAGAACTGCAGCACAACACAGAGAATGAGATCCACAATATCACTTTTCCAAAATGTCAGCTTGTTATTCGAAACTTTGAATCGAGGGTGCGGCTTTGCCTTCAGATAGGAACATTAACCAACATTCCTTACAAAGACTCAGGGCAGTCTTTTGTTTTTGTAGGATGGTCACACACGACTAAATTCTTATTTATGATACAGATTGAGGAAATAATGCAGTATTATTTTTCATTGTTATATTATAATGTTGAATGATGAAATTTGTTTGCGTTCATTTTACGCACATTTCTGCCGCAAAAATTTTGGTACACATTTTATTTGATTTTATTATATAATATATTAGAAAGTAAATAGACTCATAGTTAGTTATTTCATGTGTGAGTTTTTTCAGCATTTGAGTGATTTTTGCAAAGTGACCACCTCCCGTATCGTGTCTTCTATAGAAGATTTAATGCTAATTATAGGTATCTAATTGTCATTTGTCCTGACTCAAAACTTCAGTCTTGAATCGAACCTTGTATCCGTAAGAATCATATCATTTTATACTGTCCTACAATAATTATTATAGCCACTTTTATCAGTAAACATTATATCCGGTAATTTTAGCGTCTTACGAGTATTTAGATTAAATTAAATAAAGAACCCATAAACATAACACCAATGTTGATCTGGTGGTATGCTAAGCCCATATGACAACCGGAAGGCCATTTATCACATTTGTAAAGAAACTATATGGGCGGCTGCGTGTCCCACGACGGCCGAGTCACAACATTGAAAATTTCCTATATTAAAGCATGGATACCTGTATGAGCTACGATAGCCTTAACGACATAGTGAGAATCAACACACTATTATTATGTTATTTTTCAATTTAAAAAAAATACCAAATATATCAAAGTGAAGCTAATTAGGAACTTGAGGGATGCATGAAGTATGGAGGCGAAATAACTTTTCGTTAAGACGTTATATGAATTTGAAAACCTCTCTCAGTCTCTGGGGCATAAAATACCCACGACAGCCGGTGAAAATTAAGTCTTTATATTATTTTTGTGACATTGAACGATAAAAGGAAAGAAAAACCGATGGTAATGAGGATGAACAAAAACTCTTTTTTATCATGCCATTATTGGAAAAGGACGAATATGCCCATCACATGTAAGAATGATCATGACCAGGAACAAAATTTTCTGAAAAAGAGACAAATACCCATATTCGTCTCTGCTTTATTTTTCTCTCAAAGTCTGTTGACAAACGGACGAAGTGTCTGTAAATCAAAATATATTCAAACTATTATCATTTTCATATAATTATATTATTCACACATATTCAACATGTTAAGTTTGAATCAAAAAATCTGAACGGTTTACAAGTTCTGAACTGAACCTATATTTTTTTCCTTGACTCACATGTGAAACTGGGTTCCACCGATATTCGTCGTTTTGTTAAGAGAGGGCAGATTGAGGGCCCAGATTTGACCTAAAATTTCAAGATATCAAGGCCTCAAGTGGTGTCACTCAAATATAAACTTTCAAATTAATCAGTGGATTTCCCTTCAAATGAATAATCCTGGATACCGTTGTTTTTTGTCGTTTTTTATTGGTGTATGTCCATGTCATTGATTCAATTTAGACATGGGTACGATGAATATATGCCCAGGGTCCCATGCCTGAGGACAAGTAAAAGAGTGGCAGTAAGAGAGAGAGAGAGAGAGAGACAGAGAGAGAGAGAGAGAGAGAGAGAGAGAGAGAGAGAGAGAGAGAGAGGGGGGAGAGAGAGAGAGGAGAGAGAGAGAGAAGGAAGGAGAAGAAACGATAGAAGTAGCAAAAAGCTGAATAAATGCTCACTTTTGTTATCAAAACCGATTCCATGCCAGTTTTCCCCAGATATGACCGGTTGGAGGTACTTTCAAGCCCTGGGTAAAGTCTTTCTGCAAAAGCCCCTAACTAAAGTATGAGTGGAAGACTTAAAAAATAAAAGAACAACATACACACAAAAAAGTGGTATTATTTTTCCTTTCCTCTCTCTGTCTCTCTCACTTTCTTCCTTTAATGGTCTTTCTGTCTATCCCTTCTGACTCCCTGCTTCTCTGTCTATTTGTCTGCTACCCTTCTTGTCAGCCATGTAAAATACAAAGTCATGAGTCAAGTTTAACTCGTTCAATTGCCGTTTCATGATTCAGGTAATTCCATTTGTAACATAACACCTTGCACAACTATGATTGGCTGTTTTCGTGCCTGTTTATTTCCCCGCTTCCATTGTCCTCCACACCCCCGCCCCTCCCTCCCTGCCACTATTTTCTTTCCATTTTTGCTTTCAAGAAACATAACTCTAAAAAACAAACTGAAAGGGGAAGCGCCAGGAAATGACCTTTTGATAAAAAGGGATGGAACTTCACAAGTCACATGACACATGCAAGAGTGGCTAAACCATCCAATCAGCGAGTGCTGTCGGCAAGGTATAAAGGAATTGAACTGATAGGGCAGTCCACGGAAGCTCAGAGAAGCAGGTTACAGTTGGGCAAATACAGGTATGGTGTATCTCAAAGAGTTCTCAAAGATACTGTTGCTTTTCACAGATTCAGTACGTAGAGTTGGAACTACTATTTCGACATGTCAAAGCTTGGAAGTCATATCGCCACTAACCGTGAAAAAGAATTAAGAATGTTCTTGGTATCCATGCTCATGCATCTTATTTAGCACGTAATTTTATGTTTTCATGCTGATTCGGTCACAAAATGTTTGAAGAAATTTCGTTGTTTACAAAATAAGGTGTCACGATGAAGAAAAAGGTGTTCACATCTACATTAACAAAATATCATAAGCTCAAATTGATGATATCAAAAATCACTTGATGGGGTCACAGAATACGGTCAAAAGTTCACAGAAGTTGTGCTGCTGTTTGCAATTGTGGCTTTTCAGTGTTTGTTGCGTGACTGGATCACCCTGTAGTCGTAAATAATCAAAAAACAGCAAAAATTATTCCTGTTCACTTGCTTGTATATTCTTACTTTAATTGTCAAACTTAAAAGATACTTCGACAAAAAACATCTGCTATTTTTAGAATAAATTCTCAAAAGTTTTTTGTTAAATCTGGGCAGAACCATTTGCAATTGTAATGACCCGTTCCAAAATGTGACTCTTGAACGCCATAGAGTATATTGCCACCTCCTATTTCACACCATTCTGTTTGTAACCACAACACCTCTCGTCTGTGCTAAAGCGAAAATGCAAGACATAACTTTCACTTCACTGTGATTGACAGGAGAGTCATGCCGCTCTTTTATCAGTGTAAAGGATTTTCTAACGTTATAACCATATGGGCATGGCGAGGGTGATTTAAAAAAAAAATCTTTCTGTTTTTGATAAACTAGCACTTACATCCAACCAGCTTTTTGAAAACGTCAATGGCCGAATGGGTTCACAATTTCGCAAAAGACAAGAGATTTACTACGAACTGCATTGGAACTGGATATACACGGATATATTATAAATGGGTGCACCTTTGGGACTCTCCTTTAATAGGTATTTATTATTCTAACTACGACAGAGGCCCTGCCACTTGAAATACCATACAGTTTCTGAGAAGTACATGTATAAAGACCTATTGAATAGAAATCAGTCAGTGTTGACCAAAAGTCCGTTAGATCCATAAAAGAGCCAAAGGGCAAGTCAGTTATTTAGGAGCAAAGGGCTGGTATTTGGCTCCCAAAGAGCCAAGTCTGGCAACTCTGAGAAAAATTCAGGAAGCCGTTCACCAACATGGTCCTGCTGCTCTTGCGCAAGAAGAAAAATAATAACAGTCACCACAGCGGGTAATGTAGTTTCCCCTAACATAACTTGCCGCCTGTTTTAATAGTTTTTCACGTGATACAACCTTAAATGTTATACACTGTGCATATGGGCGCGCTGAATCTGTGAGACAGTGTATGCGTTTTTAGATTATCGGCAAATAAAACTAGCTGACTTGACAGAATCATATTATATTATTCTCAATGCATTAAACTAGCTTGTGGGTAAAATAATTTAAGCGTGATGTTTGAAAATTTTGTAAAACATTTTAGATAAGTTAAATTGTTTTGAAAAAATACGACAATATATCGGTCATCACAGATTCATAGATTATATGGATGCTACACCCTTGAATATGCCTCATTTTGTCTGGCTGCAAGACTGCAAGACATGTAGATCTACGCCGATTCCAACCTCACTTAAATGCAATATAAGCTCACAAACTTACATCAAGAAGACTAAACCAGAATCTGTTAAAGTTTATGAACACAATTGTGTACAAGAAAAAGAGATTGCAGATCACAGCATGACAACGAGTAAACAGAACTAGGAGTACATAAGGTTAGAATCCTACAACCTCAGGACAGTTTCAACAGACTGTCATATTAAGCACACTAACTTCTGAAAAATGTTAACAGTACAGTAACAGTTTCGGTTTATAGTTAAAGAATAAATTAACACTGTCAGAAACGACCAAAACTAGTCACTGTAAATTCAAAGTTTCTCAGAAATCTAGGTAGCTGACGTGGCATATTGTTGAAATTGCCCAGCAATGAGGCTATCAATGAGGTGTGAGTTTTTTTGTTTTTTTTTTTACCCAAGGCCGTATGCATACTCCATACATTAATGAATGCACTGCTTAAAATAAAGTGAATACTACAAATGTTCTGGGAGTTCCTTGTGTTACAAATAGTACGTAAATGATAGGCTTATTCTTACTTTGGCGTTAGATTCCTAAATATGCAAGATTTTGAGGGTGTTTGGTTTCTACTCCGAGAAGACATCATGGTCCATCTCCTTTAGAAAGTATTTAAGCCTGGTGCTTTGTATTCTGTTTTATTACTCCAGTAATGCAGTATTCGCTGTGCTCCAAGAGGCTTGTACCGAGAATGCTACACCATGGCCTTGTATAAACTATTTATAACACAACATCAGTCGCTGAGAATAGTAATGTGTTGTGTAAAAAGATTCAGTTTTAACATGTAGATGGTAATTTCAGATCTTAATGTGAAGACCGTGTAATCACGGTCAAATTTTCAAATCAAGCCAGCTAGCTGTTTTCAGTTTGCCAGGTCAGTCCAGTTTATCTAACCTAGCCGGCATCTTTGAAAGTTAACTAAGGATAATGCTATAACGAATGGTAATGTAGCGAATACAGTAAACGTTATGTAATGTCTGGGTTTAAAGATCAGGTGTCAGGTAAGCGCAACGGCTTTTAAAAAATCCGAAAAGTTTCATAGCTATTGGTGCACGAACTGCTTGCAGGCATCTGGAATGCATAGATATGAATCAATTGGCTCACATGAAAACCATCATTACGACGTTTTATAAAACACTCAACACTTTCTTGTAAACACTCAGTTTGACTTTGTGCATATTTTTTAATTTGGATTGATTGTGTTATATTTCTATTTTTCAGCCATCCAAACAAAATGACCAGGCTTTTTCTTGGTAAGTCATCAGAGGCGCCATCTTTTATTCAGATACAAGGGACTCCGCTTAATCATAGTCCGGATTATAGCAAGTTCCGATAAATGTATTAGAAATAGGAATATTTAAGAAATGAGAATAAATCTTCATTCAGTGAATAACATCAACTCGACTAAGCGTTGATTTTATAGGGCACACAGACAGGCAGGCAGGCAGGCAGGCAGGCAGGCAGGCAGGCAGGCAGGCAGGCAGTCAGTCAGACAGACAGGCAGAGAGACAGATAGGCAGACAGATAGATAGATAGATAGATAGATAGATAGATAGATAGATAGATAGAGAGATAGATAGAGAGATAGATAGAAAGATAGATAGATAGTGAGAGAGAGAGAAAGAGAGAAAGAGAGAGAGACAGAGAGAGAGAGAGAGAGAGAGAGCGAGAGAGAGATACCCTTTTAGATTGTTTATAGTCATGTAATAACAACAGATTTTGCTGTTCGGTACAGTTAGTATCTGTATTCGATTAAGCAATCATGGCTTTGGTACTTCTTCCAGATACCCCTTTCGACAGTCTATCTACTACTAAATATTCCCTTAGCTCTTCTTCTATCCAGTAATAAATATTCTCTTAGCTCTTATTCTGTCTGTTAAAGAAAAATTCTCTCTACTACTAATGTATCTACTGATATATTTTCTTATTATCTATTCCATCTACTAGCAGATATTATCTTAGCTCCTTTTCTATCTACTAATATACATTCTCCTGGCTTCTATTCTGTCTAGGTATTTTCCTATTCTATCTGCTATTAGGTGTTCTCTTGGTTCTTATTTACGTGCTAATAGATATTCGTAGCTCCTATTCTATTGACCACAGATATTTTCTTAGCTCCTATTCTATCTGCTAATAGATATGTTATTAGCGCTTATTTATCTAATAATAGATTTTCTTTAAACTTCTTTTTTTATTTACTGATATATATTCTCTTAATATTCTGTTATTTTCTATTTTATATGATATTAGATATTATTTTAACCACTATTCTATATGTTAACAGATGTTCTCGTAGCTCCTAGTCTTTCTCCAAACAGATATTCTTCTAACTCTTAATCTTTCCATTAACAAATATTCTCTTTGGCTTTTATTTTATGGCGTCTACTTCATCAACTGACAGATATTCTCGTAGCTTTTATTCTGTCTATTCCAATTCTATTGATAGCATTCTCTTTTTCGTTCCACTAATATATATTCTCTTTGCTCATAGTCTATCTACTCATGTTCTTAGTGTGTGTTTGTGCAGTTGCCATTTATTTTCACTCATTTCTTCCAATTTCCAGACACCTGTTCTTTCATCACGGTAGCTGTATGCGATCAATGATTGTCATTAATGGCGAACACTATTTTATAAGAGATAGCATTTTACTAATTTTTTTTTTGTTTATCTCCATGGTTTCTTTTCAGTTTTATTGGCCCTTGCCATTCTAGGTAAGTAATACAAGTTATGAAAAGCACAACAATAAGCAACATAAGCTTTGCAGTGTTCATGAAAAGTATTGGTGAACTGATCCATGAAATTTTAAGAAAGAGATATTCAAATTTCAAGCCCTAGATATCGATCCTATATCGATTCTGATACTTGTACCTGGTAGGCATTTCGATACTTTCGAGGCATTTTGGTAGTCCCAGACTTTACGGTAAGGGTGGGGGTCAAGGACCGGCAGCTAGTTTGGTACTGATGATCGAAAGAGACTTTAGGTCAATTACGAGTCTTTCAATACATTTGATGCCTGTCACTTTTAAAGCCGGTAACTACTAGTAACTCCTCATGGACATGAGATCAAAATCAGTATTGATACTTTTGATACAGATATAATATAAGATAGGCTATTTATAGGCTATTTAGTGGCACACCTTACAGATACTGTCTTAGTCTTATTGAGGATAAGGGGAATCGAATTCACTTTCGACACTTTGTATCCAGTTAGATGAGGCAAGACATTAAAACGGAAAATTTGAACGAAATGGGGTTGAGGGGAATTCTGTTTGGGTCAGACAAACTATCGGTCCCCTATATTGAAAATATCGAAATTTCAGAGCCTGCGTTTTTAAACTAAAAACGGGATTCCAAAGTGAAGAAAGTGTCAATACGTAGAAAGGTTATCACCCATCACTAATGAATGGGTGGTTTAGTAGCAACTTTCTACTTTCTCCGGAAACAGCATTGGATGATCTCAATGATTTTTGATACTGCAGTGGGGGTTCACATTTTGTTGCTGCGCGGGGAAGTGCGCCCAGCTTCTAGAGTTAGTTAGAAAATTGGAATATTTTGTGTACATCGGAAGTGACAGCTACTCAAAATGACAAAAGTTACCCAATGGTTCCAATTTGTGAAACAAACTTGTCTTTAACGGCCTTGTGTTGTAGGAGGACGTGGCAAGAATAAGCGGTGGTATGTATGTTTATAAATGAGATAGAGATAGAAATGTAGCAAACGCGACAGCACACTCTTTTCTATGCATCAGTGGCAGCCATCTTGGCTTGCTTGGAGAATGATACTTCCGTTGCCAAGAATCTCAGAGAGACCGCCTGCAAAACAAAAAGACTGCTCCTTTTATGCCTCCCCGGGGACTAAACAAACTTTGCCCTGATTTTCAGTCACACACCACTGTACACGCACGAACACATACAAAAATGAAAGTCGTCTCATCCGTCTTTCTTTGGTACTATACAGTTATCTGTTTATGAATGTATCTCACTATGGTAGACGATAACAACTAAACATACGTCAGGCGTAAATCTTACTGAATGTACATCTAAACCGCATCCACACACAGAGTCCTCCATTATGCCCCCCTGTGTGACTGTCCAAATGAGATAGAACTGAAGCACTTCCTTTTCAAATTAATATCCATTTTGAACAGTCTTTGGCAAGGATATCCCTCATACATATCGGACATTGGCAATACCTTGTATTTTGGGCTATGTATGTTAGGTGCCTAGAGGACTAACTGCAAAGAATAAAATTTTAGCGAAAGGGGTGGATCGTTTATTGAATTATTGTGGGCCGTCGGGCGGGGATTCTAAGTAAGGAAGAGTGCGTCTCAAGGCAAACAAAGATGGCTGCGACTGATGCAGAAGAGCTGGAAAAGAGAGCGCTGACCTGCGAGTAGTTTTTGCGATACTTTTGTCCTTGCTTTGTTTATTAGTATACATACTATCCTTAATTCTTGCTACACCTTCCTCCGACACATGGCCGTTGATAAAAGAAAAAAAAATCCACAAGCAAATTTGAAACAGTCGGTGGTGGCCTCCATTGCTATTTTTCTAGTAACACCAGAAACGTCAAATTTTCTAACTGACGTCTGAGCTCTGCATACTTTCCCGTAAGGTTCTCGCTGGGAACCAGACACACTACCCTAGACCGCTAACAGCTGTCAAAGCCTGCATAAACTACATCATGATTTTATACTGCTGGATGTCTCAAGCATGAGAACGGTGAAGTATATGATTCATAATAATACACACACATTTTCGGAGGAATGTGAAATGCATTTCCTCATAATATGTGCAGGTTAGATTAAAGTACGGGTATGTGTAGCACTGGCCTTTGATAAGAAAATCACTGGAATTCTGCTGTTATCTTTATGTATCCAGTCTACTTTTATGGACATTTACGACGAGTCCTTTCCCTTTCTTGGCAGACTTAACCTTACATTATCTTAACAATTTCCCCTAGGATTGGTCACGGCGAATGGGACTGCATCAGAAAGTAGCAATGGAACACACTCTGGAGCAGGATCCTGGACTAACCCTAGGACAACAAGTATGCAAATAAAAGCAAAATGAAGGAAGCGGTGCACGATGCTCCTCTGATAGACTTTATAGTTTTATAATTCAACCTGGAAAAAGCCAAAAACCTGTGGGGGATTT
>JAWQUT010000649.1:82768-105745 GCA_033807755.1 Ellobium chinense
CCCCCCCCCCAAAAAAAAAAAACAACAACAACAACAAAAAAACCCAAAAAAAACCCAAAAAAAACCCCAAAAAACAAACCAAAGACAAAACGCTTAGGGCCCCGATGTCAACCACAGCACTCATATGAAATTTTGTAACATTGCAGACAGATGGCGTAGAATAACAAAAGAATCCCATAAGATAAATACCAATAAAGCCGAATAATGCCTGATGTAATGTTCAGTTATGCGATGATGTTCGCAATCCATTAGCAATGATCTCAAATAATGAAACGCGTTATGTCCAATATATTTTGTAAAATCAAGAGTTTTTTCCTTACCTTGCATGGGAATATCATTAATGTCTAAATATAGAAATGAAAGATTGTCTAAGCTAGTAGTCACAGTAAAAAATTGCGGAAATACATTTATATTGTTGGAAATGTTTTAAACAGACAGGCATTGCTCAAATATTATATGGCCTCCTATTTCATTTTGTCCACTGGGCAAAGTATATTGGACACTACTGTGCAAGAATTAAAAAAAAAGAATTCTATTTAGACTATCTTGATATGCAAATGCTTTATCAGATCCAGTAGATTGCTGCTTTACACTAAAGGTATACATTAAGTCACAGCATAACAATCCATGAATGTACACACAAACTGCATACAGCGCTTTAATATGGATAAACAAATTTCAGTGCATTAGTTTAAATGCAGACAGTACAATATTTTGCTACACTTTTTCGGCAGACATTGTCACGACTGGCGCATCGCATTCTGAAATGATCTATATTAAACCCTCTAACAGAGAGGGGGCAAGTAAGGTAGGTTTATTTGCATCCATAGATAATCCTTTCTTATATTTTTTGCTTTGACATTTAAATCAACGACAAGTTGATTTTCTGTTATTTTCAAACCTAGGCCAGCTCCAAATTTTCACCAGATTTCATATTTAATAACTTTGTGAGCACTTCTCAACACATAATTATTGTAAAAGTCGTCTCACGACACGCCATTTTCATCTGATGCGCACTAGTAAGTAATGGTTTCTATTTCAGACCAAATTCAACCTTTTAGTAAAGTTTCACCCGAATGCGTACTTTTGGAAGCGACTTCTGTAAATGGCAAATTGTGATGTACGACCATTAAATTTGAAATGCAATACATAAAATTTACACTCAAACTAAGCTCTCGCCTGCAAATATTTAAAATTTGTAAAGTACTTAGTGAGAATCATGTTTTCACTTTAATGACCGTACCACAACTTGATTAATTTTTAGTCTGGTCAAGTTTTACCTGTCCATTAGCTGTCATCGAAATCGATTTTAAGGGTCATCGAAATCGATTTGTAACATTACAACAATGTATAAGAAGCCTATGTTGAAGTAAATAGACCATTCATTAGTCGATTACACATTTTAGGTATGCATGTGAAACATAGTACTTTTTGGGGTATAGATACGGACAAGGCGTACTTCCCCTTCGTCTAAAGCATGATTGCACCCGAAATTGTCTAAATGACATGTTTTGGTAAGTAAAGATGCAAATTCCAAACAGATTATAACAACAATAAAATTTAATGGAAAAATGTCTTCCCGTCTCTTTGTCCTGTCATTTGGTGTAAAATTACAGCGTCATTAATCTATAATTCTAGGTTATATGAACGTAGCTGCAGAATACTTGTAGTGAGGAACAGGGTCTTCTCAACAAGTCATGTACCGTTCAAACATTTAGACTGCGAGGAAAATAGTTTACAAGGGGTACTCTCCGATACCGATACCTAAATAATGCTCAGTATCGATAATTGTCAAGCACTACAATGCACTGACCTTGCTCTTGGCCCGACACTATGTAAAATGTAAACTAGAAAGGTGTAGGAAACGGTAAGCGAATAACCTAATGTCTAATAGATTAATCAATAATATAATTCGAAACTGTGAAGAATAAGAGTGGGGCAGGTTTGGAGATATTTTGGGAATCTTTTATTATAAAAAAAAAACCAAAAACTCATGAAATTTTGTAGGAGCCGTATCTCGACTGTTTGTGCACCAACCAACCCAAAATTTTGCATACACATTCCTTTTGGTCTGAAGGTGGTTTTTTTCGATAATTTCTTTGCCTTAAACGGTCCGAAAGTATTATTTTGATAATTACGTAAATGTTCTTTGTTTCGTGAATACGGTCCCACTTCGTTGTTTTTAAATGGACCATACGTCATTGGTTTTTGCGGTTCGCCACTGAAACGTTTACTTCCGGTCCCCGAAGTTGAAACCGAGCATTTGTATCAGATGCCCGGTCGAGAATATGTGCGTAGCAGAGTCGATCGCCAGAGTGAACATAATCATCGGTACGAAAAGAAATAGAATCAGTAGAATGAACATGACTTTGGCCGTGTGAACCACCAGTGCGAATACTGGTGCTTTCCGATAGAAAGATGCAAGTCCTAGACGGCCAAATAATGCTTCCTCCCATGCATATCGTGGGGGTTATTTTCTCCACTGATTTCATCATGTCGAAGTCACAAACCGACCATAACTGGCCTCTTTTTTTACAAATTGGTGGGCAGTGCTGTTCCTGATTGTCTCAGAAATACAGTGGAACCCGCTTAAGCGGGACACGCGTGAGCGGGACGCCAGCTTAAGTGAGACGAATGCCTGGGGAACGGAATTTTTGCTATTTAAATCTATGCATGTGAGCGGCACGGCAACCCGCTTAAGCGAGACGACTTGGAGCCAGATTTCCGTAATATACACGCTGTTTTTGACAGGAATGCTGCAAATTGTCACTATCGTACTGTGTCTTAGTGCTTGTTTACCTTTGCCCATCAGCTGAAAACCTGAGACCTACAAAGAAGCTTGTACCGACGGCCCTGATTACCCCCCTTTACGTTACGTGAGAAGTGATTGACACTACCTCCCCATAGCCTCCTGTCAGGCAGTTGACCCTTCGGCGCACGCATGGACGAATCAGAGCGGACATCCTAGCCGCTGGTCATTTAACCCGCGCAAGCATTAACGGATCAAGATTAAGTAAGCCCCGCCCCCTGTCAGCCATACTTTATCCTTTCTTCAGCTTCGGCAGTGATTGACACTTACGAGCCTTACCTGCGCAATTGCACAACATTCAGCCAGGGTGTCGTTGACAAAGGCATGACCATCATTCGTGTTGCGTAAAGGCTTTTCGACACACGCCGCTCGCGTCGCGCTCTGGCCAGATGTGGAGCGAGAAGTGTGACGCTTATCTTTGCTGGTGTTTACGATCATGTAAATTTGATCCCAAATTATTTTTGATTATGTCCCGGTCTGTAAAAGAATTTAATTGTTTTTGAATTTTCAAAGCTTCTTTGAAGCCAACCAAAAACCCCCATTCCCCGCAAAGAATGACCAATAATATGCTCTGCAAGTCTACTGAAAATGCAGTTAGACTGCAATACGTATATTTTAAACAGTACAGATACAATTTAAATCTGATTCCGTTGTCACACCTCACTAGCAATAAGTGATGATATCCCTTAACTTGGATAAAACGCACAAACTAGCTAAGAAATCACTTTATAATGGATAGTCCGCCTAAGCGGGACGCCCGCTTAAGGGGGACGATTTGTCGAGAACGGAGCCGTCCCGCTTAAGCGGGTTCCACTGTACTTCACTTCTGTTTCTCCACTCGACACAGGTGTAAATGAGTACCTGGCTTTAATTCTTTAAAGCCGGGGGAACCCGGGCGCTGCATCGCTGGCGACCAGCAGTGACTTTTGTTATGTATTTCATTTGTAATAATTGATACATTTACATGTATGAAGTGTATTGTATGCCACTATAAATCAATATCCCTACGCGGTAAATAAAAGTCGTAATTTCATTTCGCTTTTTTCTCATTTTCATCCTTAAGCCTTCCTTCCTGGTCATCTGATATTATTTCAGTCTGCATATATCTCATTCTAGAGAATACAGAAAGGACTACAAAGGTCTCCTAGTCTTGAGGGCCCGTTTCATTAACAGATCTAAAAAAAGCAGCCATTTCAGAGCAGTGCATTCCTCTTAGAGGAATGGCAAAAAACGCTGTTGATTTTATAGGTGACTGAAGAGCTTTGAAATTGCTTTCCTACTGTTCGCCCGCAAAAAAAACGCAACCAAGCAACCAAGACTGCAAAGACGCAGTCTCTCAGTCTTTTTGTTTGTTGGTCTGTCTTTGTCTTCCTCGTGGCTCTGTACGATAAGCAAAGGCGTCTCAGCTACGGGGTTAAGCAATACATCATCTTCATGTAACCCTTTATCACCCTCCCACTCGGGGTTGTAAACTCCTCGTCTTCTTCTACCCCATAACCATAGCTCCCCCCCCCCCCCCCCNNCCCCAACAAAATCTTAAATTCAATTCTCTCAACTTTGTGATTTTCTTTCCTCCTTATTCCATTCCGTCCTTCTTCCTTCGGGGAAGGAAGGTGGATGAGGGAGGTTTCGTCAGAAAAGACACAAATTCCCTAATGGATATATGAGCAAGGTTGTGTCGGGGAGGAATCAGGATCGAATGTCTCAAGGGCTCGTTTTTGAGTTTTTAAGCACGCACATTAATATTGTATTATGAATCATAAGCTGTTAGATCACTAATCTAACACTATTTCTTCCCCTCCAAATTAAATCGAGGCAAACCAACAAAGAAAGAAAATAAAATAATAAAAAAAAAAAACAAGAAAAAAAAAGCAGCCTTTCGCACTCGGATAATTGCTTTTGTTTCAAGTTTTCGACGATTAGCAAAGGTTTATCCATACCCTTGTCTCTTCAAAATGGATGAATTGAGCGTGACAAGTTTAAGCCATCCAGTCTAATTTGGCGTTGAGAAGAGTATAAAATCCCTGACTCTAAATGTGTCGAAAGTACAGACAGGAGGCAAGGAAAAGATATTGCAGAAACCACCTAGTCTAAGTACTACGCCATTCCAAAGAGACTTCTAGACAAGGTTTGTTCTTTATTAGACTCCTTGAAGTATTCGTGATATTTAGGTAACTTTCATCATCATGATCATCGTCGTCATCATCATTTTCATAATAATGATAATATTAATAATGATACCGTGAGAGCATTCCGTGCGGCTGCCAATCACAGGTGCTGAAGACTGGTATTCTGACAATATCTTCCACTGTCCATAGCCAGGCAGGGTGGCCTAAGAAAAATATAAATGAAATGCTTTCTCTGGGCACCTACAATATGACCGTGATTGGGAACTGAACCTTAAAATCTTACTAGTGACAAAACGGACATTACCAAGGGACAGAACAGACATTTAAGATACAAGTACAAAGTATAACCTAATATGGAAATCAAGGGGTCAAATGAATAGGCACATCGAAATTAGCCATACTTGCTAAAATGACAACAACAACAACAACAACAACAACAACAACAACAACAACAACAACAACAACAAAACCACCAAAACAACAAAAAAAACAAAACGACCGTATAGCTTCATACTTCTAAGTACATGTGTTGCATATCGTATCTCTTCATGTTTACAATATATTTNGCTCTGCTTCTGTCTGCTCTGTGTCTGTTTATGTGATCATAACTTCCGTCGATTGCTAACTTTACACTGCGTGTGCTTCCTTATAACTTATAACTGAATGAGAATAGTCTTCAAATGTTTTTCCTACTTATCTGTGTCAAAAAGTTGCGGACATGTAGATTGTTTTGTTTTTATAATGACTCAACTATCCAAATGTAAGGTAACCGTTATGTCTTTAAGTCACCTTGACAAAATTAAGCATGCACTCATGATGTCGTTAAGTATGACAAATTACAGACCTTTAATTGAAATGCACAAACACGAGGCAGGAGATTGTATTTAACGTTTCAGATTAAAAAAAGAAACAATGAAATTCGTAAAAGAAGTCTGGGTTTATTATAGAGGATCCACCGGGAGCCGATCTTTGCATAAACCATTGTTTAAAGTCTCGTTAGTTTTAGTAGACATTGTAGACAATTTTCTTTCTTGATATATTCGATGAGGCACAAGTAAATATTGGGTTTCTTGACTGGTCTACATTGTTTCTCCCCGGTCTGTTTCGTTTTGAGATCAGATAAATTACAGTGCCTCAGTATTTTAATAAATATTCTCTTGGATCATGGTCGCGGTATCTTTACAATTGTAGTTGATGAATAATGGAATAAGACAGTTTTGACCATGTCAGCATGACGCAGTAATATTGCTATGAATATGCATTTTTTTTTCAATTATTATAATGCTTGATTTACTCTGCGAGCGAATGTTATTGTTTGTTAATAATAAAACTGATTTGACATATGAGCCCTGTGACTTGAAGACATTGTTGATGAGAGGATGAAAATACAAACTGACAAACAAGAAATAAGAAAGGAAGTGAGCGGAAGAGACCAAGTAGGTGAATGAAAGAAAACATTTTAAGAAGAGAGATTTAAAACCACTCGCACAACAGTTTCAATATTTTAAAGCTGATCTGTGTTTGCCAAAGCAAATTCTGCTATCCAAGCCTAGTGAAATAATAACCTTTTCCTTTTTGACTTTCAGTATAAAATGAAAGTGGCTCCTCATTTCGATCTGTGTGGTGAGTGCCCTTTTCTTGCCTCTATTCCTAGCCCCATCTATGTTTTAAATCTTGGATATTTAGAATCTAGATCTATAATCTAGGCTCTAGATTGGAATATGTTTCTACATCTTCGAACAATGATCTAAATCTAGATCTACGAGCATTATCCCGGGATCCGCCGTCCCCCCCCCCCCCCCCCCCCCNNCCGTCCTCCACTTAGCATTTGATTTTAGATTAGGGGCTGGGTTGGGAAAGACAAAACACACCTGGAAGGCAGTAATAATGTCGACAATGATAGGGTGTTTGTTCTTTTCTAACCCTACCTCTAACTCTATCCCTATTAACCAAGCTCTAAGTGGGAGAATCCCAAGATATCGCAGACCCAAATCCACGTCGATCTAGATCTTTAGACTGGCTTTATCTTTCACCTCCAGCGATCTAGAGTTACGTAATCGTGCCCTTGTGTGTTTGCATTCTCACTTGGGTATTAAAAAATCAAATCTTTGTGTTAAAAAGCATGCACGAGAACGAAGCTGTTTTAGTTGACCTTTTTTTTATACCCAGACGAGAATGCAAACACACAAGGACATGAATACGACTCTAAGTCTCATGCGGCCATTTACAACAGTTAATTTCTCTTAAATCCACATGTTGATTATAACCCAACTTCTTTGAACTGACTGAACCCCCCCCCCCNAAAAAAAAAACAACCAAACAAACCAAAAACAAACAAAACAACAAACAAAACCCGCTTAGGGCCCCGGTGTCAACCACAGCACTCATACCAAGTTTTGTAACATTGCAGACAGATTACGTAGAATAACAAAAGAATCCCATAAGATCAATACCAATAAAGCCGAATAATGCCTAATGTAATGTTCAGTTATGCGATGATGTTCGCAATCCATTAGCAATGATCTCAAATAATGAAACGCATTATGTCCAAGATATTTTGTAAAATCAAGAGTTTTTTCCTTACCCAGCATCGGAATATCATTGATGTCTAAATATAGAAATGAAAGATCGTCTAAGCTAGTAGTCACAGTAAAAAATTGCGGAAATAATTTATATAAATATTATATAGCCTCCTATTTCATTTTGTCCACTGGGCAAAGTATATTGGACACTACTGTGCAAGAATTGAAAAAAAAATTATATTTAGACTATCTTGATATGCAAATGCCTTATTAGATCCAGTAGGCTGCTGCTTTACACTAAAGGTGTACATTAAGTCACAGCATAACAATCCATGATGTGTAGAATGTACTCACAAACTGCATAAGCGCTTTAATATGGATAAACATAATTTTCAGTGCATTAGTTTAAATGCAGACTACAATATGTTGCTACACTTTTTTCGGCAGACACTGTCACGACTGCCTCATCGCATTCTGAAACGATCTTTAAACCCTCTAATAGAGAGGGGGCAAGTAAGGTAAATTTATTTGCATCCATAGATAATCCTTTCTTATATTTTTTGCTTTGACATTTAAATCAACGAAAAGTTGATTTTTGTTATTTCCAAACCTAGACCAGCTCCAAATTTTCACCAGATTTCATATTTAATAACTTTGTGAGAAGATCACTTCTCAACACATAATTATTGTAAAAGTCGTCTCACGACACGCCATTTTCATGTAATGTGCATCAGTAAGTAATGGTTTTTATTTCAGACCAAACCCAATCTTTTAATAAAGTTTCACTCAAATACGTACTTTGGGAAACGACTTCTGTAAATGGCACATTGTGATGTACGACCATTAAATTTGAAATGCAATACATAAAATTTACACTCAAACTAAGCTCTCGCCTGCAAATATATAAAATTTGTAAAGTACTTAGTGAGAATAATGTTTTCACTTTTACGACCGTACCATAACTTGATTAATATAAAATCTGGTCAAGTTTTACCTGTCCATTAGCTGTCATTGAAATCGATTTTAAGGGTCATCAAAATCGATTTGTAACATTACAGCAATGTATAAGAAGCCTATGTTGAAGTAAATAGACCATTCATTAGTCGATTATACATTTTAGGTATGAATGTGAAACATAGTCTAGTATTTTTTGGGGTATAGATACCAACAACGCCTACTTCCCTTCGTGTAAAGCATGATTGCACCCGAAATTGTCTAAATAACATGTTTTGGTAAGTAAAGATGCAAATTCTAAACAGATTATAACAACAATAAAATTTAATGGAAAAATGTCTTCCCGTCTCTTTGTTCTGTCATGTGGTGCAAAATTACTGCGTAATTAATCTATACTGCTAGGTTATATGAACGTAGCTGAAGAATAGTAGTAGTGAGGAACAGGGTCTTCTCAACAAGTCATGTACCCTTCAAACATTTAGACTGTGAGGAAAATAGTTTACAAGGGCTAGTCTCCGATACCGATCCTAAATAATGCTCAGTATCGACAATCGTCCTTAAATATGATACATTATAGATAAAATCGTGTACATAAGAAAGTCAAAGAGAATAGGTTTACTAGCAATTATGATATTAATGTCATATGTCGCAAAATAAAAGCATAGGCTTTGAAGTAAAATATATACAAATTTAACAAATTTATGGGGAACATATTCAACATACTGTGAAATTTTAATTCTAAACACATAGGTGGACTAAGTTTGTAAAGTGCTTAATTTTCAAAGATAGGGATTTACTACAACTTTAAATACAGTTATAATCATTTGCCCTTCTTGTATGCCTTAAAAATGTAAAAAATTAAAATTGAAGTGGACCTGTTGAAACGAAAGTTTGCATAGAAATCTGGATTCTGTATGTCGTAGCCACCGGCTGGCAACCAGTGCTCAGATGCTTAAACTGGTTAATACTTTAGACAATTTTCGTACTTCATGTGTTCAAAGAGCAGAGGTAATCCTAGGGTTTCTTGATTGGTGTACTTTATTATTTCCCGATCTATTCTGTTCTGAAGTCAAAACCCCTGGGATCGTGGTTGCGGTATTTTTACAATTGTAGTTGATGAATAATAGAATGGAATGGTTTTCGTTGTATCAGCATGACACAGTAACATTGCTATGAATGTATATTTGTTTTCTTCTTGTTTGAAATAATATGTGATTTACTCTGATTGTAAACATTATTTTTGGTAATAATGTATGAATAAAGAGTGAAAAAGCAAGTATGCAGACGAAAAGTAAGAAAGGGGTGTGCATGAGAAGAAAACTGAGCGGGAGAGACTGAGAAGTTGAATGAATAAAAGACATATTATATAAGGAGACAATGAATGTATGAGATCGACAAACAAAAAGAAAATTCAAAGGAATTCAGTTTTACTTCAAAACGAGTACGAAACGACTGACAACCAGATATTTCCAATCAAAAACAAAGAGACTATGCACAGCGGTCAGAAACTTTTATTTCCATATATATTGGATGCCAGTCCTATCATTTTATCGTATACAGTCAACTCTGCCTTGTCCAACTAAAGATTAAACGAATGATGAAAAAATGGGTTTGCAGTCTAGGACATCTATACAAAATGAGGTGTTGTATAATTAGAAATTATACTTAGATTTCAGTACTAAAATTTCTAAAAGAGTTGATATGATCAATCCTAATTGCCTACATATGGCTGAAATGGCCCGGGGGGCTCCGGAAAGGTTTTGGGGAGTGGGATAGATGGGAGACTGGAGAGGTGGACGGGAGAGGGTGCAGCTGCACCTATGCCATAACTACAGGAATGTGTCCTGCACTTCTTCTGGCTAAATTATTTGATCGGATCTCTCAAGAAAATTGGCTATAACATGCTAAGTTGGCAGCAGTGCGTTGTATAAGTGGACCACGCGACTGGAAATCTGGCAAGCATGACATGTCAGTCTTGTCTGTTTCTTTCGCTTCCCTCGGTATCTGTAGTTAATCGATAATTAAGGCAGAGAAGGTGTAATTAAAGAGTTCCGGCATTGTAGGGAGGAGAAGAGTAGGAGTTGGGGAGGAGGAGGGTGGGGGTCCAGCAAAAAAAAAAATACTAACAGAAGATGAATTATAAATCACGCCTTCAACAGTTTATGCATTCTAAATCTAATCTGTGTTTGCCAAAGCAGACTCTATTACCTAAGGTTAGTGAAAATATAACCTTTGCCAACTAGACTATCACTATCAAATGAAAGTGGCTCCTCACCTAGATATATGTCGTCATTGTTTTTCTCTTGGCTCTATGCCCAGCCCATTTATGTTCTAAATCCTGGAATTTCTTCACATAGATCCACAATCTAGGCTCTGGATTGTAATCTGTTTTTCTATTCTCCAACAATGGTCTAGATCTAGCTCCAAATGCATTATACCGGAGTACACCGCCTGGCGCTTAGATTCGGATTAGTGGGATGAATTGGGAAAGAAAAAAACTATATGCGAGAGGCAATAGTAATATTGACAACGACAAGAGTGTTTGTTTTTACCTAACTTTGTCCCTAACTATTATCTAAGCTCTAAGGCCAGATTTTCGAGATATTGCGGATTTGATCTAGATCTTTGGAGCGCTGCCGTCCACAGCCAAAACAATGTAACTCCGCTTTTCATGAAAATTGAGATAAATGCATTTTGTGTATCGTTCAATGAATGTCTATCTTGTCACGAAGCACCAAACTCAAATACTACACCGTGTTGGAGAAAAAAATCTCAGAAACAGTGTAACTCCCAGGATTTGTATATCTTGTAACGGCAGAACAATGTAATTCCCTTCGCTCGAGGCAGAACAAAGTAACTCTGCATCTCTGACTCTGATGGAATTACAGTCGTACTCACTTCACAGCTAATCTGAATTTGGGACAACAGGCAAACAAAAGGGGAAACATGTGACCCAAAACCACAGCTAAAAGATGTCATGACTGTCTGTTTTAAGAGGGGCTACATGTCCTTCTTTTTACAAAACATGACGAGCCCCAATACAGGGACTGTACATTTTGAACAAACACGCAAACAAACAAACAACAAACATGAAGCGTGATTTTGAACAGAACATTCCCCTATCGGAAACCGGAAACATCGCCATGGCATCTTCAAATGACTGTTATCTAAAATCTAAAAGCATATATTATAATAGTCTGGAAATCATATATGACTTTTATACAATTCATGCTATGCAGAGGTCGTTATCTATTTACAAATGGACGCCTGTGTAGCCAGCTTGCTGTCTCTTATGACTTAAACCATATTATTATTATTTTTAAGTCAACAAATTATTTTACAATACTTTGTTTCAATTCCTCATTATCTGCTCACTTGAATGATTTATTAAAAATAGAGCACGAACACACAGGACAGGCAGACTCCTTTTTACATGACAAATGAGCACGTGTTTTTCACGATATTTCTCACATAATTTAGTGAGTTTCTTCTGACGGTACATGTTATTTGAAGCTGTAAATGCTTTTAAGCAACATTTACAAGTGTCTACACAAACAGCATAGGCCTACATATGATATCATTGCATTATATGTCTGGGTAAGACCATGATGCTAAACTGTAAACAGACATTTACATAACTAACAAGAAGGAAATAATGTGAGCTTTAGTATTAATATTTACAGGCATTGGAAAAGTGATATTTATAATGTGAAGGAAATTTTAACACCCCCCTCCCCCCTCCTCAAAGCGAAAAAAAAATAGGTAAAAGTTAGAATGTTCATATATTAGTTAAAATGTTTCAAAATGTCCAGAATAAGTGCTTGTAATACAAGGCATGTGTGAGATTATAAGTGCTGATTTTACTGTCAGAGTTGAGATATCTCAAAGCAAATAAAGATACCCTTCATGTTGTATCCTTCATGTCATAACTTCACACATGATTTTTCTGATAGAGACTAGAAAAAAAAAAACAACAACTAAGCTGCTGCTGCGTTTAGAATCCCTCTATAACCAAATCAAATTCTCATGGCCACATTTACTATATTGCCCACACTTTCAGGGGCTTATCATACTTGACTGTTCTTGAAAGAAAATAAAGAGGCTGCCGATTGCCCTAACTAACTTCGATCTGGGTCAACAATCTGATGTACTAAGATTAAGGATTACTGTTAGTTTTTCGAGCTGTACATTATAGACGATATACATTAAACATAGGATTGATCAGTTTATGCGTGACCAGAAAACAACTATTGAATAAGCATATGTACATCGCAGTCAATATTTCTAAACATTATTACGTACTGAGAGTCAGACTATATACTGATAACTGCTGCTTTCATATTGGTTTTGAATCCACAGTCCCACTGCAGTTTTGTGTCTTCTGCACAATGTTAACACAGTGTAAAGACGCTGCACATTATAAGAACAGTGTATTAATTCAACATTCCCAAAGGACTTGCAGTTCTTCAGTACAAATCAGTTAAGGTAAATTATTTTAACTGCCTTGTATAAAGGCAGACCAGTGTAACTAAACTTTCCCAATGGATTGCGTTTCATCAAAACAAAACCAAAACAGTTTAGTAACCTTGTACAAAGCCAGAAAAATGTAACTTCATATTTTCTTTGGAGTTACATTGTTCTGCCTCTGTAAAATGCTTATAAATAAAAGATCATGCCACGGCGAAACAATGTAATGACCATTTAATCGGTTATTCCATAGGCTATGGGACGACCTATATGGCATGAAATAGGGATTATGATACTAGAAATATATACAATTTCAGTTTTTGGAAATTAATGATTATGTGGAGTGTCTAATACCAAGCAGAAAAACTAAATTTTCTCAAAATTGCTTCCATTGCAGTTACACTGATTTGGCTATGGACGGCAGAATGGATTTAACTTTCACCCCCCCTGCGGTCGACCGTAGTAATTCTATTCTTGCTTTAGACACAAACGGCCTCACTAATTCTCCTTTGTAATGGATATATGTTTCTGCTACCAATCCCAGCCATTTTTATATAGTTTACAACATTTAAGCACCGTGAATTCAAAGATGTGGAGTTCCATAGCGGAAAAATTAGCCACCCATAAACAAACAAACAAACTAACAAACAAACAAACAAACAAACAAACAAACAAACAAACAAACAAACAAACAAATCTTGTCCCTAAGTTTTATTTTTATGATAATACAAACTTTGTAAATTATTGAATGAGATATAAAATAGTGGGTCAGATTTCTTAGGGACATTTCCAAGGCTTTATCCGTGACCACACTCGGCAGGTTAGCGGACGCTTGTCAAGTGTGGTGCGGTCACAAATCTTTTCAAGAAATATTTCTGTTTTATCTTACAGAAAATGGCTTCCTAATGAGCGCCACGTTGCGTTTTAAGTTAGTTTTCTTCTTCTATTGAGTAGCACTGAACCCTTTTCTACTAACAAAAGTGCTGCTAATGGCTCCATAGATCTTTTAATCTAATAGGGAGGAGAGGTCTACAAATAGGCCTGCTCGTTGCCAGGCTCATAATCGCAAGATTAGTTCATTCTCGTTTCAAACATAGAAAAATTTGATCCCTCTTATTTGAGAGTTATGTTCAGGAAGTCCGGAAAGGCCTTCAGTGCTAAACTATGCTGCAACCTCAGAAAAAAAAAATGCTGCCCTTCGCCTATTCGGCGTCATCCTCGAGTTGCAGGATTTACTTCCATATGAGCCACAAATGAACAACAGATATAGCTAAACGTGATTTCACTGGCCAGTGAGCAAATATGGTGACCATCAATCAATGAAATGACGTTCTGTTGTCTGACGAAAGGCGGTTCCACTTGAGCTGAGCTGATAGTCGTACTCAAGTCTACGGAGGCTGATCGCTAGAGAGGAAGCAGTAAACGGGTATGGGGAGACATCAGCATCCGTCACCGCATCAATATTTTTAAGAGGACCTGTCAACAATGAAACCTGCAGAGACGACATACTGGCTGGGCTAACATTGTTGTATCCTTCTTTCATCTCCATCTAGAAATGACTCCATTCCCGGATGATAATGCCTGAGCTCCTACAGCTCGATTGTGTCAAGAACTTCTGAACTTCTCCAGTCCTCTAATTCACAGAACACCTCTGTATGGCTCTTTCTTTATGTTAAAGAGATAGCAAGGGGAGAAGCAAAGAGAGAGAGAGAGAGAGAGAGAGAGAGAGAGAGAGAGAGAGAGAGAGAGAGTGTGTGTGTGTATGTGTGTGTATATGTGTGTGTGTATATGTATATGTGTGTGTGTGTGTGTGTGTGTATATGTGAGTGTGTATGTGTGTGTGTGTGTGTGTGTGTATATGTGAGTGTGTATGTGTGTGTGTGTGTGTGTGTGNGTGTGTGTGTGTAAGAGAGAGTGAGAAAGCAGTATGTGTATTTGATTTGTTAATTTAAGTCTTCATTCGGTTCTTTCTAATTTTTTTGTTTTCTCTTGTTTTTTCGTGAATTCTATGCACACCAATTATTGTACCTGTATATACATTTTCTATATTGTATAAAGATATTAAAAATATCATGATTTAAATAACAACCATACAATAGGTTTAAAAAAAAACAGAAACTAGACATTATATTAGAGCAAAGTATACATCAACAAATAGGATAACAACAAGTATTCTTTCATCACTGTAAATGTCTTCCCCTTTGTCAAACTTACTGTTCAAAAGCGTTATAATACCTCTGCTATGTTTTGTACCCGTGAACTAAAAAATCCCGTGCCCCATTGTTTTATTCCCATTGCTCTGAGTCTTCTTTTTCTATATATGTTTCTTGTAAATATATAATGTCTGAGTGTTTCCTCTTAAAAAAGCTGAGTGGTGATTTTCTTTTATTTGAATTTCGGAGTCCTCTCACGTTATTTGTTGTAATCGTGATAGATTGTATCATCAGTCCGCTGGTCTTACTCGTAGTCCTTTTAACGTCGAAGGGTCGAATTCCACAATATCTGTCCGTTCAGTACCCTCTGACTTATGTCGTGGAACTGGAAGGCCGTTGGCTCGGCGATGCGGAGTGCAAATCGCTGGTTCTCTTCAGAGATTGCGGGCGTGTGCTCTTCCCCTCGACGTGAAGGTAGTAGGCGATCAGATCTTTAGTTCGCGCCCTACCCCTTTCCCTAGTCTCCGCGGATTTTCCTCTTCTTCCACCGTGGCCTTCAGAATCGTCCGGCTTTCTCTCCTTACAAATACTATTTCCCTCGGTAATGGAGTCTTCAACTCCCGCCCCCTTTCCGCTAACTGACTCCCGTCCAAGACTGTCGGAGCACGTTTTATCCACTTTACTCACGGCCCCCGTGTCACATACAGAACTCTCCGTCACGGTTTCGGTGTCTTCATCCGTAGGAGTGTCGCGAGCCTCTGGGTCAAGTGCTACCGTGTTAATCTGAGGCGAAGGCGGGTTCTCGGGAGGGGTCACTCGCTCAAATTCCTCCCTTTCAGCGTACTACAGGTATGCAGTGAAACTGTCCTGAATCTTCACAGATTTAATTAGGTGATTCGTGGGTTTTCTGATAAATAGGCCTCGATTCCCGTTGCGAAATTTTGCCCAAAAACTGGCTGCATCCCTCGCACAGTCTAAACGCATGTCAGAAAGGGGTTCGTACCCTGCAGTGATAATGGCCTCTAGCAGATCTTCTTCTGCCACAGAAAGCGAAATATTATAGATAGCAAGTTTGCATGCCGCGACTTCAACGCCGTCTACGTAAAAAACTTTTGTCGGATTCACAAGGCTGGGTATAATCCTCTGTCCTCTCAAACTAAACCCCACAGCAAGGATCTTTGCCCGTGCCTCTTCGGACGACGGGTACAAACGGTAAATTCCCCCGATTTTCTCGCAGCCAAGATAGATTTAGGTCCTGCCGCCCGACAGAATTCCACGATGGATATCCTGCTAGAACCTTCAGTTGCGAGGAGATCCCTGCTCTTAATGAACACCGGATTTACTGCCCACCACCTGTACAGGCATGCTTACAACAGTGTGACACAACCTGAGAACACACAACCTTAAAAGTAAATACTACACACTGTCACTGAGGAAAAACGAATACCGAACGAAAACGAGCGAAACGAGCGAAAAGATACTATCTGCTGCAAATCAAACGCGCAACTACACTTACTAGCACGTCACAATACAAAACAGACTACAGTAAAGTATCAAAAAATCTGAAAAACAACAACAACATTCTCCTGCTGCGGAAAAAGCGGCCCTCTCCTAGAGTATCGGAACCGGAAATCTCAGTTATTTCTAATTATTTGTGTCACACTGCAAGATAAAAAGACAGGAAAAAAATAAGGTGATGAGGATTCTTTTACACCATGTCATTGTTTGAAAAGAATGAGTTTGCTCATCACGGGTAAAAATGAACACGATCGGGAATATAATTTCTGAAAAAGGATAATAATTCATCCTTTCGTTCGCTTTTTCTCTCAAAGTCTGTTGACAAAGGGGCGAATAGACTGTATATCAAACCATATTAAAGCTATAGTCGTTTACGTAACATATTCACACATATCCAGCATGCGTAGCTTGAATTGGAAATTCTGAATGGTTTACGATTTATGTACTGGAACCTTTCTTGGGGGGCTCAGACCTTTTTTAAAAAAAAATCATCTGTGAAACTGGCACGATACTCCTCCTTTTGTCAGAATAGGGGTGATTTACGGCCTAGATTTGACAAAAAATCTCCATAATATCAAGGCACAAAGTGGTTTCACTCAAATATCAACCTTCAATTTAAATTACTCAGAGGATTTAGCTCCAAGCTTATAATCCTGGATACGTATTTTTTGTCCTGTATGTGCGTGTCCTTTATTCAATTGCAGATTTAGACATAAGAACGATGGATACGTGCCCATAGTCCCGTGCTGGAGGACAAGTAAAAAAGTGAAAAGTGGCAGAAAGAAAGAGGGGAGGAGAAACGATAGTAATAGGAAGAAGCTGAACAAATGCAGAATTTTATTATCAAAACCAGTTATATGGCAATTCTCCCCATATAAACCGTTTTATGGTACTTTGGAGCCCTGGGTAAAGTCTCTTTGCAAAACCTTCTTAACCAAAGTGTAACCGGGACACTTAAAGAAAAAACAAAAAAAACAAATAAACATACAAATAAGTGATTTCATCTCCCCCCCCCCTCTCTCTCNTTTGTGGACAAACCCTTCAAAACAAAATCAACACACACACGCGCGCGCGCACACACACACACACACACACACACACACACACACACACACACACTTTAATCCTTTTCTCGGTCTTTCTGTCTATCCCTTCTGACTCCTTGCTTGTCTCTCTATTATCCCTCTTGCCAGCCGTGTATAACTCTTTCTATTGCCGTTTCATGATTCCGGTCATTCCATTTGTAACCATATCACCTTGCACAACTACAAGACGAATAGACTGGCATCTTTCGCGCCTGTTCATTTCCCTCTCTGCACTGGCCACCCACCCCTAACTCCATTATTTTTTTTTCCACATTTTCTTTCAAGGACCCTAACAAATAAAAATGAACTAAAAAGAGGAGCGGCAGGAAGTGACCCAGCCATAAAAGGAAAAGGACTTATTGAGTCACATGACACAAGCTACAGTTGCTAAATCATCCAATCAGCGAGTGCTGTCCGCAGGATATAAAGGAATTGAACGAACAGGGCAATCAACTACAGATCAGAGACGAAAGTCACAATTCGACAAATACAGGTATGATTTTTTCTCAGAGTTCTCACAGATATGTACTGACCGACTTGTCTTTCAGAGTTTCAGTACGATAGAGTTGGAACTACTATTTCGAGATGTCAAAGCTTGCAAGGCAAATTGCCACTATAATGAAATAAAATGAAAAGGGTTGTTGGTATCCAAACTCGGGCATATTATACAGTAGGTCCTTCTATCGTCTTCATGCTGCTTTGTTCATAAAATTGATGACTGGCTTTTTTTTAAAAACAAACTATTTTGCGATAACAATAATATAAACGCTCAAATTTGTGACATCGAAAATGCCTTGATGAAGCCACATAATGAAGTCAAAAGTTCACAGAAGAAGTATTGTTTAGTTAAAGCCCAGGACGATTGTGTGACCAAATGCAAAAAATGGTGCATTACCTAGGATGCAGTCGGAATACGAACGAAATAGGGAATCGTGTGAACCGTCTTTAGGAAGGATGTGGCGTGAAAAGTCTAGGTGGGTTCGAAGGAAGTTTTGATGGCCCATACAGTACTGAAACTAGCGAATTTAACAGACATTTTTCACTATGCACAATGCTGTCTAACTTTCTGGGTCGGCGGTGACTGCGAAACATTTCATTGACGTTTTGGAAGTTCACCGTAGTTTTTGCCAAAGCTCAAATTAGGACAGCTTTGTGCGTACAGTCTCTAATGTAGACCAAACTGTGCCAGCAGTCCCCCAAAAAACTAAGTCGAATTGCATCTTGCAGCCATTAACCTGATTTCTACTTCGCCACTTACAAGAATTTCTTTAATGATAGACATTTCTTTAGTAATTTTAACATCTTCCGATCTTTAAAGGGACAGGCTACCGTTCCATTGTAGTATATTGCCATGATGAGCACTACCCTTTCTAACTCACCATACTTTGTGTGCAAAACTATGCACAAGAGTGCTAAATAATGCACTGTTTTCTTAAGTGGTTATTGTTGATAGAATACTTTTATTTATCTCAGAATGCAGTTATTAATTCATCACCATATTTCAGACATACTTTTAAGCCACATTAATGCACATAATGACAAAGGAATTTCCAGTCTTATGTCTTCTCGAGAAAAAAGTTATGTGGAACTAAAGAAACGGACTGTCTCTGAATGAGATATAATCGGAATTAAACTTACAAAAACAAAACAACATAATGTAGTACCTCACAACAGACATAACACCAACATAACTCTCATTATATCTGATGGGGCATTAAATTCTGATGTCTACAAGAGGCAACTCTAAAAGGAGATCAGAGGGCTGTTATTTTTATCACGGCACATCACTGAAATCCTTCATAACTTCATGTTTATTTTAATCTTTTAGAAATATTTTCCAACAGAGGATATACATTCTATTTGTAGTATTTGCACTCCTTTCACGCACTCGTTTAAAGGAAAACGGCGAAGACGGGTGGAAGGGCTGATTGTAAGTCTAAGTATATTACTATTGTTTGAGGATTTATTGGTAAATATAGTTTTCTAAACACGAAGCCAACCAAAAGTTTTTTTTTTTTTGGCGATTTTCGAAAACTGCATGAATTTTGTTATTTACATCCACTATGCTATAAAAGATAAGAAAAAGATAAATAATTGTGGATTGTCTGATTTTCAGTGTTCACAGTTAGTGTACGCAAGATGGACAAGATTGTTTGGGGTAAGTTAATACTTTTAACCAAAGTTTATCGTCAGGACTCAGATTACATTTTCTAAGGAGAAAGCTTAGTTTTCGTTAAGATTTGATACATGAAACAATTATTAAATTATATGCACTGCCTCCTTACAGGGGAATTGACGTACGTACCTTCAGACAAGACTACGTTATCAAAGAAAACTATGGAATGTCACATAAATTAAGATTATATCACATATTTGACTTGCCTTTCTTGAGGGTATCTGGACTGACCCTGATTTATTTAACACTGTTCTTTTTAGTGTAACCACAAGCCATCAGTGGTCCAAGTAGTGTAGTATAAAATCTCAGGATGCCTTTCAATGCCTGTTGGTTTTTTACCATTCTCTTACACTGGGTCTGCATGTCTCACTCACTGCACTGACTCTTCGACTCCTCTTTCTTATCTTCTATTAGCACTTGCAATTCTCTCTCTCCTCTGATAAATAAAGAGCAGAATTTGTGACTGGATTTATATGTCCGATATGCAGACCTATGTCGTTTCTACTAAGCTTTTCAAATTTTCCTAAAATGAATATTCTTGGCTGCAATTAAAATTTTGGGGCCGCGAGGAATTAGAGGAGCTTTTTTTTTGTGTCTTGAACTGAGAAAGAAGATCTTTAGACGCACATTCTCACTTGACGGCATTCTGTTGAATGGGTGCACTGCAGTGAGTCAAGTGCGCTGCTGTGCGATATGGCGCATGCAATCAGGACGGTGTGCAAGGAGTACAAGGAGTATGGTGTACAAACTTTTATATTCAAGAGCGATTCGCTGCAGTGTGGTGCTTCGCTTGCTCTGCAGCGGATTACAGTTCCAAAGGGCGTAAAGCGATCAGATTAGGTACAATGACAAAAATATGTGAGGACACGTTTTAAACTCCAACCTTTTCCATTTGAAACAAAAAAGTCGTAGACTGTACTTTACCATGCATCATTTCCTTATCTTCTTATTTGGTTGTTTATATGCTTTGTTATTTCCCTCACTATCCTGATGCCTTTCCCAGTGCTCTGATGTAACTGCCATTCTCTCTGACTATCTCTCTCTTGTTCCCTTCATTCTTTCCATTTCCTCCATGTTAGGGTCCATCTATATATATATTAATAATATTATCTACCTAACCTTAGACTGTAGAATTATTTTTTACTCTAGGAATCGAATTTTTACGAGTCCCGTAAAATGACTTTCTCACATAGGTATAAAATCTACAGTATTTCGAAGTGATATTTGGTAATCCTTTTACGTTTTGATAGAGAAATACTATACTTCAAAATGTCCACCTAATAAGGGATTGTAACAAGAAATAACAGCAGTTGCATTTCACTTAAATGTTACTGCCTCCGAAGCATATAAAAAGAATTGTTATAAGCTTCTTACATAATTTTTAACCGAAATCTATATGACAGTATGGAATTTTTGCGAATGAAGCTCAGGTCGCGAAATTCGAGAAAATTAGATCCTTTCGAGGAAAAAATATACATTTCTGCACTATTGCCCTCTTTCGTCAGTGCTTTTGTCGATTCCCAGCACCATTTGGCTCTGCTTCTTGCCAATTCTTTCATAATTTTATAAACTTATTATCACTGTCATTAACACATTGTCTTGCAGCCATTCGAATGACGCTTGTGCCGCAAGACTAAGGCTTGCTATTATCAGACTCTTAAAAGTGAAGCCATAAGCTATCAGATTATATTTGTTTTTCGAAATTCAATATTAAACTAATTTCATTACACAACAATGATAATTTTACAGGCAAATTAGCAACCTTTTCGGATAAATATGAGTTTTTATGAGGCATAATTGCTGTATCACTTTAAAAAAAAAAATGCTCTAGAGCCATTAACTGGGGTGAATGTCTTCTATATTAAACAAATATTTCTTAGATCAGAATAATGGTATTCTAATCATTTTTCAGCTAAGAAAAACACACACACGAAATATGCAGGTGAAGCTATAAGTTACTTTAGAAAAAAATCGACTTAAATCTGATTGTGTTTGGCGAAATGACTAATAGGCCCTGTCTCATTTCTTGCCTCTTTGTTCTATATTGTTATTTTACATTCACTGAGAAACATCCTGAACACTACACTTTTATTTAATCTATTTCAGTTTGCATCCTCATGACTCTCCTGGGTAAGTAGACTTGGCTTAGGTGGCCACTTTTGCGTGGACCGAAATCCTACTAGATTAAACTGTCATACGATGAAATAAACTCGTAATGTTATACATAAATGTAAGGCGTTAGGTTACACGATTCTATTCTCCCTTCTCACAAGTGTTCATAATGTATTCAAACTCTGGTAGAGATTCTCAGAAATGTGTCATTCTTTGGCCATTTGTTTGCAATAAAGTTCCAGCCTTTCTTGAACAACCAGAAAGTAGCATTGAGGTAGATAATAAATTGTTTAGTCTAAGCTTT
This sequence comes from Ellobium chinense, assembly GCA_033807755.1. Classification (NCBI taxonomy): domain Eukaryota; kingdom Metazoa; phylum Mollusca; class Gastropoda; order Ellobiida; family Ellobiidae; genus Ellobium; species Ellobium chinense. The sequence continues at coordinate 104,998 of JAWQUT010000649.1, forward strand.
CAATATATCAACGCTACAACAAGCACATTTAAAGTAAAGATTTACATGAATGTACGTAAACCTATGATCTTGAGATTAAAGTATACAGAGTGCCGTCATCTCTCCCAAATTCCAGAAGTTGTTCTTAATTAAGGGTCCATAATTTCAAGATTTTACTTAGTTCAGAGTCCACTGACCTCAAGAGTTAAACAGAATCTAGGAAAGCATTTTAAGCACACATACTATATGCTCTAAATGTTGCAAGTTTAATTGACAAAGATGGTATACCTTTTCACAGCAAACACACATACGTACACACACACACACACACACACACACACACACACACACACACACACACGCACGCACGCACACACGCACGCACTAACGCACGCACACACGCAATTACGCACTCACGCACGCACATGTAACAAATTAGGTATCAGTGTTATTGTGCAATTTGGACATGCGTTTTTCATTTTCCAGCTTTGATATAATCATGGCATCCAGAAATTTGGAAGTTGTCGCATTAATAGACAATATCAAGCTGCTAATCGTGCAAAATTTAAGTGGCATAACATCTGAAATGTTGAAGCTATTGGGTACTGTAACTAAGTTCATGTATTGTTCATATGTGTGTGTGTGTGTGTGTGTGTTCTGAGGATTNGGGAGGGGTAGAACTGTTAGCTTGGGTTTATAAGGATTAGTTATAGGGGTCTTAATTTGCCATCAAGAATGATTCCCCCCCCCCCCCCCCCCCCCCCCCCCC
>JAWQUT010000649.1:132844-153038 GCA_033807755.1 Ellobium chinense
CCACCCCCCGACCCACCTGCATTTTCTGGTTTTTGTTTACCGGTTTGATGAGCACAGTGAATGTATACGGACATAATATCAAGGAAAGAGAAATGTTCCAAGACCTTTTACAAAGAACACGAACAAATTTATTTTCCACTTTAGATTTTGCTTGGCTATTACAGTCTTTTTTTTGTTATTTTTTATAGTAACGTTTGTGTTTATGTATAAGGTAGTATGCCACAAATTAGAAAAAATTCAAATTTTGCCGCACGTTTGTAAAGAATTTGGAATTGATTTGACAATAGCATCGGACGTCATAAACATGATGATGAAGAACTTAAGGAAGTAGCATGTTTATAAGGAGCTATGTATCCTCCTGCCAACAAAAAGTTTAGACCGAACACAATTTTGCTCTGAATTTTTTCCACAAATTAGATTGAACGCACATTTTGGCGTCGTTTTGTAAAAAAAATTCGAACTTGTTCTGATGATGTATGCGAGCCATTAACAAGTTAAAGAAGTTGAGCAAGTTGCAGTTTTAAATGGAATCAGTTTCTTCCGGCCAATAAAACGCTTAGGCACAATCCAATTTCACTCCGAACTTATTCATGATATCGAATAGGATGTTTCACGTCAACACGGACGATGTGTAATCTGAGTGTTCAAGCAAGTGAAGGAAAATATTTCACCTTTTGATAAACAGCGACCAGGGCATATTGATGTCACATTCTGTTGTTGATGAACCGGCAGAACGAGTTGTTTTGTTTTTGCAGACACAATGGCATCACTGATTTTACTTGTATTTCTATAATCAGAATTTTTCGGAAAAAATTCCGAAACGATACATTCGTGTGTGTATTATATACGATATTTTAAATTAAAATATGATTCGCTGCATACAATGCCTTTGTGTACAATGAAAGAACAGTCACCTGGAATGGAAGATCGGGTTTGGGGGAAGGGGGAGAGAAAGGGGAGAGAGAGAGAGAGAGAGAGAGAGAGAGAGAGAGAGAGAGAGANGGGGGGGAAAGAATGATGAAGGAGTGGTGAGTGAAAAGAAGAACCAGAGGAGAAAGGAGGGTCACTGAGTGAATGACGTGGTAACAGAAGAGAAGAGTATATAACTGTTGAGATATAAAAAAGTAAAAAAAAACATTTCAGGAGACAAGGTAAACTGAGGCGAAGATAAATTAAGTGAGCGGAGGAGGAAGAGTGGGAAACGAGATGGTTGACCGGACAGGAAAGGGAGCAAAGGAAGAGAAGGGAGACGGAGCAGGGAGATTGACGTTAGTTTTGGTGTATTCACATCCATCACTGTTATTATCATTCGATTATTTTTGTTTGTTATTTTGTAACACAATTTGGATGCTCACAATTTTGTTCTTGTGATTTAAGATAAGTAAAGTTCTTGAAGTGACTTCTCCAGAGAAATGAAATCGAAGCTTGTTAGACAAGAAAGGTGAAGAGAATGACAATTCACAGAAAGAGCAGAGCAACAAAGGTCAGCAAGAAAGGTGAACCGGAAAGAAATTAGGAATAGGGAGAAAGAATGAGAGAGGAGGGTAATATGATACTACTATTCTCTTTGGAAATGAGGGCACAGTATTCTCACATTTCTACACCCATAATTACTTCTAGAAACATAATGACCTGACGCTTTTCAGCACCATGAACAGTACTGAATAATTAAACGATAAAGGTTACAGACTCCTAATAGGATGAAAATAGGGTTTCATCTTATGCCTTAGAAAAACAGTAAAAAATGTGCCCTAATTTTGTGAAACTACCTGTGAATTAATAAGCATTATCTCCTGATTTTGTTAATTAAACTTGAAATTTGGGTCATTTATTTCGATTTCGGTATGGCCTTTGGTGCGGAGCACTTGTCGCTAAGGAATCTAGTTAGCTTGTTTAAGCCTTCCGGTGTATTGGCTTGTTCAAAAACGAAATTAAAGACCTATATTTTTCATATCATGCTTAAAATACTCACTGAATACTGCAAACTTAACGAAGAGGGTGGTGTTTCTTGTAAATTTCCATGGAGAAAACATTGTATTGGCTCAAAGAGGCATATCGGATTAGGCTTCTGTAACCTAAAGAGATCCTGCAAATCTACCTCCCCAGGACCTTGTCTTTTATCCTTCAACTCAAGGACCACAGAAATAACTTCCAAAGTGTGGTAAGGGTGCTGCTCGACCATAAAAATGGTGAAGCATTATTTAAGCCTGATGAAAATTATTGGTTTCAGCACTTTAGTGATGGTGAAAGGGGACGCCAAAGTTTGTAGCGAGAAGTGATGAACAAGCATAGCCCTGCCTGGGAAGGCTCGTGTCTTATTATTAATACAGATCCATCTGGAGAGGTGCCATTGTTTTTATTGTTTTGAATATTTCAATGTCGTGTACCGAAGGGGTAGCCGCTGTAGTTTTCCTGGTATAAAGATGCCAAAATGAATCTGGTGCCAAAGATTGCAATTTTCAAATTCTCCCAATAACGTCATAAACTGGATCGTGGGGAGGGGGAATAGGTGCTTTTTGATTTAAGAGGTCCTAAAAAGATAGAAAGTGACTGTAGACATAGATTATGGTAGATTTTGTAATCACTCCTAAACATTTCTGGTTGGGATGGAGCTGTTCGGTCACTGTTTTCACTAAGTGAAAGAGCTTTAAGGTAATCTAATCCTGCTTAGTAAGCTGAAACTCTGATATGTCGTGGCGTATGTTTCTGTGAGGCAAACTTTTGATCAAGAATACAAACAGACAGACAAGCAAGGGATAGATAGAAAGACCGAGAAAAGGACGAAAGTCATGGAGAGAAAGAGAGAGTGAGAAAAGGTGAGATAATATCATTTATTTGTACTTTTTTTGTTTTTGTTCTGTTTCTGTTTTTCTTTGTAAACCCTCTTAACCGTTCATACTTTGGTTAGGAGAATTTTACAGAGAGACTTTACCCAAGGCTCCAAAAAATCATAAAGGGGTCATGTGTGGGGAGAACTGCCATAGAACTGGTTTTGATTAAAAAAAAAATATGCATTTGTTCGGCTATTTCCTATCACTATCGTTTCTCCTTCCTTCTCTTTCTTTTTGCCACTGTTTTACATGTCCTCCAGCACGGGACCATGGGCACGTATCCATCGTACCCATGTCTAAATCTGCAATTGAATAGAGGACACGCACATTTAAAAAAAAACAAACGGTATCCAGGATTATACGCTTGGAGTTAAATCCTCTGAGTAATTTGAATTATAGGTTGATATTTTTTTTTCCCAACCCAGCCTCCTAATCCTAAACTACGCTCCAGGTGGGAGACTCCGGGATAGTAAAAAATATACGTCGGCGACAATAATACTGTTGACAATGACAAGGCTGTTTGTTTTTACCTAACTTTTTACTTAACTATAAACCAAGCTCTAAGGCCAGTGTCCAGAGATATTGCTGATTAAATCTAGATCTTTAGAGCGGCTTTAGCTTTCACCTCTAGCTGTCGACAGTAGTAATTCTATCCTTGCTTTAGACACAAACGGCCTCCCTAAATCTCCTGAGGTTCTGGATATATGTTTCTGCGACCATTCCAAGCCATTCTGAAAAAGCTTGCAAAATTTATACACCATTAATTAAACGATGGGGAGTTCCATAGCGGAAAACCTAGCCACCCATAAACAAACAAACATACAAACAAACAGAACTTGACCTTGAGTTTCATTTTTATGATAATACAAATTTTATAGATCGTTGAATGAGAAATGGAATCGTGGGTAAGATTTTTTTACCTAGGGACATTTCCAAGGTTTTATTTGTGACCACACTAGGCAGGTTTGTTGACGCTCGTCAGGTGTGGTACAGTCACAAATCTGGTCAAGGAATTTTCGGGAAACAAATAATTCCGGCCAAGGATTCTCCATAATATCTTACAGAAAATGGATTGTCAGTGAGTGCCAAGTTGCGATTAGCTAGTTTCGTACTGAGTAGCACTGACCCCATTTCTATTAACAAAAGTGCTGCTAATGTCTCCATAGCGTTTTTAGCCTGTGAAAGAGAAGAGGTATACAAATAGGCTTGCTCGTTGCGAGACTTGTAATCGTAAGTTTAGTTAATTCTCGTTTCAAGAGCATAAAAATTTGATCCCTCTTATTGGAGATCTAAATTCCGGAAGCCCGCAAAGGCCTTCCGTATTATACTATGCTGCAACGTCAGGAAAGAAGGTTGTTCTTCCACTATTCGGCGTCGTCCTTGAATTGCAGGATTTACTTCCATATGTCGTCCACAGCTGAACCACAGATAACGCGAAGCGCAATTTCAGTGGGCCAATGAGCGAATATAGTGGCCACCAGTAAATGAAATGTTGTCCTGTACTCTGATGAAAATCGATTCCACCTAAGCCTAGCCGATGGTCGTGTAGTTCACAGAACACCTCTGTAAATGTCTTTCTGTATGTAAAAGAGATAGCAAGAGAGGAAGCAATGGGGGAGAGAGAGTGTAAGAGAGAGTGTGAGTATGTGTGTGTGTGTGTGTGTGTGTGTGTGTGTGTGTGTGTGTGCGTGTGTGTGTGTGTGTGTGTGTGTGTGTGTGTGTGTGTGTGTGTGTGTGTGTGTTTGTGTGTGTGTGTGTGTGTGTGTGTGTGTGNAGAGAGAGAGAGAGAGAGAGAGAGAGAGAGAGAGAGGAAAAGAGTGGGGACCGAAAGCACCATGTCCATTTAATTTGTATTTTATGTTTTCATTTAGTTCTTTCTTATTATTTTGTGACATTACAAGATAAAAAGAAAGAAGGAAAGTTGGCGCTGAGGATGAAAAAAGGACTCTTTTGTACCATTCCATTGTTTGAAAAGGATGAATACTCCCATCACATGTAAGAATGAACACGTTCGGTAATAAAATTTCTGAAAAGGATATTTTTCCTTGTTTCCGTTTTTCTCTCAAAGTGTGCTGACAAAAGGACCAAGTGTCTGTAAATTAAACTATATTCTAGCTATTATCATTTTTTGAAAATTTACATATTCACACATATCCAGCAAGCAAAGTTTCAACTGGAAATTCAGAATGGTTTACGAGTTTATGCACTGAGACCCCCCCCCCCCNCACCTTTTTTTTTTTACTCTCCCGTGAAACTGGCAGACATTCGTCCTTTTGTCAGGAGAGGGCAGATTTACAGCCCGGATTTGCCATAAAATCTCAATATATCAAGGCACAAAGTGGTTTCACTCAAATATCAACCTTTAATCTAAATTACTCAAAGGATTTAACTCCAAGCTTATAATCCTGGATACCGTTTTTTCCCCCATATGTGCGTGTCCTTTATTCAATTGCAGATTTAGACATGGGTACGATGGATACGTGCCCATGGTCCCGTGCTGGAGGACCAGTAAAACGGTGGCAGAAAGAAAGAGAGGGGAGGAGAAACGATAGTGATAGGAAATAGCTGAACAAATGCAGAATTTTTGTTTTAAATCAAAACCAGCTCTATGGCAGTTCTCTCCACATATGCCGGTTTTATGGTACTTTGAAGGTCTGGATAAAGTCTCACCGTAAAACCCTCCTAACCAAAGTATGAACATCCCGTCCATGCAATGGATAGAAGGGTTTTATGAAGAAAAACAAAAACAGAAACAAAAACAAAAAATGCATACAAATATGTAATATTATCTTACCCTTTCTCAGTCTCTCATTGCCTTTCATTCTTTTCTCGGACTTTCTGTCTGTCCCGTCTGATTCCTTGCTTGTTTGTCTGTTTGTCTGTTACCCCTCTTGCCAGCTGTTTTTTACTCATTCTATTGCCGTTTCATGATTCAGGCCATTCCGTTTGTAACCATAACACATTGGACAAATTACTATGAGACGAATAGATTGGCTGTTTTCGCGCCTGTTCATTTCCCCTCTCCACTGACTACCTACCTCCACCTTCATTATTTTTTTTTCCACCTTTGCTTTCAAGGACCGTAACAATTAAAATTAACTAAAAAGAGGAGCAGCAGGACGTGACATATTTATAAAAGAAATAGCACTTCCTGAGTCAATGACACATGCAACAGTGGCTAAATCATCCAATCAGCGAGTGGCGGTCGCAGGATATAAACGAACTGAATAGATAGGACAGTCCACTGTAAATCAAAGAAGAAAGTCACAATTCGGCAAATACAGGTAAGATTTTTCTAAGAGTTCTTAAAGATACGTAGTGACCGTATTGTGTTTCATACTTTTAGTTCAGTAGAGTTGAAACTACTATTTCGACATGTCGAAGCTTGCAGGGCAAATTGCCACTTTATACGAAATACAATGAAAAGCATTCTTGGTATCGAAGCTCGGGCATACCATAGCACGTCCTTCTACCCATTTCATGCTGCTTTGCTTATAAAATCAATGCCTGGTTTTCTCTGTTCACAAAATCTGTTGCGATAACAATAATATATACCCTCAAATGTGTGACATTGAAAATGCCTTGATGAAGCCACATAGTGAAGTGAAAAGTTCACGAAAGAATTGTTGTTTAGTTGTCCAGGAACATTGTGTAACTAAATGGAAATTGGTGCATTACCGAGGGTGTAGTTGGAATACGAACGAAAAAGGAATCGTGTGAACCATTTTTAGGAAGGATATGGCGTGAAAAGTCTAGGTGAGTTCGGAGGTAGATGTGGTTGCCCATACAGTACTTAAGTTACCGAATTTGATAAACTTTTTCCACTATTCACAATGCTGCCTAACTTTCTGTTATTTTTATCCAAGCTTATCACCGATATCGTTCACAACTTCATGAATATTTGAATCCGTTACATATTAACAGAAGACACAAGTATTATATTTCTTTTTAATCTGCACTCCTTTTAAGGTGAAGGTTAGAAGGGATGCTTGTAAGTCTAATTTTAAGGACGATTGTTTGGCGTAGGGATTTTTTGTTAAAGAAATGTTTTTTTCACATCTGAGTTAAACCAAAGACAACATAAAATATATAATTTATTATTTTTTGCTATTTCCGAAAACGACAAGTATTTTTTGTTATTTACATCCACTATATTACAAGAGATAAGCAAAAGATTCATTGTGGATTGTCTGATTAGTGTGCACGGTAACTCTACGCAAGATGAATACGATTTTTTTGGGGGGGCAAGTTATATCTATTAGCCACAGTTTATCGTTAACACTCAGATTACGTTTTCCAATGCGGAAGCTTAGCTTTTTTTTAAAATATTTGCTGCCTTAAACTCTCATTAAATCAAGTTTTTCATATACACTTCCTCATCCTTACAGTCATCAGAGAGGAATTGACGTCAGGTCACAAAAGCTTAATCCGATTTCCTCTTTGAGCCAATAAACTGTTTTCTCTACTGTTACTTACAAGAAAGTCCAGTCTCTACGTCTTCTTTAATACTTAGCAGAATTCAATGAGCTTATTAAAATGGTGTTTAAAATATAGGTATTTCATTTTGTTTTCGAGTTACGAACCGATCCTTCCAAAAGTGTAAACAAGCTAATCCGTTTCCTAACGACAAGCTCCGCACAAAAGGCCACACCGAAGCCAAAGTGAATGACCCAAACTTCAGGTTTAGTTTACAAAATCAGGAGAGAATGCAAACTAATTCGCCACAGGTAGGTTTACAAATCTAGAGCCCATTCTCCATAATCTGCCCAAAGGACATATTTTTTTAGTGTCTTCCTAAGATATATGATAACATGCTATTTTCATCCTATTAGATGTCTGTAACCCTAAGAGCGTTTAGACAAGGCTACGTTATCAAGGGATATTGTAGATTGCCACATAGTTATATCATATATTTGCTGTGCCTTTCTTAAGGTTACCTGGTTTGACTTTAATTTGTTCAACACCATTTAATTTTACTTAGGACAACCACGAGTCATCAGTGGCACAGTTAGTGCGCTATCAAATCTAAACATGCTTTCCAGTGCGTATGGGTTTTTTTTTTGTCTCACTCTTCGCATTGACTCTACGAGACCTATTTGTTATTTTTCATTTGCCCTTGGTATTCTCTGTCTCTATTGTTAAATAAAGGGCAGAGGCTGTGGCTGGATTTCTTTGTGGTTAACGCCATTTCACGTATGCCATTCACATTTGGCTAAAATCGGTAAGAAGAGGCAGAATATTGGCCACAAGAAAGCGAGAGGAATTAGAGGAGTTTTGTGTGTGTGATATGAATGATATAATAGGACGCATATTCTCACTAAACGGCATTCTGTTGAAGTACACTGCCATGAGTCATGGTGGTGTGCAAGCAATATATTAAAAAGTATGGTACGCAAAGTGTTATGTTCAAGTGTAGTGCGTTGCAGTGTGGTGTTTCGCTTGCTGTGCAGCGGATTGCGATTTCAGATCAATCTAGTTACAATGACAGAAACTGTGAGGAACGTTTTAAAGTCCAACCCTTTCAACTTAAAAGGAACATAGTTTTGGATTCATTAAAAAGAAAAATCGAAATTATGAAACGCAAAAACCTGTTAGCTGTTAGGTTATTATCGGTATAGATACTCCATCTCCACCATCCTCCCCCTAAACAGTGCCCGGATGCCTGAGCTATAGTGCGTTCACAAAAAGATGAACAGAGTTTCTTTTAAATATCTTTTTTCCTATTGAATGGATTGTTTCCAAATTTTGCACAGACTTCTAAACCAATTTGTCTTAACAGAAAATATTTTTTTCACATCGTCTTTGTATCTGTGGTAAAAGTTTTTTTCTTAAACATTTGGAAATAAACGATAACAGGTAAGTTTCTCAAACATGCATAGTTTTACAGTATGAAAGTTGAAAATGTAAACATTTAAGAAGATGCATAGGTAGAAATTGCTTAAACGTAATGATCACAAAAATAATTTTCAAAAACCGCTTTAGAAGCCTTCACATAAAGGCAACAGATTAATGCAAACGAGCAGAACAAAAACAGGATAAAAACTGAAAAGACCTATCTAGAAGTAGTGCTGAAGTCAAAACCATTTTGGCATCTGAACGTAGGGGCATATAAAATGTGCATTCAGTAGCATCGAAAGTTTGAGACATTGCCATTGAATAGAACAACGCTGTAGAAAATAAAAGTATCTAGTGGTACATAGAAAACACCAGTGGTGCATTTTTGGTTGTTGCATGTGAGTCATAATGTGGAAGTGTGCACACCTACTAGACATTTGCTAGAAATGTGATGTCTGTTGTGAAAACCAGATGTGAGAACTGAGCAAAATGGTGGCAGCCATCTAAATCTTTTAAATTTGTCAGTGGAACTTTTTATCAACGGCAGCCGTGTATTGGAGGAGGATGTGGCAAGAATGAACTTTTTAGTAATTCGGTGCTCAATTTTTCAATAATAAAGAAATAAGATCGTATATAAGAAACATTATAATATAGTCTATATACTTCGGAATCCTAAATTTCCATAATATGTATGCAATTTTCTTTAAGCAGGATGGTGCAAATAATCAAAATGCATCAAGACGCTACTGAGGCGCTCTCCTATGACGTCACACCACTGTAAATATACGCAGTTTCTGACCAGGCCGCAGATGTAGTGTTTTACTAACGATTATTGAGAAAACTTTTACAACGAACATAGAGGAGGGGGGCAAAAAATATTTTCTGTTGAGACAAATTGGTATAGACAATTGTGCAAAGTTTGGAAACAATTCATCCAGGAATAAAAAAGTTCTGTTGAAAAACCTTTGATCAAACAATGGTGAACGCACTATAGTAAACTATAAACGTCGTAGACTATACTTGTATGTCATTTCTTTAGCTTTCCATCTGGTCGGTTATATGCGGTTCCAAGCGTCTTTCCTAGTGTTCTGATGTAGCTACCACTCTCTCTGACCATCTTTCTCTAGTTCCCTCCATTCGTTCCATTTTTGATGTTGTCCATTTTAGGGTCCATGTGTATGTATATTAAAAATATTGTTATCTGCCTAAACTTAGATTATACCATTTTCCGCGAGGATCTAATTTTTGCGAGTCCCGGAAAACGATTTTCTCATCTGGATATGATGTCTAGAATACTTCAAAGTGACATTGAAGACTAAAATATTATATTTGACAATTCTTTTTCGTTTTGATAGAGAGATACTACATTCGATAATGTCAACAGAATGAGGGATTGTAACTAGAAAGAACAGCAGTTGCGTTTCTCGTAAGAGCTACTGCCTCCCAAAACTGTTATACGCTGCTTAAATATTTTTGAACGGAACCTACTTAACGGGAAGGAGTTTTTGCCAATGAAACTCAGGTCGCGAAATTCGCAAAAATGAGATTATCCCCAGGAAAAAAAAATACACTTCTGCATTGTTCTCCTTCATCATTGCTTTAGGTGACTCCCAGCACCATCTGTCTCTACCTTGTTGCCGGTATTTTCACACTTTTGTAAATTTATTATGACTGTCATTAACACAATGTCTTGCAGCAAGCCGAAATGAGGCTTGTGGCGCAAGTCTAGGGCTTGATATGAGGCTCTTCAGGGGGGACCATTCGCTATCAAATTATTTTTTGTTTTTAAAAAATCGAGAGTGAAATAATTAAAATTTCTTCACACAACAATATCACTTTTAAGGGAAAATGATCAACCCTTTTGAATAACTATACGTTTTTGTGAGGCATATTTGATGAATCACTTATTATGAATTAAAATTTGTTCGTCACGCTCTTCTCACACATTTTTTCCATCACATGGAGTGACTCTCTTCCATATTAAACACATCTATCTTAGACCAGAATAATGCTATTCCAAACATTATTCATTTAATAAAAATACACACATGAAGTATCCAGATCAAAGCAAGAACTTACTTTAGAAAAAAAAAAAGAAGACTCAAACTTCATTCTTATTGGCAACAGGACAACTTTCTTGCTTTTTTTGTTCTATGTTATTATTTTACATTCACTGAATTTTATCCTGAAATCATGAACGCTTAACTCTTATTTGCTTATTTCAGTTTGCATCCGTATGATCAATGACTTTCGTGGGTAAGTAGACGTAGTTTGAGTGGCCATCGTTGTGTAGAGCAAAATCCTATTAGATTAAACTGCTCTGTGGTGAAATAATCTTATAATGGTATACATTAGTGTAAGGCGTGAGGATACAAACATAATTATTACGTCCATTCTCATAAATTTGCTTAATGTAGCCCAAGTCTGATGGAGATCCTTAGGTAAATCGTTGACTGTTCATATTCAAGAAATTTCCAGTCTTTCATGGGCTGCTCGAACATAATATTGAGGTGTAAAAAAAATTACTTATTCTAAGCTTTAAATACATCAATGCTACACGACGAACATTTAATTTAAAGCTTTACATGCATGCACGTGTACTTATGACTAAATATACCGAGTGCCCCCTCCCCTCCCCCCCGGAAAAAAAATCCCCAAAGTTTTCTTAATTCAAGGTCAAATAATTTCAAGAAATTGCCGGGACTAGTTTAAAGTCTACTGACTTTAAGGATTAGACAGATACCGGGTGAGAATTTTAAGCACAGACACTTTTAAGGCTATAACTGTTGCAAGTTTATTTGAAAGAATAATTATACACTTTATCACGGTCAACACGCGCGCACAAAGACACACACACACACAGTATTCTGACAAAAATGAGAAGTCAGTGCCGGTGTGTTAGACTTCCATGAAACATATGTTTTTGAATTACTCAGCTGTGAGTGGGTATGTGTGTGTGTGTATGTGTGTATTGGTGCTTGTGTGTGTATGTGTGTTGTGTGTGTATGTGTGTGTGTGTGTGTGTGTGTGTGTGTGTGTGTGTGTGTGTGTGTGTGTGTGTGTGTGTGAGCAAGATGGGAAACTATTTGCCTGGGGGTATTATAAAGATTAGTTGTGCGGGTCTTCATTAGTTAAAAAGAATGACTTCGTTCAGCTGGGCAGGGGAGAAGCAGGAAGCGGCAGAGGGGAGAGAAGGTCGTCACTGGTGGATCCAAGAATGTTGTCGAAGGTCGGTTGGTGGCATGTGCNGAGAGAGAGAGAGAGAGAAAAACACTATTTAAGCTGAAATTGGATGATCATGTTTATAATGGTTTATTAATTTATTTATTTACAGGCAAGTAATCATAGCTTCTCCATCTTGTCCCTCCCCCGCATCATCCCGTGGAGATGGAGAGAACCAGTGAATGGATGGGTTGGATGTGGGACGGACTTTGAGTGAATGTGCCACTATAATTCAGTACGATTGTGTACTTGTCATGAAGGACGCTCATTTACTCAGTAGGTAAATTGCTTTACAATGCCACAATGTTATACATCTCGTTCATACTACAGGTAAAAACTGAAGAGTTTACCATACATTTTAATAATACAAATGAATGCCATATTTAAGGCATTCAAGACGTTAAAGTGCAGAGCCCTGGTCCCGAGTCCTAAAGCCAAGCCTCATTCACAACTTGCAATGGTGAAATAGGAATGAAGTGTCTTTTCGAAGAAATCCACAAAGTAGACCATCTGCCCCGGGTGTCCAACCCACAAACCCAGGCTTGACAATTTTCAGTTGATAAGAATTACGTATACAGCCAAACGATCAAGCTGTCTATGTATTACTCTCGTTCGCAGTTCCTAATATTAGAAAACAATTTTTCCAATGCACAGGTTTTGTGGCATCAGCGGATAACCTCATAGTTCTGACTGTGTTGTTCAAAGCAATGTGTCAAGACCGAAGCTGTCAATGGCAAAAATGTAAGTGTTGACGCCTATTGCAATATTTCAGAATGTTTATATTGCCAATAGTATTTCAGTACTGCAAGTTACCTGTACTTTGTTCACTTCAATACTTCATTTTACCATTGTGTTTTACCAAGCAGTAGTAAAAAAATTCTTAACCATGCAAACCATATATATATGAAAATTTATTAAAAAATTCCAGATTACAAATTTCAATTTTAAGTTCAAAGCCTAGTTTGTTCAACTTTAGGAGAACTAAGCATATGTCAAATTTCCAATCACTGTATCTGGTAGAGTAGCGCCCTATTTCTCGAACTGGTAATTATGGTCATAGTCTCTAATGATAAGCTAAATAATGCGGTGGAGTATTTGTGTATAGTAAATTTATTTACTATCTTATTTATTGATCGAATCTTAATTTTTTTTTCTTGTATTTTAGCCCCTGAAGTGGTCACTCTAATGGAAGACTATCAAAAAGACCAGTATACAGTGCTGCAAGTGTTAACTTTCGTCAAGACAATCTCAGGCAATAACCCTGCATTGTCGCTTTGTCACCCTACCTTCTCAAAAGACAATAAGAATATCTCGCACTAAGGTAAATGTCAGCATAATATCATTTTCTCTCATTCCCATTGTTGTCATAGAACTAAAAAAAAAACAAACCAAAAACTCGAGAACAAGGAAACGGTAAATTGAGTTAAAACATAGTAGACTTACCATTCAGATGTTCAGTGCGCTTTGGAAATGAAGGCATCATATGAAACGAATTAGATGTACACAAACGGACTTCCACGAGTGCTATTCAGAAATCCTCCGAATGTGCCTATTTAAACTCTTAACCTTACTCTAAATGTTACGTAACCTCCCAGAACCATCAGAATAGTTGAACTGAACTCACTACAGCCATTCCAGCATCGCTACCAAGCCTAGAGACATTCCTGGAAATTTGTATGCGTCAGTCTGTCAAGCACCATCTGCGATTTGATCTTTATCTCTTCCGTTATCTAGCCTTCCCTTCAGCTGAATCTTTGGGAAGAAGGGGAAGTCGTGTGGAAGTGTCTAAAGAAGAGGAGGACCTTTTTTTTGTGGGGCCTTCAGGCATTTGAAACTGCAGAAACATATTAGTGGAAACCTTTCCTAGAAAAAGCGAAGTGAGTAAGATTACGAACGTTTGTAAGTACAGTCCGGGAACTCTGGGATGACACTTTGAATCTTTGAGATGTCATTACCAAGAGCCCGAGGAACGCATGAAGTGCCCTGAGAAAATAACATCACTTGTGCTTGAATAAAATTCTTTAAGATTTCATACTTTCCATTATTTTCTGCAAATTAAAATGCTCTCTTGGTCGGACATCTGTCAGGCGTATCAAGGCCACACTGTTCAGAATAATTTCAAAAAGTACAGTTAGTGATTACAGCGTGCGGGTATGACAGAGTTAGTAGGCTGCTATGAACATCTGTTCTTTTTTCTCAAGGCGTGTTCCCTAGTCACAAAGTGTTTTCTGTCTCTTTGCAGTAGATCCTATACAGGTTGTCAAGAATGCAGTCAGTGACGCTGAAAACCAGTGCACTTCATCTCAAACTGTCGACAGCTGCACACAGAAACAAACCGTAGAAAGCGCTGGCACAAAACTGGAAGAGGTTTGCATGTAAATAACTATTGATGGATGGGTGGGAATTTACATTGTTTTTATAAAGACTAGACCGATACAATTACCATGTTTATCCACATGCCAACAGACCGGTGAGGTAAACGAACCGGCAACCAGCTAAACTAGACAGACAGACAGACGGACAGACAGACAGACCAACAGACAGACAAATCGGCAGGCAGTCAAGTCGACCGGCAGCCAGGCAGGCACGACATAATTTAATGTTTACGCCGTCCACTTTCATCAGCTTCAGACCTACTGAGGGGATATGTAATAAAATAGAGCAAGGAGTGGAGACACGAGGATGTGTATTAATAAATTACAAATACAGCTGTATCGGCCTTTCCCTACATTATGGTATGGAGATGCGCTTCTTATGACTCAAGAATCAGAAGACCAAGAAAACTATTAGCGAGGCCCACTGTATCATTCATATGAGGCTGCTGAATGTCATCAATCATTCATCTTCCCTGAAATCTAAACATTCTCAGACCTGTCCTACAGACACTGCTCTTTTCCCCAGCTGCTACATTATGACGTAGGTTTCTTAGCCTGTCCACGAGACACGAGACTCGAACTCACAAACCCAAGACTTGACTGTTCTTATCTTACAAGCCAGATGGGCATTCAGCTGCAGTCAGGGGCATGTGGGATCTGTTACTATAATATCACAATACGGTAAGCAATCGAGGATGACTTGCATGTTTCACAAAATGCATGCCATTTCCAGATTTGTTTTCTGGTTTGATGGCTAAAATACTTGAGTTTGACTACCATTATGAAGCATTCCTAACTGCTTCTGATAAGGTTTTCTCTAACGCTTCTCAGAACAATAATTAAGAAAAAAAAATAATTTTAAACTGCCATGTATTCTTCAGTTAGACTGATGAAAGTGGACGTAGCTTCCTTGAAATGCAAAAAAAAAAAAAAAAAGCTCTCCTTCTTATTCTTTCCTCGTGCATATAGAGACTGCACTGTCAATTAAAAGAATTCCATTACATTTTTGTATTCACACATAGCGTTCTGTTGTTGTAAAGAATTTAGAATGATCGCAGACATCGTAAACAAATCTTGTATGTTGATTTACTATGTGCATTTCGTCTGTTGACGTGTCTTTTGAAATCTTAGAATATTATCAATCAGTAGGACGCGTAATCCTATACTATACCAAGTTGGAGAGTAATGGCGCTCGCTGCGCAACAGTTCGAAATGTGGTCACTAATTCCATAGAATTGCTGCATCGTATATCATGCCGTTTGCTGCTGCAAAGTTTGAAAAACATCATTTTATTATTTTGAAAGTTAGTGACTAAATGATGGGTTCACATTTTTCTTTTTGTTTGCCACTGTGTGCTACACTTTCTTATCTTTTCAGACCGGTAGAAAATTACACTGAATGCATGTATGATGAGAAGTGTAATAATACAACTTCATTCAGAAGTGCTGTCAAAGCAATAGAGGATCCATGTGTTAAGAATAGTAAGGATAGTTAGGATTCGGGTAAGCATTACAAAAAAAACAAACTCACATAGTCATCATCACGACTATCTTCATTTGAAACAAAAGAGTTATAATTTAAAAATTCTGCCCAAACCAGCGAAGTTAAGAATTAAGGCATTTACTTCAATAGCTAGAAGCTTGCTTCTATTTTTCGGCTTTTACTTACTTTAGACAGTACAAATGACACGACTGGATCTATTCGCATTTTCGGGATACAGTAATATGTCACCTCCACCATCTAACTCAAATAAATCCCGAAAAAAATAGAAACAAACTGATTTATTGCTATTGTAATACGAATTCGCTGCAAAAATGATGCTGAAATTCGTTATCGAACACTGGAATATATTTTTGCGTGTAGGAGGCTCGCTCTCAGCAGATGAAAACATCCAATCCTAGTTTCACGCTGCCAGTGTCAGTCCTATTCCAATAAAAATTGTTTGTGAATGAAGGAATATTCAACTTCGCAATTAGGCTTAGTGCGTCATTTGTGTTAATTGTACTCATGAAATATTGTATTGTATTGTATGATGTTGGTCCATGACCTTACAAAACTTTTGAATTGAATTGAAATGTGTTAGCAAGCTGTGCATTCATTTAAATGGTTTCTATGCAGAAAAATGTGCCACACGTTATTGTTAGACCGACTGAAGTGATGAGAATTTAAACGAATCAGCATCTAGCTTAGCCGAAGGTCTAGACAGTTCCGTAATAAGACAGCCCAAGGCATAGCCGTTGGTTGAAGCCAGCCTAAGCCTTTCGGAAAGAGACAGCCTAGAGTAAAGATTCGTGTAAATCTGAATTTCGTAGATGTACAGTAGGCTCACCTCAGATCTAAAGTGTGTTAGACTGGATTTAGGTTGACAAGGTTAAAAGCATAGATTGTCTAGATCTCTATATATATTATGTAAATTGATCTATTTGTCTGCAAGAGAGTGAATAATGACGCTAAAAAAACAACAGTTACCTAGATCAAGCAAATATAGTTCTGGTAGTGCTTAAATGCTGAAGGCATGGTAACAATCGAAAGCAACAGTGCAGTATTTACATTTCATGCAACATCTGAATTCAGTACTCCATATAAGGAGTAGTCCCTTTTTTTTTTTAATACTCTAATAATATACTAATGTTAGCAAGGTAATTGCTAGTAACATTTTATTACACATCTTTTCGACATGATCAAAAAATCCCGTTGCATGTGACATAGATCATCTAGAATATTTTCCCCTTATTAATAGAAAAATGATGCAAAACTAAGTAATGATTCTGCAGAGGTATGAATAATTTTTTTTCCTGAAAACTGTATAATGGATTTATAGTGTAGTCAACGTTTCGAGATTAAACACTTTTTCAAGACTGACATTTAATATAATTATGAGACGTACGAAGAAAGGCAAGTGAACAGGAATCTGGGGGAACATATTTATTCTAGGTTAATCGTCACATTCAAGAAGTTATTGTTAGATCTCAAAAAAAAAAATCATTAAGAAATTAGGTGTTAATTCATGTTACAAATCAACATGACTGCAATTATTGTGTACCAGTCGTATAATGCCCTCAGTTTTGTAGAACGTGAAAGCATTTATACGTATAATTACTTGTTAATGGTATGAATAAAATATTTATGGTGAACCTGTTGTACAAACGCCAGAGTTCTAATACATAATAAATACAGTAAGTTATGGTGGGCCAGTTGTGCAGTCGCCTTAGCTCTGATAGAACGTGATACATATATTGTGTGCTAGCTGTATAAAGCCTCAGTTTTATAAAACGTGAAAGCATTTATATTTATAATAATTTGACATGTTAATGGAATTAACACATTTATTGTGAATCTATTGATTAATTGGTTCAGTCGCAACAGAACGGGAAATCATTTATTTTGGGCCAGTTGCAACACAGCTCTTTAGCTTTAATACAGAATCAATGCATGTCACACTGCAAGGCACTTGAGATATCGCTTTACTACTTTTTTTTAATAAAGAATAAAAGAATACAAAGCGTTTACTGCATATTTCTTATTTCCTCTTTCAGGCTCCGATTTCCTGCGCCCATCCCTCTTGGTTATTCTGCTGCTGGTCGCAATGGTGAACCTGATCTAAGACGAGCCATCATGGAAAAATCAAGATTGTCATCATATGTCATGTGTTTGGGATGATAAAAATGTCATGATTCTAAAAAGATTCAAACAGGCTAAAACGATCATGTGTGTGTGTGGGAGGGGGTGAGAGTGTATGGGGTCACACAGCTCCATGCGTCTTTTGTACATAGATTGTTAAAAACTGGAACGCTTCTGATGCAACTGTAGGTGCATCTGGCTTGGAGAGAGTGCATGTCAAGCTGCACAATACTGCATTAAGTAAGTACCAGTCGAATTACAAAAGAAGTAATATTGTAACTTCCGAAATGTTTAGAGGATCCACCCGCGTGTCCAAAAGAAAATATAATCTGAAATTTGTGGTAAAAATGAATAGCCACTCGGTCAATGCTGTGAGGCATAACAGTGGTCTCTTTGTAGAAGACCTAATTTTGGCGTACAGTTACAAAAAATCGAGAAATACAACAAAAGCGACGTCTTAAATAAATTTATGTACTTAAAGGACACGGGATAATTGTTTCAGAATGGCAACGTTTTTCTTCTCTTTCTTACCAACTTTGTGTTTAGCTCAATTTAAGAGTCAGCTTAACAAAACCAGGGGCACCCGTGAACGTGCATTAAATCCGTCCATCATATTTTTAAGATAAGCTAAGGGAGGTGTGAACTGACCTATCTTTTTATTTGTTTATTTGTTTGTTTAATATAATTGCCTTAATATTCAATGTCTTCACAACTGAGTATAAACTGTCCAGCCCTGGGTGAGTAAGTGATTCACCTATTGATTTGCTGGTATGAGGAGAATCCCAACTGACTGCATCCTATTCGTATATCTTTGTTCCTACACATATTTCGATGAACTTTATCATTTGAAAGATACAGAAGACTTGAAGTCTGTATAAATGACTCAAATGAATGCAGCGACAGATATTATAATCTGAGTTATTAATATACTGACGAAGTGGACAAAACATATCTTTTTTAATCTTTAATGTTAATAGAGGTTTTCGTTTTCCATTCTCCAAAGAACGGTTATGGCTTCTCCATAGCTTGGCTGTAAAATTTTAGATTACACTCATGTTACTACTATTCAATGTAAGCGGTACAGTTTTGTCGTTGCTGGTAACGGGCATATGTATGTTTTTGGTTTGATTTTTAACCATAGAATAAATATCAAACATAAGGTACAGTATTCTTCAGGAAGCCCAAGACAGCCACGCCTCTCCAAACTGCACCGCCATAGCACCGCCCCTCGAAGTTAGGTCATCTAAAATCTAATAGCATAGTATCGAATGGAAATCGAATAATATGGCTATGCTTGTTCTTTGCGGACTGTTATATTTTATATACTGTATATACTTTCACAAATAAATTGATGCTTGTGGTTGCAGAAGCCTAATCCGATTTCCTTTTCTTTAGCCAATAAACTATTTTCTCTGCTGTCACATACCATAAATTCCACGACCTCTAAGTCTTGTTTCATAGTTTGTAGAATTCAAAAGCTTCTTTAGAATGATGTTTAAAATAAAGATCTATTATTTCGCTTTAGAGCAATGAACCGATATTATTCTATGCTTCAAAACTCCTGCAGATGGGAAGCTTAATATGCAAGACAACTAATACCATTCACTGACGGCATTAACTTAAAACTACAGTTTGTAAATACAGATATACCCCGTCTAAACAATAACAACTGTAAAATAAGTGCGAAGACACCACAAATTTATATGAAAGTATGTGATTGATGTCTGCAGCACTTGACGAAAATAACAGCGGCAGGCCTTGTTTTAGTAATTGTACTGTGCTCTTAAACTGTTTCATATACATTATAATTACATACCATTTCAAGATGTTTAACTGATAAACACTTTTTTTTCATTTTGTAATACTAATTAAATTTAGAAATGCTATTTAATACTGTTTGTCAATGTTGTTTATATCACATTACAACTGTTATCAATTTATGATAAAAACATACTGAATTTATATAACACTAAAACCCTCTACACATACTAGTCTGAGGCGATAGACGTGGCACAAAATCATAAAGCAAATAAGCTCAAAATCACACACACACACACACACACACACACACACACACACACACACACACACACACAAACAATAACGTAATGCCCACAACACATTGCTTTATCCAAACCGATAGCTAAGCAAATGCTGTCAGTAATGCAGGAATCTAAAATTAAATATCATTCTAACAAGTCCCCCTGAAGAGGATGGAAACGCCAAAACGACCTTGTAAGATGTCTTATCCACAATAAAGTCCAAAGAAGCTAAAGAATATTTATGTGTACTTATCTTTATATATATATA
>JAWQUT010000649.1:160567-170823 GCA_033807755.1 Ellobium chinense
CAAAATAAAAAAAAAAATCGAATTGCCTCTTGCAGCCATTAACCTGTTTTTTGCATAGCCATTTACAAGAATTTCTGTAATGATCGACATTTCTCTAGTAATTTTAATATCCGCTGATCTGTAAAGGGACATACTACCTTTCCTATGTACTGCATTACCATAATAAGCACTACCCTTTCTAACTCACCATACTTTGTGTGCAAAACTGTGCACCACAGTGCTAAATAATGCACTGTTACCTTTTGTTGGTATTGCTGACAGGATGATTTTATTTATCTCACAATGCAGTTATTATCTCACTACCATATTTCAGACATATTATATATCTCAGCCACATTAATGCCATAATGACAGAGGAATTTCCAGTCGTATGTCTTCTCGAGAAAAAAGTTATGTGCAACTAAAGAAAAGGACTGTCTCTGAAAGAGATATGAACAGAATTAAACTTACAAAAACAAAACAACATAATACAGTACTCAAACAGACATAACACCAAGTTATTTTTTGTTCTGAGAAAGACGTCATATAAACCCTCATTATCTCTCATAGTGCATTAAATTCTGATGTCGGCAACGAAGAACCCGAACAGGGCGCGACTTAACCCGGTTACATCACTATGTGCCGCTCAAATACCAAACAGGACGCGACTGCCATCGGGCCTTAAAAAGAACTCCGGCTGCCTATGGTCTCGATTATTTTCAATCATATTTGAAACAATTAGATACCGTTATCTATAGTCATAGAGAAGTTAGAGGCATAGTTCATTAGAGGTAGGAGACTGACACCAATTCACGAACAACAAGACGTTTCGGCTTACCAGGGGTGAATGACTTGTGTGTTTAGACCGATGAAGTGGAAATATGATTTTCTGCAGACGTTTTAATAGTTCCTCTATTTCACTTTTGCGTTCTCTCTAGTAATCTGTCTCACATGTCCACACCATTCTGACCAATAAAGGCTGCTGTTTTGAAGATTTTAATACGTCACTTTCAAAGTTAAAACTGTCATAAAATTGGACTATAAAATTTACACCTTAAAAGTTAAGGAGCTGGAAGCATTTGGTGGCACGCTATTTTGATGTATTCTTCTGACTTATCTCTTTTGAATGTTCCATCTCCATAAATATGGATCGAAGAGGCCAACAGGGGAAGATTCTCCGCTTTTGTAAGCATCACGTTTTGTTCTTTATCATCCACTTCCATAAGAAAAGGGTGGTCATAGTGATAGAGAGCTTCTAAGGTTTTCTTGAATACTTTTTGGCAATTTAGGTCTTGCCTTTGACCGATGGTACTGAACAACTTTGGAAAGGCGCCTGACACCTCTTGTATCGAGAGATAAGAATTTTGTCGCATCTAGATAAATCAGTTTAGAAGGTCTCTCGTTCAGTTCTGTTTCAGCTTTTCATTTGATGGATGTTCGAGCTTGCTGAAGTTCCAAGTCGTGCAGTGAAGGTTTAGAATAGTTGTGTTCGTGTAAGGTCGATGAAAGAGAAGAAATAGGTTGAACCAAAAGATCTAATTTATTATTTTTTTTTGGCCATTTTTGAAAACTGCATGTATTTCATGTTATTTATGTCCACTATATTATAAGAGATTAAAAAAAAAAAACGTGGATTGTCTGATTTTCAGTATTCACACTTAGTGTACGCAAGATGGACAAGCTGTTTTGGGGTAAGTTACAACTTTTAACAAGACTCAGATTATATTTTTTTCTAAGGAGGAAGCTTAGTTTTCTTTAAGATATGGTACATGAAACAGCCATTAAATTAAGTTCTTGATATGCAATACCTCCTAACAGGGGAATTGACTTAAGTGTCATAAGACTAGGCTACATTAATTAAAGAATACTATGGAATGTCACAAAAATTAAGGTTATATCACGAATTTGACTTGCCTTTTATGGGGTTATCTGACGTATATTTATTTAACACTGTTTTTTTTAAGACAACCACAAGGCATCAGTGGTCAAGGTAGTGAGGTAAACATCGCAGCATCCCTTCTAGTGCCTGTTAGTTTTTAGCCAATTCCTTACACTATATCTGAATATGTCAATCACTGCATGCACTGACTCTCCGAGTCCTCTTTCTCAACTTCCATTAGCACTTGCAATTCAATGTCTCCTCTGATAAATAAAGAACAGAATCTGTGGCTGGATTTGTATATCCGGTCTGTATACCTACGCCGTTTCACCCAAGTCTTTCAAATTTGGCTAAAATGTATTAGAATATATCCTTGGTTGCAGATTAGCTTTCGGGGTCACGGGGAATTGAATAAGCTACTTTTTGAGTGTGTGTGTGTGTGTGTGTGTGTATGTGCCTTGAACCAAGAAATAAGATTATCCGATACATATTCTCACTTGACGAAAATCTGTTGAATGGGTGCACTGTAGTAAGTCAAATGCGCTGCTCTGTGATATGGCGCATGCAAGCAGGACGGTGTGCAAGCAGTATGGTGTGCACAAATGTTATGTTCAAGGGCGATTCGTTGCAGTGTGGTGTTTTGCAGATTTGATGGGCGTAAAGCGACCAGATTAGGTACAATGACAAAAAGATGTGAGGAAAAGTTTTAAACTCCAACCTTTTCCACTTGAAACAATAAAAGTCGTAGACTGTACTTTACGATGTATCATTTCGTCTTATTAATTGTTTGTTTATATGCTTTGTTATTTCCCTCACTATCGCGGTGCCTTTCCCAGTGCTTTGATGTATCTGCCATTCTGTCTGACCATCTCCCTCTTGTTCCCTTCATTCTTTCCATTTCCTCCATGGTAAGGTCCATGTGTATATATATATTAATAATATTATCTGCCTAACCCTCGACGCGGTAGATTTATATTTTTTTTTTCTCGGGGATCGAATTTTCTCGAGTCCGTACGGTGACTTTCTCACATGGGTATACAATCTACAGTATTTCGAAGTGAGATTAAAACATTATATTTGGCAATCCTTTTACGTTTTGAAAGAGAGATACTATACTCAGTAATGTCCACATAATGAGGGATCGTAACTAGACATAACAGCAGCTGCGTTTCTCTTAAGAGTTACTATCTCTAAAGCATCTTGTTGTTAAATTGGTATAAGTTACTTAAATGTTTTTGTTTTTTTACGGAAATCTATTTGACAGGAAGACCTTTTTGGGAATGAAATTCAGCTCGCAAAGTTCGAGAAAAGGAGATCCTTTCGAGGAAAAAAAAATACATCTCTGCAATATTGCCCTCCCTCATCAGTGCTTTTGACGACCCTCAGCACCATTTGGATCTGCCTTCTTGCCAATTCTTTCACAATTTTGTAAATTTATTTTGACTGCCATTAACAGAATGTCTTACAGCAAGTCGAAATGATGCTTGTATCGCATGACTAAGTGCTCTTAAGAGTGAGGCCATACGCTATCATATTATTTTTTGTTTTTCGAAAGTCAATACTTTATTTACGCAACAAAGAACAATTTGAATGGCAAATGATCAACATTTTCGAATAAATAAGAGTTTTTGTGTGGCGTATTGGATGAATCACTTTTTCAAAATTTGCTCTAGATTCACAATTTCCTCACACATTTTTCCACTACATGGGGTGCCTGTTTTCCTTATCAAACAAATATCTTAGACCAGAATAGTGGTATTTCAAACATTTTTGATCTAAGAAAAATACACACTTGAAGAATCCAGGTCAAAGGTAGAATTTACTTTAATAAAAAAAAAACACAACGACTTAAAATGTATTTTGTATGGCAAAAAGACTAATATAGCCTGCCTCATTTCTTGCCCCTTTGTTCTATATTATTATTTTACATTCATCAAGATTTATCCCGAATACTACTCTATTTCAGTTTGCATCCTCGTGACTCTACTGGGTAAGTAGACGTGGCTTGAGAGGCCACTACTAGGTAAACCAAAATCCTACTATATTAAACTGCTATACGATAAAATAGATTCAGAATATTATACATTCGTGTAAGGCGTAAAGTTACAAGATTCTATCGTCCCTTCTGGTTGGTTTTCAGAATGTATCAGAATGTATTCAAATTCTGGTGGAGATTCTCAGAAATGTGTAATTCTTTGGCCATTCGTTTGCAATACAATTCCAGCCTTTCTTGGATTACTCGAAAGTAGTATCGCCGTAGAAAATAAATTACGTCTTTTAATATAATTGTCAACCCTACAACACGCGCATTTAAATAAAGGCTTTACATGCATGTGTGTGTACCTATGAACCTGTGACTGAAGTATATACAGTGCTCCCACCCCACCCAATTCCAAAAGGTTTTCTTAATTCAGGGCCCAGTAATTTCAAGAATTTACTTAGTTCAAAGTCCCTGACTTGAAAAGTTAGACAGAACCTAGGGAAACATTTTAAGCGCAGACACATAATATATAAACAATAATGGTTGCAAATTTAATTGACAAAGGTGGTACACCTTTATACAGCACACACACACACACACACACACACACACACACACACACACACACACACGCACGCGCGCGTCAAAAATTAGGTATCAGCGCCAATGTGCTAGACTCAATTGGAACATGCGTTTTTCATTTTTCCAGCTGCGATATTAACCATAACACCCAGAAATTTGAAGGTCGCATTAATATAATATATCCAGCTGCTAATGGCCCAAATTTAAGTGGCATGAGATATGAATTGTTGAAGTTATTGGATACTGAAATTAGGTATAATTTTTTCTGCATATTGTGTGTGTTTTGATATGGGGNGTGTCTTGATATACTCAACACGGGAATCAGGTGGATCCAAGAATATTTTCGAAGACTGGTCGGTGGCATGTACCTCTAAAATATTGATTAAACAAAATTAAACAGTTGGGGAATATTTCAAGCTTAAATTGGGTAATCATTTTCACAGCTGTTTATTCATTTTAAAGCGATTATGCATGCAGTGAAGGACCCCTGGCTCCTTCACCTTGCCCCTCTCCCGTATTCGCCTACGGATATGGATAGAACCGGTGGGTGGATGGGTTGGATAAGGGTGGGACTTTGAGTGAGTGCACTGCTATGATTCATCGTGCACTCGTTATANGGGGGGGGGGGGGGGGGGGGGTTTGTTTAGCCAGTGGGCAAATTGCTTTACAATTCCCTAGTGTTATACCTCTCATTCATACTGCAGATAAACACTGAGCAGTATACTTTACACTATAAATACACCGTATTACAAATAAACGCTTTACATAAGGCAATGCAAGTCGCTACAGTGCAGCGTCCTGGTCCCGAGCCTTTAAGCGAGACTCTTATTCACACCTTCGATTGGGGAAAAAGGACTGAAGTGTCTTTTCCAAGGACACCACAACGTAGACCATCTGTTCCGAGAGTCCAACCCACAAACCCAGACTTGACAGTTTTTGGTTGACAAGAACTACGATGACGCTGTCTATGTATTTTATTCTTACTCTTTCGCGCTTCCTAACATTGTAAATCAATTTCTCTAATTCACAGGTTTTGTGGCGTCAGCAGGTAACTTCTTAGTTGTGGCTGTGTTGATCAAGACAATGTGTCAAGACCTAAAGTGTCCATTGCGAAAATTAATGAAGAGTTCGCATCTACTGCAATATTGCAGAATTTTTGTTTGCCAAAAGTATTTCAGTGCTGCAATTTACGTGTTCTTTCCAGTAGTTTAATATTTCACTCTGCCATTGTGTCTTCCTCAACAGCAGCAAAAGAGATGCGTTGCTCTGTTAGAAATACCAATATTTATATAGTACTACTATTGAAGTTAACCCTATGTTAAGACCATGTTAAAGCAATAAATCTACCTTGTCGCCTTGTTACCATGTCTTCTCAAAAGAGAACAACATTTCTCACTCTATGTTGAATGACATCCTTATGCCAACTTCTATCCTTCTAGTTGTTGTTATAGATAGATAGATAGATAGATAGATAGATAGATAGATAGATAGATAGATAGATAGAGCGAGAAAATGAGAGAGAGAGGGGGAGAGAGAGAGAAAAAAAGAGAGAAAGAGAGAGAGAGAAAAACAACCGAAAACAAAGAAACGACAACATGAGTTAAAACAGAGCACACTTCCTATGCAGATGGACAATGTGCTTTCTTCAGTTAAAGTGGAGATAAAGGCATTAGCTGAAACGAATTGGATGCACACAAATGGCCTTCCACGAGTACTATTCAGAAATCCCTGGAATGTGATTATTAAAACCATTGGCCTTACCCTAAGTGTTACATGACCTTCCATCACCAACAGAAAAGTCTAACTAAAGTCAGTATAATGATTCCAGCACCGCCATCAAGCCTAGAGATATTCACGGAACTCTTTATGCGTCAGTCTGTCAAGGACCATCTACGTTTGTACCTATATCTCTTCCGTTATCTCAAATTCCTCTTCCCTGCCGATGAATTTTAATCTTTGGGAAGTGGGAAAAAATCGCGTGGAGTATCTACAGGTCAGGCAGTGACGGCGGACTTTCTTTGTGGGGTCTTGAGGCATTTAAAAGTGTAAGACCGTGAGTGCAAGCTTTACCCACAAAAAGCAAAGTGACTCAACAGCGACTAAATTTTATCATGACAACATGCCAGCGCACTCCGCTAAGGGAGTTCAACAGTTCGGACTAACATGGCCATTGTCGCCCACACTCCGTATTTGCCGGGCTCTACTCCCCAGTGTGAAAATGCAGCCCAAGAGGAAAAGATTGGAGGTTATAGAAAAGATGTATTGGTAAAATGACAAATGGTGCAAGATAGGCTGACCCATAAAGACTTTCAGGATTGCTTCCAGGCAAAGCAACGGCGCTAAAAGTATTGTGCCGACTTCGAACTGATTTTTTTTGCCAAAGTGATGAAAGCTTGTAACGCCTAGAGTAAGGATACGAGCTTTTATGGGTACAGTCCTGGGACTCTTGGATGGCCCCTTGTGTCTGAGCTTTCATTACCAAGAACCCGAGAGAAGCATGAAGTGCCTTATAAAATCACTTATGCTTGAATAATTCGTTAAGATTTCATACTTCCCATCATTTTTTTTTGCAAAGTAAAATGCTCTCTTCTTTAGACATCTGTGTTAGACGTATAAGGCCACACTGTTCGAATAATATCAAAAAGCACAGTAAGTGATTACAACGTGTGGGGATAACAAAGTTATTAGGTTGCTGTGAACATCCGTTCTTTTTTCTCAGAGCGTGTTCCCTAGTCACAAAGTTTTGCCTGTCTCTTTGCAGTGGATCCTATAGACGTTATCAAAACTGCAGTCGATGACGTTGAAAACGATTGCACCGACACAGCTCAAACTGTCAACTGCGACGCAGCGAAACAGGCCGTAGACAACGCTGGCACGGACCTGGAAGCTGTTTGCGTGTAAGTAACAACTGATAGACGGATGGAAATTTTCATGTTATATATAGATCGATACAATTACCATGTCTATCGATAAGCCAACAAACCAGTGAGTCAGCGACCCAGCCAAACTAGACAGACAGACAGACAGACAAGCAGACAGACAGGCAGGCAGGCAGGCAGGTAGGCAGGCAGGCAGGCAGGCAGGCAGGCAGGCAAGCAGGCAGGCACGGCATGGCATAATTTAATGTTCACGCAAGTCCACTTTCTTTAGCTTCAAACTTATGAAGGGAGTAGGTAATAAAACAGTGTAAGGAGTGGAGACATGAGGATGTGTAATAGCAAATTACAAATACAGCAGTATTGGTCTTTCCCTGCATTTTGGTCTGGAGATACGCTATTTACGGCTGAAAAGTCAGGGGACCATTAGAGAAGCAATCTGCCATCATTCACATGATAATCTTTATTGTCATGAGTCACTCACATTCCCTGCCATCTGAACATTCCCAGACCCGTCCTACAGACAATACCCTTTTCCCCACTTGCTACACTATGACGTAGAATTCCCAGTCAGTCCACGCGATACGAGACTCGAGCTCATAAACCCAAGACTTGACAGTCCCTATCTTAAAAGCCCGTAAAGCCACGCTGCTACTCTGTTGGGCATTCTGTTGCAGTTGGGGGCATGAGCGATCTGTTATTATAATAGGACAATACCGCACTGAGAGTGACATGCATGTTTCACAAAATGTGTGTCAGATTTGTTTCTGATTTTATTGCTAAAATACTCGACTTTGACTACCATTATAATGCATTCCTAACGGCTTGTGATACGTTTTTCCTCTAAAGCGTCTCAGAATTTTCATTTTTTTCATTAATTTTAAACTGCCCTGGATTATGCAGTTAGGCTGATGAAAGTCGGCATAGCTTCCTTGATGGTCAAAATAAAGAAAAAAAGAGCTTTCCTTTTTATTCTCTTCTCTTGCATATAGAGATCGCACTGTCGCCTAAAAGACTTCCGTCACGTTTGTATATCACACATAGTATTCTGTTTTTTTGTTTTTGTAAAGGATTTGGAATGATCCCAGACATCGTAAGCACATCTTTTATGTTGATTTACCGAGTGCATTTCGTCTGTTGATGTGTCTTTTGAAATCGTTGAAAAATAGCAGTCAGTACGATCCTTACTCTTATACCACTTTGCACAGTAATGGCGCTCATCGTGCAACAGTTCGAAATGTGGTCATTAATTTCATAGAATCGCTGCATCGTGGAACATGCCATCTGCTGCTGCAAAGTTTGGAAAATATCATTTTATTATTTTAAAAGTAAGTGACTAAATGATGGGTTCACATATTGTGTGTGTCACCTGTGTTCTACACTTTCTTATCATTTCAGACTGGTGGAAAGCTACACCGAATGTATGGGTAGGAAGTGCGATGATACAGCTACATTCAGAGATGCTGTCGAAGCAATAGAGGCTCCATGTGCTGAGGATAGTAAAGATGGTAATGATTCAGGTTAGCACTACAAACAAACAAAAAAATTAACATAGTCATCGTCAAGATCATTTTCGTTGCAGAGTTAAAAGATTTAAAATCTAAAAATTCTGCCCAAACCTGTGAAGTTCAGAATTAAGAAATTTACTTTAATATCTAAAATAGACTGATCATAATGATATTAGAAAATGAATAAAGACATTATAAGTGATCCTCCATCCTTAAATAAATACTGATATGTAGAATGGACACGACCATCCTCAGCTTTATCATTATATTTCACCCTGTGAGAACTGAACTGTCCTAAGAGCCAAAATGGGCAACATCGAAAAAGTACAGGTTTGGGAATCTTAGCATTTCAAACGATTTTTTTTCAGTACTGGTTTATCTACATACGGCTAACGGGCGTGAAAAAAAAAGTTTATTTGCTCAAAACGCATCATTTGAGACAATTAGGTTCTCAAATGGCTATGCATCATACCTGTCTCGTTCTTCACCTCTATATTCTACAATGTTATTTTTATCAAAGGGTAAGCAAAATATTACCTATCATTTCCTCAAATATCAAATGTGAAAATGTCCATCACTATTTTCACCATATTCACCCGCCGCAACGTAGTCACACAATAATTATATCACCCTGGCTCACACACACGTAATCTAATTAAATAATATGATTATTGTGAAGAATACTGCCGTACAGTGGTTCTAATAGAGAATTAAAACTTAATGTTGTAAGCGAGTGTTCAAGCCTGTAAAATTTGCATAATTTCTAATGAAGAAAGACAGGTTAACTGCGGTGATTTAAACACATCAAGAAACCACATTACTTACCTCTAGTTTTCGGTTTTATTTGGATTGGGCAGTAAAAATGACATGACTGAATCCCTTCGCGCTTTTGGGACACAATAATAATATGTCACTTGTAGCTTCTAACTCAAATAAATTCCCCCCCCCCCCCNCCCCCCCCCAAAAAGGGTGCCATTTATTGCCATTATAACACGAATTCACTGCAAAAATGATGCTGAAATTCGTTACCGAACACTGGTATATATCTTTGCACATAGGAGGCTCGCTCTCAGCTGATGAAAACATTCCATCCTAGTTTTACGGCTTCCAGTGTCAGTCTAATTCCAAGAGGAGTAGTTTGTGAATGAAGGTTTATCCAACTTCACAATTAGCCTGGTGCGTCCTTTGTGTGCATTGCACTCATGTAGTTCTGAGTATTGTATAAGAACAAAATGCATCTAACTGCTCATTCCTTATTTCCTCTTTCAGGCTCCGATTTCTTGCGCCCAGCCTTCTTGGTTATGTTGCTGCCGGTCGCCATGCTGAACCTGATTTAAGACCAACCATTCTGAAAACATGAAGACTGTCATCATATATCATGCATTTGGGATGATTGAAAGATCATGGTTCTAAAAAGGTTAAAGGAGGCGATAACGATTATGTGTGTGTGG
>JAWQUT010000649.1:207281-217996 GCA_033807755.1 Ellobium chinense
GGGGGAGGATGGGGTGGGAAGACGTGTTCACGCACGTTGATAAACGAAATGTTGTCTGAAAGATTGATTCCATAGTCTGTATAAAATCAAACGATGTTTCACTTAACACGTAAAACATCAGTGGCCGTATGCATAATCCGTACACTAGTTAACGCACTGCGGTGACCACGGAAAACTCCTAAAACATTAGTAGTTTTCATGGTGGTTAACGCAATACGTAAACTAATGTATGGATTATGCAGACCGCCACAGTTCCTTTAATAGACTTTGTTTGCCTGAATAGCGAATTTCTGATTCGGAACGTAATGCCTACACCGGACGTAGGTCTGTTTGCCTGCTTGATCATTTTTGTATCTATTGAATTATTCTGTCTCTCTGTCTGTCTCTGTTTCTCACGCTGTCTCTCTGTGTCTCTTTGTGTCTCTCTCTGTCTATCTCTCTCTGATCTCTTCTTGTCACATGAAACACTTCCTTCTCTCGTGATCTGACACCAGGTCTGACACAAGAGATACTGCATTAAGCTGACAACGCATTGCTACAGAGATATCATTTGTTTTGTTTCTTTTAAAAGTCAGATAACACGGACTAAAATGACCCTGGCACTACCAATCTACCAGTGCACACGCTCTCATAGCCAAACTTGGCTTTCTCTAACAACAGCACCGATTTAGTCGAAATATCGATCTAGTCCATGACCTGTCTATGACTAAATGAACTGGACATTATCATTGCGTGCTGTCCTTCGAGATAGCCACAAACTTCCCTGTTATCTAGCACAGGTTGATGTGTGTCACACAATGTAACATTAGTGAAATGGGCATGGGATAAACACACACACAATGGTAAGATACCGACTATGCGTAATCTACAACAGCTATCAGTGGCCGTATGCATAATCCTTACGTTAGTTAACACACTACGGTATCCACAGGAAACTCCCAAAACATTAGTAGTGTTTATTGTAGTTAACGCAATACGTTATTAAGTATGGTTTATGCATATCGTCCCTGATCCCATACTTTAGGGATGTCCAACCACAGTGGGGCTGAATAATTTTTATCATCGAAACATTTGAAGTCATCATAGGGGCGTAAATGTGCGTTGAGTTAGTCAGCTGCACGGGGCCTGCTCCGTAATTATTTACTTCCGGCTTGAAAGTCAACCCTCTTTCTTTACACCTACATTCTATGTGACATCCCTCTTCCTACATTAGATCATGAGCCAGGCATTTCTTGTGAGCTTTGAAGCTTAATTTGACAGTAGTTATGGGGGGTTTATGGTCAATGTTTTTTTTTTTTCTGTTTTGTTTAAATAATTTTTGTTTTCTCCTGTGCGCAATTTGAAACGCCATTTCTATTTTCCAGATTACGAGTAAAGGTGTAGATTAAGTTTTATTATCTCTTTCAAGTATACCTAAATCTGATTTCGATACCATCAATTTCCATTGTTCACAGATCAAACTTACGGTGACTAGAGGTCTACATTTGAGGTAATAGAGAGCTTTTGTGTTAAAGATTTATGATCTCTAGTGGGCCATTAAAACATGTAGGTATACGCCTATGGCATTTCCCGGTGTTATGACTGTATGGCACGTTACGAAATAATGAATCAAACCTGGTCTAATTCATAACACCCAACACGATTGTTACAACAAGAAATGCCATATCATGCGCCTGCCTACTCCTCCCACAGCTGTTTGTTAGAGACCCAGTCTCCAAAATAAAAGCTCTCTAGACATTTTTTTTCCTCCGCGGTTTGTTTTTTTTTTCCTCTTCTCCTCCGGCTTCTTCGTTCATCAGTGTCTTCTCCTTCCTCTCTGAGTAACCGTCTCTTTGCCTGTCTTTCCCACTTCCTGATACATTTTCTTTGCTACAAGTACACTAGTCACTCCAAATATATGTGTGTGTGTGTGTGTGTGTGTGTGTGTGTGTGTGTGTGTGTGTGTGTGTGTGTGTGTGTGTGTGTGTGCTTGTGCGTGTGCATGTGTGAATGTGTGTGTGNGTGCGTATATGTGTGTGTGTGTGGGTGTGTGTGTGTGTATATGTGTGTGTGTGCATGTTTTTATAAATATAGCTCTGTTACATTGTATTTATACTTTTTTTTCACCTTTGAAATTGCCTGACCTCTTGTTTATGCTCAGTCCGACTTACAAAACAGCTCCATCCTTCAGTCACGTTTACACCTTTTATCGCCTCCTTCAGTCAGTCATTTCATGATTAGCTTAGTCCATTTCAATACACAATGTTATCCACAGTGTCTACAGCAAAGTGTATCATCATTGTATGTTATCCGTGGAGTATTTGCGATAAGTTCACCATCCAGGCTATTCAAATCTATCCAGTGCTCCCAACCTAACCTTCTCTCATTCAGTGAAAGTATGGACCACGAGATAAATACTCACACTTATGGTACCTTCTTTGAGCCCTCTTCTCTCTTTGTCTTTCTCTCTCTTCTCTCTCTCCCCCTCTTTCTCCTATTCTCTCTGACTTCCTAACTTCCTTTCTCTCGCTCCTCTTTCTCCTACTATCTCTCACTCAGCATTCAGGTAAAGTTTTATAACAAATTCCGAAAAAAGTGTATCACTAAGACTTTAAAAAAAAAAAAAAATTGGTCGCTACCAGGACTCAAACCCAGGTATCTTTAGCTTCCAAGCTGACTATAGTATCACCAGATCAAAGTCGCGATATCTGTACAATAATTTCATCAGCATATCCTAATCTCGCCGTTCATTTACATCATCACTGATAGTGGATCTGCTCGTACTGTCAGTTCTGTGAAATCAAAAGATAAACATCTAGGATAAAAGCTAATGTCAAAAGAACTTGTTAGAGTTTAATATCGACATGAGTTACTAGTACCAACAGATTAAACATATAAAAACTGTTCTGACATTGTAATGCCATACTATGACACTATCATTGATTATTTATAAAGTATTGGGGTTATCTGGGTAATGTGTCACATGACTTCCTGGTAGCAACCTGCATAATTATAGACGTCACAGGCCGCGTGTCAGTGTCCCCAACCAATCAGTTACACGGGGCTTGAATCATGTGACTTCCGGGTTTTCACCTCAGCACAAGCCAAAAGGGGGCGTATCTGCACATGCAACCGATCAGTTACACTATAACGAGGATGGCAGTGATGACTCTGGTTTTCTTTTCTCTATCGTTATCGTAAACCATCTTTACATACATGTATTATGCGTTATACCCGCTTTACTATGATAAAACCAGTCCTTGGGATTGGATGTGATGGTATGAGCTCAAGACTCGGAAGTCATTACAACAAAAGTCTTGATTTCAACTCAGAAGATGACTTCACTAGAACTGAACATGAAACTTACCTTTGAGACGCCCCTCGTATTTTCTCTCCAGTGCCGCCGCTTATTAAAATAATTTGAATATTTTTGCTTCACCCCCCCCCCCCCCCCCCCCCCCCACNTCAATTCATGTACCTACTTCATCAAACCTCCCCGTGAGCTGAATGTCCACTTGTAACATTTTTCTTTTTTTGGGTCGTTCCTTGTTTGCGTTGGATATTGTACTTTATACTATGTTAGATGTCTGGCTGATGGTCTTAATTTGTAATATTATACTTGAACATTGAAACATCTAGTACATCTTATTGTGACTTCCCTCCCCTTCCCTCTTTCCTCTCCCCTCCCCCTAGCTAATGTATGCGTCTCCTCATTTGTGTTCTATCGTAAGTCGACATATTTGCAGTTTTATTTTCAGTTCAAACTAGGTCATCCATGTCTATCAACACCCCTTCTCTAAACTCATTTAAACTCTAGTCTGCTCCCTCCAAGATAACAGTGGTGGTTACATTATGATAAAACACGATATCAGAAGCTCCTAGACAGGCCAGGCTAGGTTTTCACATTAACTGTCTCTAGTCAGATAACCGTCCAATGTATAAAGTATGGACATGCCAATGCATTTTTTCCACTGCTGACTATATATTAATTTTTTACATCTCTCATTAACTTATCCAGTGATCCCAGGCCAAAATACTTTCCACACATGTTGTTTAGCTTTTCCTCCAAATTTTGACACAAAGAAAAGTGCCCTTAAAACAAATAATTATTGAGAACTTAGGCAGTGAAGCAAACTACCTATGATTTTAGGGATTTTCACTTAGTAAACAATGTAATCTAGCAACAACCAAAAAGTCTATGCTGTACTTGAATGGCTAAACCTCACCTATTCTGAGTCTACAAATGTATTTGCACCTATCGTTGGTGAGGGGGGAGGGGTAGGAGAAAAAGGGGTATTGGTAAGGGTATGCTAGGAAGTTAAGCTATGGGTGGGGTAGGGGGGATCAGGTGATTGTGGGAGTATGGGTGGGTGGGCTGAAAAGTAAATAATATTAGAATATAGTCAAATATTTGCTTGGAAGGAGGTTCATGTAATTGGTGGGGTGGGTTTTTAAAACTATATGTAAACAATTTCAACTGAAAATAAAGTACTAACTGGGCATATTACCTCCAGTCCTGCTCAGTGATATAGAGCCTCTTTCGATAAATATTGGAATAGAGACAGGAAAGGCTGTCCCCTGCAATTTGTCACTTTATTCCACAAAAATGGACATTTTAACCCCTGCTCAAACTGAAGCACTGCATTCTAATTGCACAGGTTTGGACCTGGAAAAGAGAACGGGGAAACAGGTTGAGAATAGTTTTAGCAGTTCACTATGAGTCTGAGTACCTCTTTCTTGAGGCATTAAGAAGCCAATGTTCTTTTCACGGTTTACTATAACTATAAGGTTTTACACCTCTCATTAGCTTATCCAAGGGTCCCAAGCCAAAATACTTTCCACACACATTCTTTAGCTTTTCCTCCAAGTTTTGATACAAAGAAAAATGTCCCTAAAACGATTAGACTTTGAGAACTCACAGTGAAGCAGGTTACCTATGATTTTAGTTCTTTTCACTCAGTAAACAGGGTAATCTTACCCACCGAGCAACAACCACAAAGTTTATACTGGAGTGGCTAAACCTCATCTATTCTGAGCCTTCAACTGTATTTGCACCTATCTAAGCCTTTGAAATTCAAATCCAAACCCTTTCCCATTCCCCATGGCCATTTAAAACATGTTATTTTATAGGGACTATTTCAACTTGCATACTTTTATGCCAGGTGCTTTTGGCATCTTTATACCATATTGTGTGACGACTGGTCTCAACATAACTACTGTGTTGGTATACTCAGATTTCTTTCTTTTTTTCTTTTAATAGAAACTGAACGGTGCTTACAGGCATATACGTACTATTCTCTCCAAATTCCAATAACTGCAAGAACCATTCAGTAAAGCCACAACACACACATACCAAAATCTGCTGCAAATCTTGGTTAAACTACACATGACGCTCAGACACCCCAATGCAATCGAAGAAATAATGAGTAATCTTCCTTCGGGTAAACAAGAGACTGCTACTATACGAGTAGAACATCAGCTGTATAGGACAATGCGTTAAAGGTTGTGATAATAATGAGAGTTGTTGTAACGGTCCGTAGAATCTATGGGCCCAGCATTGTGGTGCACATTGGGAGATATCAAAATTCTCTGCAGAAAACGTAAATGATCATGTCTGAACAAGAATATTATTCTGAACATTTAAAATCACATCCAGATTGTTCTTCAAGATGGCGGCTTCTCAAAGACAACTGGGCACCATCACTCGTAAACTGGAGGATTTCCAAAAAGATAGGCAAGCTCTGCAGGAAGCGATAGGCGTCTTTGCTGGAAATGTAAGTTCAAGTGCATACAGAAAAACATAATTATTCTCACAAATCCTTACACCCAGCTTCCCCGTGTATGGATCCCTTCTTACATGAGCACGCAAGCAAGCAACACTTACACGCCATGACATCTTTTTAGTTACACTTTATTTAGACAAACACTAAACTATTCTACACTTTTATACGGATACTACGAAATCAAGCTATAATGAGGATATAATTTCTGGATAACCAGTGATGTTTTTAGATGATATAGGCGGTATGGTGGATATTAGTTTGCGTGGTGTGACTTGCTATAAGTCCTCTGAAATTGTTTTCTGAACCATTACTTTCATGTATAGTTATAACCTCTAACATTGTTGGATGTATACGTAGTTTAGTTCTAGAAGTCTAACAGATAATATAGCTTACGTTTGCTTGCAATACTGTTATGGGTAATCACACAGAGATATACCATAATAAATATTATATTACTATTGCATCTTTTTGGGTCATCAACAGATCATGGTATACATGGTCATAACATAACAAGCAAGTTATTTCCAGTCCCTGTTTTAGGTGCGCTGTAATTTTGTCTAGAAAAAAATCATTTCACCTGAGAATGAGTAGACGTAATACATTGACTTCCTGGCTTTTCTATACCTTTACTTATCGCAGTGACTCATACCTAATGTTTTATGATGTCAGGTGACCACCGTGGTCAACACATGGTTAAATAGTCGAGGGAAACACGGGACACACTTTCAGGAGATAATTGGATTTCTAGCAAACTCATCAAGGTTCATCGTTGAGAAGGCAGAAGAAATTGAAGGTAAGGTAAACTAATTGTTGCTGTTACCTGTATTGCTGTTGACGTCATTGGCTGTTGTTGTTGATGTTGGTAATAGCGTTATAGTATTCCAGTTAGTGGTAACATGATATTGACTAGTAAGGTTGTTGGTGAAGTCTAGAATTGTCGATAATGACTGAGGGTAGCAGCTGATGCATGATGTAGTGTTGATCGTTGATTAAAATGTCAGTGTGAGTTTGACAATATATTGATACATTTACAATGAAAGTAGGCGCTGTCTCCTTACAAATTCCTTTGGTACGTACACACCGCCCTTCATAAGTAACCCCCCAGTGATACCCACCTTAAAACATTGGCATTTTTTTCTGTTTTACAAAAAAGGTGTAAAAAGTGCATACCTTACAAAATATTGGTCAGCCCTATATTTTTGGTGGTCGATTTTCAGTCCTTTACAGGACACAGTTATTGAAGATTTCCTTTGTTATCCTAAGGGGCGATATATTTCTTCAAAAAGAAATAAAATATGCCAGATGTGATAAGTGGGAATTAATGTGGAGTTATTTATGACGTGGTGTAAATAATAATGACTTGCTTTATATGGGTCTGTTTCTTGTGTACAGTCTACTTTAATGAAAGTTATTTCACAGTATGAACCGAAAATCTGATATATATAATTGAAGGTGTAATATAATAACATTGAAATGTATGACAAACGTATTATATCTAGATCGTGGCCGGTATGTGCTATTCAAAAAAGATAATGGACATTGAATATGGCTGTCATACAGTTTGATATCAATTGAGAGCTTGCACATTAACGATGGAATCTCTTACTATCGTAAGAATTAAATTCGTGCATCGGTGCTGAATGCAAACTTAGCAGCGTTGAAAACAGTTGCTGCAATTTTTACGATGGTAAGAGATTCCATCGTTAATTCGAACGTTCTGAAATACCATACATTTGTTGTAATAGTTGCGTCTTGTTACTTGGCAACATGTTTTTATTGTACGTATATTGATACAGCCAAAGGTGGCGAGGGAAATGCAGACGGGGCACCATCCTCTTCATCTACTTCATCGTCGAAAACATCATCTCCAACTTCATCGTCGCCAACAGCCTCTCCTCATCTGGTAGGAACATCAACTCAAGTGTCTGGCAAGTATTTATTCAAACAGATGTATTTAAACATTACTAAACATTATTAATGCGAGTTATGGTAAGATTGTTACTGAGCGAGTTCATATTTGACCTGCCTGACCCAGTTGTGCGTTAATAGAAAAATTATGTTTTAAATATCAATGTTCAGTTGCTCTAGACCAAGACATAAAAATTAAAAATTGCGCCTAACGAAGCGATTCTTAATGTAATAGAGTTCAGTTTGCTGAACTANTTATTGCTTGCTGCAAAAGTCCGATACTCACCATATCGAATACTGGCTTTCTTACTAATGACATTTGTGAAAGCCTGTTTAAGGGCGTCCAAAAATCTGCCCCTGTCTGTGAATTATAAACATAACTCGTTGTCAGTATCCTATTGCACTATGAAATCTCTGCAGAGAGAGAGATACGAGGTTCTGACACAATATGCGTGACATTATTAGCAGTCCAATGACGTCAAATCTCGAATTTCGATCAGGATTAGCTTTTATCGCGGCATTCCATCCACATGACAATGTGTCATGTCTGGCATCCTATCACCTGCCTTCGTCACGCCGGCCTCCTGGTCATAGTTAGGACTGGAGTAGATGAGTTTCGTGGCTTTCAAAGAGTTCAAAATAAAGAAACCTGGCACTTTTCAATTTTCTGCAAAATGTTGATCATGTCTTTACTAGACTATAATTATGTTTCTTGGCTTTACAAAGACCTCCGGTGTGATACGTTTCACAGTCGATTTACAAAAAAAAACAAAAACCAAAACAAACATATTAGTCTTCTTTTACAGTCTACCTGATCCCATTTCTCTAATAGACAAAGGAAGTTGTAGTTCTGTTGCATAACTTTAGTTTATGGACTCTTTTTAATGAACAGAATTATCAGAGCAGCTGAAGAAACTGACAACTCGGTTTGATGGCCTGTCGGATCAATTCAGTTCATCTTTCCAGGAATACACCCAGAACAGGAGCAAAGATAATGGCCGGATGAAAAAGTTGGAGGAGAGAATGAATGAAGTGGAGAACAGCTTGCATGATATGTCTGTGGACTTGAGCAGAGTGGACAAGAAAGTGAAGAAATATGATGAGAAAATAGGTGATCTGGACAAGAAAGTGGGCAGTATCGAGGAGAGACAGAGTGTAGCAGAGAAAGAAAAAAAGAAAGAAGGGGAAATTATCACGAATATGCAGAAGAAGCTTGAACAAAGAGAATGTGATCAGAAGATGTTGAAGGACGTGACAGAGAGAGTCAAAAGGACTGAGGAAGAGATGAGAAACAAGTACAGTGGTCTGGACAAGAAAGTGGGCAGCATCGAGCAGCGACAGAGTGTCTTGGAGAAGGAGAAAAAAAAGGAAGGGGACCTTATCAGGAATATACAGAAGAAGATTGAACAAAAAGAGAGTGATCAGAGGATGTTGGAAGATTTGGCCGAGAGAGTAGAGAAGATTGAGAAAGAGAAGGAGAGGGTGGATGTTAAAATCCAGCGACTCGACACATTGGACGATCACTTGAGAGGGATGGAAAAAAAAAGAGGGAATGACACCAAAGAGGTTAGCATGATGCTCAGGCAAAACGAAATGAACTCTTTAAAGATAGATAGATAGATAGACAGATAGATAGATAGATAGATAGATAGATAGATAGATAGAGAGAGAAAGAAAGAGGAACAGAGAGAGAGAATGAGAGAGAGAGAGAGAGAGAGGGAGGGAGGGAGAGAGAACGATTATTTATCACATGACTGACATGTGATAAATGAAACACCACATGACAATATATTCTAATCGCGAGAAATGTATACCTACTATAAAGAACACGAATATTCAAGGACAGGAGGATAAAAATTAATGATCAGGACAAAATCTGTGCACAAATATCTCCTTGAACATTAGATTCCAAATGACCCAATCTTTAGAAAATCACATGATTAGATGGCACTTTTTTAACAATAAAAATATTGTCGATAAAATCGTTAAATTCTAAGTGCCTTACCCGGATCGGGGTCAGATAAACTGAATTATCTCCAGACGTTTAGTCTGCAGAAGATAATGTTTGCATCCTCTCTGTCATTTCCTAAAATCTCACTATCCATTTTGTTTTTTATTATCTATTCCCAGCATGACGAGATGAAGCGTGGTTTGACAGCCTGTAATTCCAAAGTAGACAGCTTTGGTAAGTTCTGGTGTGCTGAGTTAGAAGTTGTTTTATTGTTTCCTAGATGCTATTTTCTCCGAGATGATAACATGACTTAGTTCATGTTAATCAGGACACTGTTTGACAAGCATTTAACAGGAAAAGTCATCATTTACAAGAAAAGACAATTTATACGAAATAGTGAACTGAAAAGTCATGTTAGTTTCGTAAATTGGGATAATGTAATGCCACCACTTTCACCGACATGATTATCACCTTTGTCTTCTCCGCATTCAACATCAGGAACATTGCTATGAATACTTAGAGAGCCGAGTAAACCATGAGCATTTCTTACCATCAAACACATGTCTTGAACATCTCTATTCACTCATTCTGGTCACTGATATCTCGGAAACGCTAAATCTCTTCTTTCAAGGGTGAACACAACACTTGGAATATCATCATTCTTGTCTAATGTTATCACACAGTTGTTTGAAATGACACTGAGGGAGGGGGAGAAGGAATTGTATCTCAGGGGGAAAGGCGATAAAGGTGACCAAGTAAAGTTGCAAAAGACTTCCAACAAAATTATGATTCAGTCACAGTTGTGTATCATACAATTTTACCGTCTACCTTAGTTCACAATAATAATTACTCACTACTCATCCATATCAGCTGCTCAGTGCATAGAAATGAGTGCACAGTCAATTTCCCTAACTTAAAAAGTATTCGATATTGGACAGTCATGATCATCATTTGACTCAAATGTGTCGGTTCCAAGTCAGCAACATAAAGAACTCATTAAGACATAAATATACAGTTGTCCGTTTGAATGAGTCTTAATAAGGTCATAACTGTCATAGAGATATCACCCCTTTCCTTTCCCCCCCCCCCCCCCC
>JAWQUT010000649.1:249648-262148 GCA_033807755.1 Ellobium chinense
CACACACACACACACACACACACACACACACACACACACACACACACACAAACACACACTCTTAGTCCAAAAATATATCATATCATAGCAATCGAACAGCTGATGGCAGGAATGAATGGTGGTATCTCTCTTTTATATTTAATTGACCTTGCCCGGCCTGATCGTTCTGAGATGCTAATTTGGGGCGTGAGGGAATGGGTGGAATCTTCCGGATAACAGTAATTATCTTCAAAACCGGGAAAAGAACACTCTCTAAATGATACTGCTAACATTAAAAAAAAAAAAGCATCTGCCACAGGATCTGTACTAACTGAGGAACGCATAAGAGCAAACAGAAGGTACACACTGGTATATCTTTGTCATATTATTTGATCTACCAAGCCAATTATTAATGCCAAGCTGGATATCGGATCCAACTCACCTTCTAAACATCGTCCGGTCACCTCATCACACGTGTCGTTTCTACATCTGGCCTTGCAGGTCAAAAAGCAAAATGGCAGTCCGTAAAAGCCGAGAGCACAACCTGAAAATGATTTTGTTGTTGTTTGTTTTATATAAGTCGAACCCTGTTAACC
This sequence comes from Ellobium chinense, assembly GCA_033807755.1. Classification (NCBI taxonomy): domain Eukaryota; kingdom Metazoa; phylum Mollusca; class Gastropoda; order Ellobiida; family Ellobiidae; genus Ellobium; species Ellobium chinense. The sequence continues at coordinate 250,224 of JAWQUT010000649.1, forward strand.
ATTTTTTAAAATCAAGATTCAGAATTGAAGATTCAAAGTCTGTCTTAGGCCCTGGGCCAATAACACATACTCAATACATAGTCTGCCCAACTACCAAGCTAATCATTAATGACACGCTGGATATCGGATCCAACTCACCTTCTAAACATCGTCCAGTCGCTTCATCACATGTGCTGTTTCTGCATGTGACGTTGCAGATCATGTTGCAAAATGGCAGTCCGTAGAAGCCGAGAGCACAACCTGAAAATGATTTTGTTGTTGTTTGTATTGTAAGTCGAACCCTGGTAACCATTTTTTTTAAAAATCAAGATTCAGAATTGAAGATTCGAAGTCTGTATTATTAGATCCTGGGCAAATAACACATACCCAATACATAGTCTGCCAAACTACCAAGCTAATCATTAATGACACGCTGGATATCGGATCCAACTCACCTTCTAAACATCGTCCGGTCGCTTCATCACATGTGCTGTTTCTACATGTGACGTTGCAGGTCATGTTGCAAAATGGCAGTCCGTAGAAGCCGAGAACACACCCTGAAAATGATTTTGTTTTTGAATATCTTTAAAGTCGAACCCTGGAAACCATTTTTTTAAAATCAATATTCACTATTCAAGATTCAAAGACTTTATCAAGCCATGGGTCAATAACACAAGTATAATACATATTCTACATCAAATCAAAGACAATGAAGACAAAGGGAACGAAGTTGGGAACGGAAGAAAAAGAAAGAAAGAAAGAAATGGAAGAATAAAGCAGAAAGAAAGAACGAAATAGAGGAAGTAAGAAAAAGAAACATGTGCACTAGAATTGATGGTTAATAAATGCACCAGTCACGTTCCTTTCTCACCACTCTCCATGGTGTCTCATGTAAGTCTCTGTGTCTTTCGTGCGTCATCATTCTCACCTCTTCTACTTTTGTCAACATTAACATACTCTTACAACAATTACAGACATAAGTATATTAGTCTTCTTATACCCACACTCTAACCATCCATCCATCCATCCATCCATCTACACCGTACTTATAAGAGCATTTTGTTCAATAATACACTTTAACTAGATGTATATTATTATGAAATAATATAATGTTATATATAAACATGGTGTGGATGGATGGATGGATGGATGGATGGATGGATTGATGCATGGATGATACATGAATAGATGGATCGACGGACGGACCGACGGACGGATGGACGAACGGACGGACGAATTGATGTCTATGAGCCAAGAAGTCAAGGTTGAATTTTGTTTTCAAACTAACCTTTGTCACAGGCTCCGGTCTCTTCATCACACGGTAACATACAGCCAGGACTGCAACTTTCTCTACAGTTTGATCCGTAGCTTGCCGCTGGGCATTCTGTATGTACATACAAGTAATCAATTAAAGAAGCGTAATCTGGAACGATTTTTTTAAAAAAATAATTTTTTTTTTTAAAATGGGCTCAGACTGTTTGTGAAATTCATGCTAGCCAATTATTGTGACCAAGAAAGTTGAGATTTTTGAAAAGAGAAAAAAAATATAATAAAAGGGGAAAAGAGATAAATAAGTAGATAAATAAGTTAAAAAAATACAAAAGGTAAATAAAATAAGGTAACATAAAAAAAAAAATGGGAAAAGAACAAAAATTATTATCGTAAAAAGTGTTTTAAGATGCAGCATGACCTGCAATGTCACATGTATCAGAGCTGAAGTTACTGTTGCCCCCGCCAATCCACCCCCTCCCCCCCCCNCTCCTTTTTTTTTTTTTTAATTCCTTGATTTTGGGCCAAAAATATAGTTGTTTAAATTAAGCTGCATGGATTAACTAATGTTGTGACAAAAAGTTGCAAAATAATAATACATTTAATAAAAAAATGAATGTAGATATGCGCCCTATCAAAAACAAAAAAACCGAACAAAGAATAAAAAAAAAATAACAAACCCAACAACAAAATTACAGGGATATTGTATCACTCTTGACTTACAAAAAAAATAAATCCACAGATCTATAGAGTTTGGTTGTAAACGTAATATTACTTTTTTGTACATACCTATTACACAAATCAAACATCATACAAATCTCGCTACTGGAAGACTGTGATGATCTTCTGAGTCAAATATACTGTAATATCAATTCCTGATCAAACGATATAATCCAACTAACCCCGAGGCATATCGAAGTTTGTTACAGTTTCTGCGTGTCTATTGATACATTCTGATTTGACTTTATCGAACTCTCATAGCATTAATGTTATGAGGCAGTTACCACAGACTTCCAGCAGGTGTTCAAGATATGAATGTTGCACGCCAACTGTGACTAGAAAGCATCTTTTGCTTTGTCGGTTTTTTTTTTTTTTGCACAGATCCTACTTCTGATGATGTTTTCACTGTAAATGAAAAGTACGAAAGTGCCGTGTGACACTGACAAGTTGAGAATGCCATTGCAGCATTTACAGTGCAAGACGCAATAAAGACCATTTCTGGAGCTCGTCAATTTAACCTCCAAATAGGACCACCCTGCCCTAAAGGACATAACATAAAGAACTCTTCGACCACGCTTTGACTTTCTTTACATGATTAACAAAAAGCCATAAGAAAAGGTAAAAAAGAAATAGAGATTCAACGAAGGGTTATTTTTTTTGAAAAAGAGAGAAATAATTACAAAACGAAGGAAATAACAAAGGCAAAAAGAAACTAACTGAAAAGTTTTGGATTAAGTACAACAAAACTAGTAAAACAAGGATACAAGAGATTACCGTGTCATGCATCATTATGCTATGAAACGAAAAAAAAAAATTAAGAACTATATCTCACAATAAGAATGTAACAAGTATGATTCTACAATATCAATTAACAAACAAAGGAGGGCCACTGGAATGTCAAATTTGTGAATTGTCGACATAAAGAACACCCTTTTTGGTAAGTATTGTTGTATCATTTAACCCTCTGAGTCCCAAGAGTAATATAATGTTACTACAGTGACACAGCCGGTTCTTATAGATGCTTTGTTATTGTTATGTAGTAATATATGTGCCAATGTACTCTGGTCCTTCAAGGAATCATGTCTACAAATCACTTGTTATGGAATCACCAAGCTCATGTGCCACATAAGGCGCAGTGGGTCTTTGGGGGTTAAATGAGTTTAGAAAGAATCTTAAAAAGCCTTCTTTAAAAGAACTTACAAATGTTATACATCCATGAAATGTCTTCTCTTCACCTTTATGTTTTTTTTTTATTGAAATGCTCGATACTGCTTTATAACAGTAACACAATTAGTATAGTATTCTATTTCTATTACTACTTTTGCATTATAGTTATTTTAATTAATTCATTCAACGGCATCAAGGCAAGTAAAGAAAAGAAATAAAGCTATACAGTGAAATTATTCACGAGTGTTGCAACATCAGTATATGGTTTAGAGCACACTGTTTCAAAGGGCTCTGATAACGCTTAAGATTTCCACAATACTCTTTTTTTTTGATGCTGCTTGCTGCACTTAAGCTGCCCTGGGAGGTGGGGGAAATTTCTATTATAGACGTTGCTCGGAAAATTTGGAACATTACAACCAAAAAGTCACATTCTAGTTGTAATCGTGCCGACGCGCAATACAACCTCAAATGAAACCAAAACAGACACAACATGTGACATGAGAAAATGATGTAGCTGCCGTCATATGGTCTGGCCACCAAATGGAGAGATAATATAAAATTATATAAGTATTGTGGACAGCCGTCTCCTGTATATTGGTCGCCATGGCAGGGGGTCCCAGAATACAAGTTAATGTCAGACTGGGTTATTCCCAGAAAGAATCATATATATTGGTAAAGAAGATTACTGTTTAAAGCCTAGGGATATTAGGAATCAGAAAAAAAAATAATCGCAGAATTTATTTCAAGTTAAAAAAACACCACAAAAAACACTCCATCAACACCTTTGGGAAATTGGTTTGGAAGGTATACTATCTCATGCATCTCATTCATAAAACAACCACTAGAAAAATACAGATGCTACAGATATGTATAATATTTCATATTATAAATAAAACACATAAGTAAGTCATTGCTGGTCGCCTGCGGTGCAACGCCTTGGATCCCTTCTTATCCCCCGCCCCTCCCCCTTCTCTAATGCCAGGTGCTCATTACGCCTTAATTGAGTGGCGGAAGAAGAGTGATGTGTCTTTTACACGAACAATAACACAAAAACCGCCCTGCTCGGGAGTCGAACACGTCATAAACCTTGGACTTGACAGTCTTTCGTTTCTGAGGACACTTCACAGACTACGCTACCCCGCATGCCTCATGCATCATGCATGCTTTAAAATATAAGAAGATGTTTCATGTACAAAAAAGAACAGTCTATCACTGTGATCTCTGAGGGATTACTGGCTCATCACTCCAAGGGTACAGAAAATGATTAAAAATGATAAACTTACTATGGTTAACTCTCCCACCGCGAGGCTCCCCGGGCCCAGCTTTTCACTGGCTGCGTGGCCATTGTTACGGATAATGACCGTTGCACGTGTTGTCTGCCGGCTGGTCAGGTGACACTGAGGTGCATAATTCTACCGCCGCGCTCAGCGATCGGCAAGGATATGCCTGTATATTCTATTGACGCACTTAAGCAAAGCGAGCGGACGGTAGTATACACTTTATCACCGCATCACGAGGGTTTAAAAAAATATAATATGTGAGAATAAGACCATGGGAATATCCACTGGGTTCACAGTGCTTTACTTCGGAGAGAACATAGTGTAAAGTCATTTGCAACTAATAGAGTGACGGACAGACGGACTGACAGACAGACAATGTGTGCAGCTTTAAAAGAATGCTCCAGTTAGAAGGAGAGAAAGTGTTATAATTCTAGTACTCACTTCTGGGTGGCTTTGTCGTCGCTCCATCTTGACCATCATTATCTGAGGGGATAACTGAGAGAGGAGTTCGTAAATAAATGCGCAATTTATTATTAGTGGTACTTACATCCGTTTGATCTGTTTACCAAGGAAAACTTTTTTTTGCGCAATATAGTATCTCACAAGGAAGAGTGTCTTATAGTTGAGCAAGACCGTAAAAAGACATAAAATAAAGGTGAAGGTGAAGCCGCCTTTATAAGTTTTAGTGTTGTTGTTGTTGTTGTTGTTGTTGTTGTTGTTGTTGTTGATGATGTTACTACCGTTATAATAATAACAATAATGTGGTTTATAAGTCTCATCTCCAAGAAAATGCCCACTTACGCTACTTCACATTACTGATACCCCAGCAGGCCAGGTAATTCTAGAACTTTCTGAACTCCCTGAGGAGTATACAGTGCCGCTGTCATAGACGGGAGCTGTTGATGTTGTTGTTACAGGTCGGCGTCAATGGGGTTTGGACACGTTCACTTCTGATAAACTTTTATCCTTAAATGCTCCCTCGACTGACTCTGCCTGATCTTTGCTGACTTATTATCCATATTGGTAATAAAACCCCATTCTTCGAATGGGCTTGCGTTGTTCTGGAAGAGAATTTTTGACATGGGGTATAGACCTACACAAAGACATAAAGAGTGGCACGTCACATACGTGACATTTGATTGTCAACTCTGATCAACGGGATTTGTGACATCTCTATTAAAGTTGCAGGAGTCTAATTGATAAAAAAAATTGGACTATTGGAGTCAATAGTAGCAGAGTATAAAATCTTTTCTTTGGAAAGATTGTGTAGAGATAAAAGTATAACATGAAATCACAAAAGTGGTGAAATTCAGTCTTATATTTGTAAAAAAAATAATTGTTGCAGGCATGTGTCCCAATAGTTTCAGCGGATTTTATTTATGCAGGCATGTGATCTGCAAAAGAAAGCTAACTTTTTAACCCCTTTTCATGTGCATTAACATTGTGAAAACATAAAATGAAGGACCCCCACTGTAAACAGCATCAATCTGAGCACAGTGACGGCACATGAACTGCAGACTAGTCTTGGCCATCACGAAAGGTTTCCTTGCTTTGAGGAGAACATTTTATTAATAAATCAAAGAGGCTTTTACAATCTGGCTCCTGTATACCTCAGAGTAAATTCAAACAACGGTTCCATCCAGTGATGAATTCTTTAAAAAAATAAAATAACACATCTTTCAATAGAACAAACCCTAACACGTGCACGCAACTCAACATCGACAAAAACAGTGGCACCTCAGAATTCAAGGGTGTAATGAAATGCATAAGCGTTACATGAACTCGTCCTCATAACGTTATTAAACTGCAGGCAGAAAGACTCACCGTTAGGTGATTTCATTTCCTTAACTTTATCCCCAAAACTAATCCTAATATAGCTTGATTAGTCCAAAAATCATTCTAAATGACAGACTGTGTGTAAAGTAAGTGACGAAAAATTTGTGAAATGAGGGATTCAATTCAAATGATTGTGGTATTCAAGATAAACTCAGAAGGGAATGGTTTTAGTATTGCCACAAAAATATAGTATTGTATTTGTCTTTGGGTAACATAATCTAGTACCACATTATTTCTAGAACTGTGAGATGATATCTGGCTATGGGCGGAGAAGACTATATTAAAATGTTAGTATTTAGCACTGATAAAATGGTGAAATAGCACTAATACAGTATATCATTTCACAACTATTGAGTTGCCTGGCCAGCATGTAGCAAAAATAAAATGTAGTTGCACAATGAGCAATGCATACGAGATTTCATGATTACTAGATTAGATTCCCATTCTTGGAATGGAAGTGACCAAATTGAAAGAGAAAGCGACGGAAAACGAAATGTTATATAACCCCCAATTCGCAACTACCCTCACACGAAATGACAGATTTTATGAGATGGCATCCCAAAGACGGACTTTACCATCCGGTACAGAAAATCTGAAGGCCAAACAATTAGTATTGAACATGAATGTGATTCTGCCTAGGGTAGAGTTAGATACAGAATTTTGAAATGAAAAATATACATTATAATGAATTTATTTAAAAAGAAGGTCGACTTTTCGTAAGTGGGCACGTTATCAAGACTGACAATTGAAAAAAAAAGAGATGTACACAGAAAAGCAAGAGAACAGTAGTTCTGAGGACCAGAAATAGAAACAGACACAGAGCAAGTGAAAGACCCACACAATCGTTCATTGTTCATTGTTCAGGGTTGCAACAGCACTGCACTCCGGGCAACCCCATAGGTGCTCCGTTCCCCGATCCAGGATCCAGCGAAGAGTCCGACTACTGATAGTTCCCACCGTTATTTGATTGCAGGCCTTTCGCTCCCTTCCAGACAGTTTGCATTGTCTGCCTCCCCCTTTCTTTATTCCCATCGCCATCATCCGTTGCAGGTTAGGGTAATCCTCCCATTCCCTCTCATCATCCTCCGTCAACTTCCTCATCAGAACTTTTAAAATGTCCTCTTTGTCGTGTTTGATCTGGCAAGAGATCCTGGCATTCCCAGCCAGTCTGTCTGCTAGTTCGTTCCCTCTGACCCCAGCGTGTCCCACACAATTAATATTGATAAAGGTGTAGATAATGGCGCGTGGCAATGTGGTATCTCTTAGCGCTACACATTACTATTATTAACATGATAATTTTTTTAAACAGAGGACCAGGCAGGCAAAGTTGACGGCAGGTAAAAGGCAAGAGAGTCTGGCATCAGCACGTGACCGGAACAATTAACCATTAAACGCTGCGCTTTCTTCTGGGGCGGACAGAGTACTTACAGGATTGACCAACGTGCGCTGATGTCCACTGCACACCCAAGTAACCCTAACTGTTATCAGTATCTACAAAGATGAGGGGAGAAATAAGTATGATAGCATAAGGAAGCCACTCGTCCTTGCGTTGCGACAACAACAAAAATACTGTTCTTCAGACTTACTCTTTATACAGTCTCCTGTACTTATGTCACATTCCCCATCCAAGCAGTCGGTAGCACAAGAAAGATCACAATTATTCCCATATTTTCCACTGATACAACCTGTATACACAATGAAAACAAACAATTATAGGTTGTATACACAATGGCAACAAACAAGTATAGCCTGTATACGCAATGAAAACAAACAATTATAGGTTGTATACACAATGGCAACAAACAAGTATAGCCTGTATACACAATGAAAACAAACAATTATAGGTTGTATACACAATGGAAACAAACAACATACGCAATGAAAACAAAACCAATTCAAGTTGCAAAGTAATCAGTAGGGGGGAGGGGGGGGGGATAGATTTCTCAGACAGAAACGGTCATTGCAATTGTAGAGCGAAGGAGGAAAAGGACAGAGAAAAAGAAAGAAAGAAAGAAAGAAAAGAGAGAAAGAAGAAAAGAAAAGAAAATGAAAGAAAGAAAGAAAGAAAGAAAGAAAGAAAGAAAGAAAGAAAGATAGAAAGAATATACAGTGAAACCTCCCCTTTTTATCATATAATCATTCAATACATATATCTTGTTATAAAGCATGAATTTCACATCATCATTATTTAATTTTAATAGTCTATTCGTTTGTTGTGTAAGAGGACGCCGTTATTAAGTATATGTCCATAATATAAGTTTTCATTTTTTTTTGTGCGCTGGTGACACACTGAGAAATTAGTAACTGGTGACACACTGAGCAAATCGACAGTACTGTTGATTGATTGATTGATTGATTGTCGTATTTTTTATTTATTTTTTTTTTTTACAAATAAAATATGTCACACTTGGCTCCTGTTGTGACGGCCCCAGAAGTTCATTTCATGCCGCTTTGGAACTCTCGAAATCCCCCTCCTGAGTTCTTTGGAGGGGTGACTTGGCGAACTCGGTGGGCTGTGGGTTCTACCCACTCGAAATACACAGATACCAGGCCCCTTTGTGGTGTTAGGGAAATTTGAAAAAGGTGACAACCAACATTAACCTGGTGGCTCCCTGTTTGGAGCTAGAGAAGCGCAAAGACTCCCCCTCTGACTCTAAAATTAGGTCGGGGATTCGTAGACTACTAACAGCAGCATGATATATCAATTAATGTAAACTTTACCTGTATCATGTGTGTAACATATCGGTGTGTATTTTTACGTCTCGTAAACATTTCGTGTGCAATTAATGACAACAGAATGAAAAAAAAATGCACAGGAGTACTAACAATGTTAACAGCTGTACCAAGAAATTAAGAAGCTCGGGACAAAAAAACAAAAAAAAAAATGAAACAAAACAAAACAAAACAAAAGAAAACAACACAAAAACAAACAAAAAACAAAACAAAATAAGACAAAAGCAAAAACAAAAACAAAACAAAACAAAATATAGCAAAACAGAACAAAATAAAACAAAACAAACTAAAAAACGAAACAAAAAACAAAACAGAAGAAAACAAGACAAAAACAAAAACAAAGCCAAGCAATACAAAACAAAACAAAAAAACATGGGTGAAGAAGATAAAACTATAATCTCATACCAAACAAAAGTCCATCTTACCATTGCATTGTCCGTCACTGATGTTACAACTTTGGCCTGCGCAGTTCTGGCTACAAGTATTTTCACACATGGGCCCATATTTACCAGAGGGGCAGGCTGGATAAAAATGATTGATATGAGAAAATACTGTTAACTATTAAAGAGTACACAATATTTTGACTGATACCGAATCACTAAGTACGTAAGACCATGGATAAAAATGATTGATATGAGAAGATACGGTTAACTATTAAAGAGTACACAATATTTTGACTGATACCGAATTACTAAGTACGTAAGACCATGCCGAAGATTTTAATTTTAAATGAGGTGTTAATTGGCCCATTATGTTGAAGTGTATGTACAATCTTTTAAGGAAACAACAACAACAACAGCAAAAAAACATGGAAGAAAATGTAAGAATTTTAGTTGCTATTTTTGTTGTTATTATTGTTGACAAACTTTAAGAATACAAAATTACGCATACGTCAAAATAGCAGTTAATATGTTAAGCAAGAGAGCAACACAATTAATACTTAATAAATAAAGTTCAAAAGGACCCGAAAACAATCACAACAGGATTGTAAAAACAAATTTATGTATGTTTCGTATTTAAAATATTTATCAAATCTAAGAGAAACTGAATGTATTGTTCAATACCGTATTTTACTTTTAAACCTTTTAAAACTTTTTTTTTTAAAAGGAAAATGTCAGCAGAAATTGGATTATTCTATGAATCATCATTTTGTGGTCTGGAAAATAAGGAGATTATAGGAAAAAATATATGGAAAAACTTCACACAAACAAATGGAACTTACTTTTCTCGCATGCTCCAGTATTCTGGTCACATTCCCCATTTGTACAGTTGCTTGCACAAGAGAGGTCACATTTTCCCCCGTGTTTCCCCTTGATGCAGCCTGGATACATTTTATACATGAAAATAATGGGTTGGGTGGGTTGAGTTAAACATGATGTTGCTGTCATTGTTGTTGTTGTTGTATTGTTTTTGTTCTTGTTGTTTTTGTTGTTATTGGTATTTTGTTTTTGCTGTTGTTGTGTTTGTTGTTGCTATTTGTGGTGGTAATGGTGGTGGTGGTGGTGTAGCTCTGGTTGTGGTTGATGCAATTTTAGTGTCGCGGTGCTTTGATACTGACGCAGAACTCACGAGCACAAATATCCACAGCGAGTAAATAAGAAAAAATATGCTAGTAAATCTTGCACCTGGAAAAAATACGCTTGCAAAGGGTCATTATGTGTAACAATGCTCATGCAGCTGGACCCGAGTTAAAAGTAGTCAGAGAAACACTGAGAAAATAAACGCCACTTTTGCCCGTAATACATCAAAAGACTATAATATAGACAATGTAAGGGTAGTACCGCACTGTGTGACCTAGTTTTACCAATGTTATAGCGGATCAGCGCATATTGCCTGACGGTTAGAGCCCGTTGCATTGCCAGAATACACGGCTGCATAAATACGATCGCCCCAAGTAGAGGTTGGTTGAGCGATGCGTATACTATCCGACGGCAGAACATAATGTATATACTATCACCGCATAACAAGGGCCTAGAGTAGTTTAGTGTCTTTGTAATAGTTTTCTGTCTTTGTCTTTCCCTACTATATCTATCGTTTAGTTCTCCAGTAATTACGTAATGCTATAGCAGCTGTTGTCTATACAGTACATTACATGTCTTATACATTTTTGTTGTCTCCCCCTTCCTGTTGTAAATAATTATCTTGCATGATTTGCTTGCTTTAAGACTTACGCAGTTGTGTTTTCTTATTCCCATAATGATTTCATTTCTCTTCTCAAATATTGCCTCTTTTATCTGATGTAAATGTACAGTAGTGCCATTTATTTTGGTTTCAAACAATTACTTTCATGTATATATATATATATATATATATATGTGTGTGTGTGTGTGTGTGTGTGTGTGTGTGTGTGTGTGTGTGTGTATGTTGTAGTGTGTCATATCTGTACGTAATCATGTTTATCTTGGTAATGTAATTCCCTGTTTCATGTATTAGCTGTGTTGCAAATTTCCATAAGGGTTCATAAAATTTATCTATTTATGGTTGCCGTGTGGTTTGTGAATCGTACTCAGAAAGTGAAGAGCTAGGCGGTTTACGTTGTAGTGTCCTTCGGGAAAGACACATCACTTCCATATCCTCACTTGACTCTAAATGAGTACCTGGCTTTAGAGCTAGAAGGACCAGGGCACTGCACCGCTGGTGACCAGGGATGACTTTGTTATGTATATAGATGTATGTATGTATTGTTACATATTATGTTTAGTTTGTATGGTGTACGAATGAGATGCTTACATTGTATTATCATGTAAAACAATTTCCCTATCGGGTAAAAAAAAAAAAAAGTCGTATTTTCATTTCCATTTTCATACATAAATGAGATCAGTGGGTTTTCAAACGTATTGAATTTTAAACTTTCTGAACCCGAAAGTTAATATTTTGGTCTGGTCTTTACAAGCAAGTACTCAGACAGACAGAAAAGCCTTTAGTGATGCTTTCAAAAAAT
>JAWQUT010000649.1:267148-289073 GCA_033807755.1 Ellobium chinense
AATCGAGTATGATATATTGCTTGGGGAGAAAAAATCTAAGCAAGTAAGTAGTCAGGCTCAGGGCAGCCCTTATCTACCTCACTCGCGTCATGAGCTTGACAGGTCTCTGCCCTGATGATCGATATTATTATATACTGGCACTATGCTTGTTACCCCTACTTACAAACGAGGAGGTGGAAATGAGATTTAAGCAGGTTATGAATCGATTTACTTAAATTAAAGCAATTCATTAAAAAAACGGGTATAAAAGTGTTAAATACACAGTTTATAACTAATACTTTTCCCATTCATATTCTTGATTCCATTTGTTAATGTTGAATTGTCGGTGGACAGACTTCACTAGATTAAACAGGCGGCTATGTAGGACGCAACGTCGACAAATGGATGATCTCCCACTTTGTGCACTCTCTAAAACTATGGGGAATTCCCAAAAACTTTAATGGTGTTTCACGTACTTACGGCCAGCAGGCAAAATTAGACAGGACTGTACATATCGCCCCTAGTTAAATCCTAAAATTTGAGTCACATGCACTAAATGGGTTGCCAAATCATTGAACAACAAATGTGTGTGTGTGTGTGTGTGTGTGTGTGTGTGTGTGTGTGTGTGTGTGTGTGTGTTTGTTGAAGGGGAGGGGGTGGCTACTTGCAGAAGATATCCCCTGAACGAGTCAACAGCTAGGTGTGTGTGTGTGTAGTGTGTGTAGGTTGCAGGAGCCTAATTGAAAATGCCTCTTTGGGGCATTTGACAAAATATTCTCCTCAGACTACANGTGTGTGTGTGTGTGTGTGTGTGTGTGTGTGTGTGTGTGTGTGTGTGTGAGTGTGTGTAATTGCGTTTGTGGGTATATGCGTGTATATGTGTGTGTGTGAATGTGCTGTGTAAACATCGGCGCGTGCTTGCTTCTGTGTGTAAATCTGTGTGTGTGTGTGTGTGTGTGTGAGTGTGCGTGTGTGTGTGTGTGTGTGGGTGGGTGTGTGGGTGTGTGGGTGTGTGTGTGTGAGTGTGTGTATGTGTGTGTGTGTGTGTGTGTGTGTGTTAGAGTTTGTGTGTTTGCTTGTGTGTTTTAAAGGAGAAGAGGGTGAGGGAGGGCATTTCGGGTACCTACCAGCCTCGCAAAAAACACCAGTAGCAATAGTCTCTGTACAGTTGACTTTAGTCCAGGTACTTTTAGAGGTGATGACCATGCAACCCCCTCTCGGATAATATGTTCCGGACACAAGCTTTCTAATATCATCTTCATCTGTGTGCCAAACAATATAAACAGAGTTTAAACTTTTTAGCACTGATCGGAATGTTTATAACTCACTGAATGTACAGAATTTCCAAGTTTAAGAAATGAAGAATGAAAAAAAAAATGCTAAACAGAGAAGACGAGAGAAACACACATGAAAAAAGAGGAATATATGTGTGTACTACCGTTACTCAGTGGTGCTTCTACATAATGCAATATGGCAGCGACACAGTGTGTTCCATTAGGGATCTGATAACTGAGCGATCTGGCCTGGTGAGGGTAACAATAGTGTGAAGTCAAATAAGTGGGCATTAGTCTACTTATTTGATCTCCTCCGCAGTCCCCGTGTAATGTAATGTAATGTAATGTAATGTAATGTAATGTAATGTAATGTAATGTAATGTGTGGAGTGGTGTGGTGTGGTGTGGTGTGGTGTGGTGTGGTGTGGTGTGGTGTGGTGTGGTGTGATGTGTGGTGTGGTGTGGTGTTGTGTACGGTAGTAGTGTAGTGTAGTGTAGTGTAGTGTAGTGTATGTAGTGTAGTGTAGTGTAGTGTAGTGTAGTGTAGTGTAGTGTAGTGTAGTGTAGTGTAGTGTAGTGTGGTAGAATGTAATGTAATGTAATGTAATTAGTGTAGTGTAGTGTAGTGTAGTGTAATGTAATGTAATGTGTATTTGCATAGTAAACAAATCCATTACAAGGGTGGATTTAAGCCTAAGGCGCTGCATGATTAAGGGGCAAAGTTTACACAGAATGCATTAGAAGAATTACACAAAATATTGTAAATGCATGACAACCAAAATACACCCACAGACATATTCGCACATACAAATCAGCATACATGAAGCGCAAAACACACATATACATACATTAAAAGTCATAACAGCGCACACACACACACACACACACACACACACACACACACACACACACACACACACAAACATACCCACACACATGCATGTGAGCATGCACGCACATAGCCAGGCACACACGCATATACATGAAAAAACACAGACAACCCCACAAATAAGCACAGATACAATTGAATTATTTATAATATCATCATTATTATTAGTATTAGTATTTCTGTTAGCAGTAGTAGTAATAATAGTAATAGTAGAAGAAGTGGTAGTAGTAGTAGCAGTAGAAGTAATAGTAGTAGTAGTGGTGGTAGTAGTAGTAGTAGTAATAGTAGTAGAAGAAGTAGTAGTAGTAGTAGTAGTAATAGTTACAGTAGCACTGTCTTTGTTATAATTAGTAGTACCATTAACATCATCATCATCATCATCATTTAAGAATTTTGAAAATTAAGAACTTTAAAACAACCTTTAAAAGGTAGGTTTTTACGGATAATAAAGTAAGTTGATAAGTGCAAATTTTCGATCTGAAAAGATCTTCTTCAGCCATAAATTCATTTTATGACACACAATGATCTGGTAAAACTACTTAAGGCCTATAGGTATGAGTAACGAATAGAAAAAGTAACAAAAGTGTATAAGTTCAAAGGCAAATAATGCATCCTTAAAACAGGTAAGTAATATATTATGCTCTCGCCATATGAAGTTAAAACACGCTGTGATTAAGATTGTTTGTTATAGAGATGTATAAATACATACAATAGTGCTAACTTTACATTTTCTACTTCCTGACCTCTCTCTCTTTCTCTCTCTCTCTCTCTCTCTCTCTCTGTATTTCTTCTTTTTTTGTTCCTTCTCTCTTTCTCATCACCATCATCATCACCACCACCATTTTTACTGTTATTCCCGCCATTGCTTTAACCAAAATCTACAGACCTTGCAGTGTCCATCGAACCCACTCTTCCTGATTGGGTAAAAACTGGGTACCATCTTGCCACTGGAGGCCAGGCTTATCTCTCCCGTCAATGCCGATATAGACATTCTCAACACCTACTGCCTCAGTGCTCCGATTCCTCAAACACAGACAAATGTTTATATTTAGTGCAGTATTGATAATAATAAAATATTATAATAATAATAATGATAATTTCCAAAATGATAGATCGGCCTGCTTGCTGACTGGGCACATTGAAAACCTTAATAAAGGCTTCCGAGTTCAAGTCGGTAGTCCTTCCTCAGGGAACACAACGAGGGGTTAAAGCGTTACATCTACAAGAATGCTGTTTTGAGATAAACGAATCTGTATTTTTGATGAAAGTTGTGAAATCAGAGATTCCTTTGTATGGTCATATACTATGGTTTTTTTTGTGATCTGTACACACTAATATGAGCGCTTGAATCGCCTCAATGTTGCAAAGTTTATTTGAAAAATCACTTATGACAACTAAAAAGCTGAATTTTTGCAGATATGATCCTCTTGGTTTTAACCCCTCGACTAATACTAGGGCAGCTTGGAGACAGTGTGGTCGTGCGGTTTGTGAGTCGTACTCAGAAACTAAAGACTTTCAGTTATAAGGTTTATGTGTTTGATTCGCGAGCTGGGCACTTTACGCTGAAGTGTCCTTAGGAAAGACAGTTCATCCTTAGGAAAGACACTTCATCCTTAGGAAAGACACTTCACTTCCATTTCCTCACTCGACTCAGGTGTAAATGAGTACCTGACTTTAGAGCTGGGGAGACCAGGGCGCTGCACTGTTAACGACCAGCAATGACTTTGTGATGTTATTTCATTTGTAATATTATGTATTTACATGTATGATGTGTATTGTTATATGTGTTCGTATTATGAATGAGATGTATATATCATTGTAAACAATTTCCCATTCGGGATATAAAAAGTGGTATTTTCATTATCATTTTCAATAGTAAAAACATTCATAATCATAATAAAAATGCTTTTTTTTTATAGGTATTGTATCCAGTCTAATGCCCGTTTAAGCGGCCTGACACTGTTATTTGCCAAGCAGGCCTGATCATTCTCGGAAGCTCTCAGCTCGCCGGGGAACATACAGAGCTGCTGCCAATTTCCGGCGCTGATCAGTAGCATTCTGACAATGTCCTCCACTGTTTATAGACGGGTTACTGTTTTACAGACCGGTGTTATAGACAGGTTACCATTTTACAGACCGGTGTTATAGACAGGTTACCATTTTATAGACCGGTGTTATAGACAGGTTACTATTTAATTTTTACAGACTGGTGAACTGAGAAAAATGTGGACAATATTCAACAATACTGAAACGAACTTACCTTATCTGCTGCAACACATACTGGCGCTGCGGGTCCGCTACTTTGGCCACGTAGGCATAGTCTGACGTACACGCATCTACAGCATCTCGGAATTCTTGAAAGTTTCCTTTCTTGAAGGCGTAGCAGTGACCATCGTACAAATGATATCCTTCTTGGCATGCTAGGAGATATCAACATGACGAGTGGTTATAGGAATATAGTAAAACCTGGGTTTAAAGTATACACTTTGTCAGCCTTTGTGCATGAAAATGAGTATAGGCCTACTTATTATTGGGGTATACTTACTATAAAACAACCACTGGAATAATGAAATGATAAATTCCTGCATGTGAAAGTCATACTTGATGATAAAATGTACTTATGAAATGAGAGCCTAATATCGAGGGTCTATTTATAAAATGTAGACTGTTGCACTGGTATGATTTGGGACGGCCATGATATCGTTATTGAGTCATCGCTGAAATTTGTAATTTGGTTGACCTATAATAATAATAATAATAATAATAATAATAATAATGCTCATTTCTATAGCGCTTTTTCCTAAGGCTCAAAGCGCTTAAAAGTGGCAATAAAAGGCATACCCTTACAAAATCATGAATCACCCAATCATGCTTAATACAAATACATACATAAGGGCATTCATACCGACACACCAACACACATTATACGCACCCGCACACACATGAGTATCTATATAGAGACAATTAACCAAAAATATAATATATTTAAAAAAAGGAAAACAATTCATATTTGACGAATTATTACATTCCAGTTTGAAAGTAAACAAAAAATCGAAGAAAACACTAACAAATAGTAAATAGAAATCTCTCTTACTCGAAAAGGGAAGCAATAGGAGATCTTTAGAGAATGTGTTTCGGCCCTTTGACTTCCTGAGTCTCTAAAGAGACTGGGCCACACCTGAGTCATGACTCCCAAGTGTCGTTTTGTTGATTTTTTTCCCCCGTCTAGGGAGAGATTTGAACCTGCAACCTCCAGTTTCTTAATTCCTTGCTTCACATAATCTCTGCCACCATTAAGCGATATTGAAAGTTGCATTTTAGGTATATTTTAAACTTACTAAGTTACCCTCCACTGGGCGGGCCAGATGTCACACGCGTCAATAGTCGTTTTCGAATGCTCGCGTTCTCTCATTGGTTGGCCATACGCAGTGTGCGCGGACATTTAATTTGGATCGGATCTACGCACTATTAAAAAAAAAAAAAAGAGTCTGTCCGTGTGGGGCTGCCTCTCTAGGTCATAGTACGTAAAGGCAACGAACGAATTTAAAAGATAGAGAAGCGCACATCTAGATAGTAGCCTTTCGACGATTGGATATTTTGCCATACATTTGCGCGCTATTCCGTGTTTTGTTTCAAGGTTTGCATATATGTTTCTTGTTTCATTTGGAAACCCAGTAATCAAAATAGTCTTTGAAAGCCTTCCATTTATATCTTGACGGATATTAAGAAAGTCATTTGTGCAAAAAAAACCAACAAAACACCCCCCACCCCCCTCCCCCCCCAAAAAAGAAAAAAACAAACAAAAAACGTGTTTGTTGCTATAAGCCTCTGCAGCCAGGCAGATAAATCTGTGCTATCTGATCAATACCTATCGCGAATGCGAAAGCCAGATAGACAGCACGATAGGTGGGCCCTTATAGTGACTCCTGTTCAAGTTCCATGGCGATTTCTGCGTTTGACGTCATGACGCTTGGCACTTTTGGGGGGGGNGGGGGGGGGGGGGGGGGGGCGGGGGCTTTCTTCAATAATTTATTTCCGTGTGGCTACTCAGGCTCAATTTCCCGCTGGATGTGTGGCCACTATTACAGATAACGACCGTTGCATGACACTCTGTTTTCTGCCGGCCGGTCAGGTGACACTGGAGTGCGAAATTCTACTGTCTCCCTCAACCCTCTGCAAGTAAATGTGTATATATTCTATTGCCGCACTCAAGCGAAGGGAGCGAACGGCAGAAAGAATATATTATACCACTGCTTAACGAGGGATACTAAAATAAACATAAAAATAGGTGCAAGTGATATTATTATAATGCCTGTATACAAGATTACGTACATGGCTTGAAATTCACATCTGATTCTAGTTTGTAGTGTGCAGCACTATCGTAAAACAAAAAAAAGCCTAGTGCGCTTGCCTAGGATGACTTACCACTGAATTCAGCCAAATTGTAGATGACAATAGTGTGAATCAAGTAAGTGTGGCGGAGCTGAATCTTCCATGACGGTTGTGGGTCTCCTTTACGGGTGCGGGCACACCTGTGATTTGGCCAGCGTTGCCCTCTCCATCCATCCACGGCAAAGTCTGCAGCGTGTGTTTGACCGAATTCCTCAGAGATTTGGGACATTGATGCGTTGGCCCTTAGCGCCACATTTCGTCCTAAGACGGAGAATGAGACGTTCCTGGGCAGCATGTTATGTGCTACTGATTTTTTTGTGATTCACAGGTCTATTTTCAAGGTAACAATGGTACCAAGTATGGATAGAATATATATGGTTGCTGTAGAGCAAAAGCGGACCATCCCATACTAGCTGTGTTTTGAGAACTTGAGGGATGACGTTTATGTTGTCATTGAGTTATAAAAACTTGTAAAAGAGAAAAGTTGGTGTTAGACGTCCCCACTGGCCAAAACTAGCGTTTAACCGGTATTTATAACAATATTAAGACAGTATTATATTTATTGAATCTTTTACCGCCAAAATCTCAAACATGTGGGATGGCCCAATCTTGCTTTACGGCAACCATATAGAATTCCTTCAAACTGCACTGAAAATTGCGAAAAATAAACTGCAAGTAACGGGCTACCAAAAAAGCCATTGAAAATTTTCATAACTCGAAGTTTTTTTTACTCAGGCACCAGGAGTAAACTGAAACGGATAATAGAATGTGAAGAAATAGAAGATTGGGATAAGGAAGATTGAAAAACATCACAACAAACAATAAGGTATGCGTAAAAACCTGTTCAGTCTAAATGCGGGATTGCATTAATAGGTATGGACATATAACTACCATTGGACAGTATATTGGATGGATGGATGGATGGATGGATGGATGGATGGATGGATGGATGGATGGATGGGTGGATGGATGGATGGATGGATGGATGGATGGATTAGTGGATGGATGAAAGAATAGATAGAGTGAGTGTATAAGAAGACTTATATACCTATGTCTGTAAATATCATAGGAGTAAGTTAATGTGGAAGAAAGTTACTTTGGGAATTATTATGTGAGAAGAAGCGAGAATGAATTCGCACGAAAGACACGGTGAGAGGCTCTGAAAAAGAGGAGAGAAAGGAAAATGATCTGTGGTCCATAAGTCAACCATCAATTCTAGAGCATATATTGCTTTCTTTATGTATTTCTTTATTGCTTTCTTTCTGCTGTCTTCATCCTCTTCTTTTGTTCGTTCTCTTCCTTTCCTCATTTCTTTCCCTTCGTCGTCATTTCCATGCATTTGATGTAGACTATATTGAATTAGGCCAGCAGCCTAACTAAGGCTTTGAATCCTTGAGTCTTAAATCCTATATTATCAGACAATTGGACGGAAAACCAGACAAAATGGAGAGACAATTAACAAAATGACCTGACAAATAAAAAAAACAACTGACAAGTTGATAAACAGATCAAATCCCAAACGGAGACGTATTTAAGCATGCATAGATCAAACACATGATTGCAGAAAATGTCAGTGTAACACCATGTGATGCGAACCCGGAAGTCATATATAAAATCCATTCACTGATAAGAGATAAAGCAAAAGTTAAATGAGAGGAGTACCTCCAGTGATGTAAACAGAGCAAAGAATTTTCACACCCTCCCCAGAGAAGCGTACAGTGCTAGTGGTTTGCTTTGTGGGACAGTATCCTTCCAGGATGTTCAGACCATTGTCATAGGTGAAGAATCTGCCATCCTTGCAATGACTGGAAAAGTCTGCTGTTATGGTTCTAAGAAGCCGGATCGCTGGAAATAGCAGAGTCATAATATAAAGAGGTATACAGTATCATGAAATCGCGCAGTGTGTGTGTGTGTGTGTGTGTGTGTGTGTGTGTGTGTGTGCGTGTGTGTGTGTGTGTGTGTGTGTGTGTGTGTGTGTGTGTGTGTGTGTGCGCGTGCAGGTACATATCTGTGTGATAGTGCGGTTTTGTATGTGTGTTTAAGTATACCGTTGCTTTAAATAACTCAAGCAATGAACATATCTCAATCCCTTTCACTACCTCTCTTAGTTGCTCTATTTCTAATAAATTCTATTTCTATTTGTGGCTCTCAGACTCGTATTCACTTGCCTGTCTTTGTACGTCTTATATCTGAATTTTCAGTCTTGAAAAAGTGTTAAACACGAAATGTAGACTATTTTTATTCAATCCATTATACATTTTACAAAAGGTTTTGTGTTGTACGTGGGCAGAATCCTATTTTATGTTTAATGAAATCGCGCAACAAATAGACGGTTGCAAGGGTAATTCTCTCTCTCTCTCTCTCTCTCTCTCTCTCTCTCTCTCTCTCTCTCCCTCTCTCGCTCTTTCTTTCTTGGCTGTAATTCATTCAAGTTTTAAATATCGAACATACTGATTTTATTTTGATTCTGACACTTAGTTGGGTATAGATATTTCTCTACTTTCGAGACTTGTTTTCACAGCTAATTGGCTATGCGCTGAGAGGATCGATACCGTATTTTGGTACTAAGGATCATAAGAGAATCGAGATTGGTGTCGATATTTTCAGTAGCGTTTTCGAAATCGCGCACTGTAGGTTATTTGGAGATCAAAACTATTGTTAGTCCTTTCAACATAAGGTCACTTTATCTGGATTGGATATGACACGTGATGAACGACGATGATTTCACAGAATTGGGGCAGAAAATCCAGTATGGCCCGGACAAACTGTAGCGGATTACATCATATGTATTAAAGTAGTATCGAACATTTAGAGCTTGATTTTCGATACTTAATAACATACATAGATATTCGAAAGTATTGATACTTAGAAACAATGCTCGCCATCTCTGTTCAGATGTCATTTTTCAGAAGTTTATTTTTATTGTAATGATATTACAAAATATGCATTTTGTATATATATTTATACGTATATATATGTACATATACATCTACATACAAATCTACCATTTGTCATTGCATATGCAGACAAATGGACCAAAAAAAAGCGCATTAACAGACATGAAAAAAACCAGAAAGACAAATTTGACATATTGACATCCTAACAGAAGCTATATTTAAACCTACATAACACAGATCAGTAAGGTAATCATTAAGAAATTAATGCTGATACTCTTGTTACTTTGACATTCATGTATTAATTAAAAAAAAGAAACAACAACAAAAAACCTGGACATAGCGCGCTTTAAAAGAGAGTATGGTTTTGACAAATTTCACAATATTTTGCTTTGCTTGGGGACATTTTGAAATTAATATATTTTTTTTTTAATATAGGGGTTTCCCTTAATATTCTTCTCAATGCGTCTTTTTCGTTGTATATCGTACTTTTTACCTAGAAACAGGCATGAAACACTTCACTTACGTCGTTTTGATATAAGTCACACTCCTTCTCGGCCAAAGCTTGTCCCTACCACCATTATTATGTAATGATATTATGATATTAATAAAAAAATTATTAATGAGTTTATCAGTATTATATTTATAATATTATTACTGTGATCAGTTACACTCACAGCTAGGGACCTTTTTCACAACTAGCCGGTACCAGGTGAGCCACTGTTTCCCATCCAGATGAATGGTGACGTAAGATGTACTGCCATCGTTGCAAGTAGTGTCATTATTATCATTCACCCATTCCTCTGAGGCACTGGCGTATTCCGAAAACGAGACATCCACTATAATAATGATGATGATAATATTAATGCTAGTAGTAACAACAACAACAACAACAACAACAACAACAACAACAACAACAACAACAACAACCAACAACAACAACAACAACAACAACAACAACAACAATACAACCTATCATAATAATAATAATGGTAATAATAATAATAATAATAATAATAATAACACTAATAATAGACATAATATTAACAATACAAAATCAATAGGAATGATAAAACAAGATGATAATAATAATAAAAGTAATACTAATATTATCATTATCGTCATCATCATCACAATAGTGATAATTATAATAATAATTCTAATAATGCATATCAAAAATAAAAATATAAAGATAAAATTAATATAAGCTCAAATTTGTGGCATCGAGAATGCCGTGAGGAAGCCACAATTTAACATAAAATGTGTTGTGATTGTAGAGTTGATGTGCCTTCTCGGTGTTTGACGAGCAACTTCAATTTATTATTCCAGAGGAGGTCGAGTCGCTCTATCACTTTCTCAGCTTTCCGGGGAGCACGCATAGTCAATGCCATTCGATAAGCACTGTGCAGTTGTGCAATGTAATCATTAAATAGAACAAAATAGTAAATTGTACAAGTAATAGTATCATTTAATTTTAAAGAACTCAAGGAATTTGGAATAGAGCCTACTCCGCTCTTTCGCAACTCGTTTGATGCATCCAAAACTTGCTGTTAATCCTTGTTATGCTACAGTAGAAACAGTTCTCATCTCAACTCCACTACGCTGGGTACAGCAGCGGAATAAATTGCATGCCAGCCTTGACCGTATGATGCGGTGGTTAAATGTTGCAGTCCGGTGCCAGATGATCGGTTGGCAGACAACATGCGCAACGGTCATTATCCGTAACAATGGTCACGCAGCCAGCGGGAGGCTGGACCCAAGGCGCCTCGCGCTACCAGGACTAAGAGGTGTTAAACAAGATAAAGACGTTGACTCAAGATCTAAAGGTCGTGGGTTCGATTCCCGACCACTGTCATGTTGTAAGTGCCTTGGGAAAGCATTTCATTTACAATTTCCTCAATCCACCCATCTGTAAAATTGGTACATGGCTATAGGCAGTGGAATATATTATCAGAATGCTAGTGATCAGAACCTGTAAATGGCAACGGTACTGACTGTTCCCCAGGGAGCTAAGAAAGTCCTAGAGTGATAAGGCCTGTTGAAGTAATAATTGTTTGAAGTCACGTGAGCAGGAATTAGCCTAGATGCGAGACTTCTAAACCGCATTATTGAACTGTTTTTATAACTGAGCGCCTAACATTTTAATATCTGAAATATTATCTTACCGTCAAAGTAGACGTTCTGGTAAAGCAAATTCTTCATTAAAATGGCCTAGTAAAAAAGACTTTTGAGTTTCCACTTACCATACTGACAGCCAGGGCCGAATTTTCCGTTCTGGCATTTGTTGGCGTAGCAATCACCCGTTTCCTTGTCACAGTCCCGGGTGATGTCACAGAAACATCTATACTGACAGTTGGAGCCGAAAAATCCTTCATGACAGGCACGCCCTGTTCATATAGAAATGACAGGTATGTATAATGCATTATGGCCCCAATAACACAACATATACCAGCTCATATACCCTCTAGTGCCTACTGATCCATATTTGGCAACCCAACTTCAAGGGTCCAGTATGGAGTGGTCCAAATATGGCACGGATGTTTCAGTGCCCGGAGGTCCAAATTTGAACCAAAATTTTTCAGCTATTAAATATTGACATTGTTCAATGTTTTATATGTATTTTGGGTGGCACTGGAAGTGTGTATGTGGATTTTTAGAATTTTCCTACCAGTATTTCTATGCCTGGGCACTAGAGGGTTAAGTATGAAAAGGCCAGTGTGTTAAAAGCACTGACATGCGAGCTAAGGCAACAGGAGGAGATAAATGCTGTTTAACTGCCTACAAAGAATATCAGTAATGGTTACAGGCCTGTAATTGTACTTTCACTTTTGGGTCCTAGAACTTAGGGGGTATATTTCATCTCCCCATTTCCCTCTTTTGGCATGCCCTGCTTCCAGTAATAAGGGCTCCGGGGGGAAAATTTTGATATCATGGGAAACTGTCCATTTTAATTTATTTTACCAGACACTATTTAGTCCTGGACTGGAACTGCCAGCTCAAGGGTGTGCTCAGGCGAAAGAGGAGGGGATTGGCGTTGACCAGTGTAAAATGTAGGCTCTGTTTACAAATAGCAGCCAAGCTCAAAATTTCAAAGGGCTTGCTAGGGTTGGGTAAGTCTTAAAATTTGGGCCACATAATGAGCTTCAATCTGCTATGGGTCTGGGTGAAAGCTAAATCTTTGGGTTCAGAGGGCAGCTCAGAATGTTAATATAGCCCATAGAGGAAAAAAGGGCCCAATCCCATTACAGATCTAGACCATCATAAGGATAAATGATATACTAAAAGCGTTAGATCCCTTACTAAGGGCATTTTAAAAAAAAATATTGAATCAGAAATATGGAGAAATAGTATTTCCATACTCCTGTCAGTCTTATCCAGTCATGTTTTCTCTTATCCCGAGTTCATTAAATGAACAGATTTCCTTGAGGAGGTATAATAAACGTTCAGAGAAATATACGTCTCCCGTCCGCGAATTAAAGGCGAAGTATAGAATGTCATTTTCGAAGAGGTCATTAACTTCACTGGCGTGGAATGACGATGTTCGTGTTGACGATGTTTGTCGAGAAAAAAATGAAGTCTTGATCTTACTATGGCAAAGTGACAACAATGCATCAATTGATCTCTGACTGACTGACTGACTGACTGACTGACTGACTGACTGGCTGGCTGGCTGGCTGGCTGGCTGGCTGGCTGGCTGGCAGACTGACTGCCTGTCTGCCTGACTGACTGACTGACTGACTGACTGACTGACTGACTGACTAAATGTATGAATGAATGAATGAATGAATGAATGAATGAATGAATGAATGAATGAATGAATGAAAGAAATTTAACAACTCAAAAGCTTACCATATGTAATGCACTGGAAACATAATATTACCACTACCATCCGTACAGATCCCGCTACTCCACAGAATTCCATACTACTTTCAATGGCTTTCCTGAATGTTGAAAATACAAATAACACACAAGAGTAACAAAGCAGTAAACGGATGAACTACATAAAGATGGAGGACTGCTCATAGTTACATGTAATGTACACGTCGCTAATCCCCAAACTTGTGTTCCTCGATTTCACAAATTATCCATGACCGAGAATGTCTGTCTTAGCACCCACTCCCTTCCATTATATTGAAACATTGTGAACCGGAAGTTAGCGCCATGTCCCGATCCAAAAATAACTCGAGAATCACGTGATCACCCGCGAGCATACACAGTAAAGGTGCTGATATTCAAATATTCGATAGTGATATTCACTGCTTTTTTTTCAAGTACTCAGGACACAGAGACACACAGTTCCTTACGAATAGTTTATGGAGTTGAAATGTTTTTCAGAGGTTATAAAATAAATTATACAGTGTGGCCGTTGCAAAAGTTGAACTCAATTTTACATCCTGCCTCCAATACCATCACCATTCGGCCACAATGCTCACTGTTCCTACATCCATATTCATATTATAAGACTGGACCAGGGGCATGGCACGCTCCCTTCCTAACGCATAACCTTCAAAACCGCCGTTTGTAAAATTCGGCTGAAAACGTCAACATGTACAATATCTGATACAGAATGTTTAGCATTACTGTCTACTCACGGAAACTGCAAGATTTGATTAATCAATTTACAAAGTTTGTGCCGCATATTTCTCTTTGTCTTTGTTTCCGGTATTCATTCTGCCATTTCGTCGACTCCAAATAAAACTTTAAAATTTCGTACCGGAAAGACATTGCGTTTCGTTTGCCACTGGGAATTTGAACGCACACGCCGGCACTAGATCGACGAAACAATTCAATTCAATTCAATAATAACATTTCTCTAGCGGATGACGTTATCCAAATNCGGGATACTCCAGCTAGTTTTAAAATAATATCGTGCATATATTTTTTTTTTAATCCAGAGAGATCTAGGACCTCCTACTTTTTCTTTTTTAAACTACATGGGGACTCTCCCAGGTCATTGTAAAAAGTTGTTTCGGGAGGAATTCTACATGAAACACCTACTTGAAGCTTTTATATCTACAGACATTGGAGTTAGTGACTTGCTAGATCCGGTCTCGATGGGCATTAGGGTTAAAGGTAGGGTCAGGGTAAGGAGGCAGAGTTAGTGGTAGAGTTTGAGTCGTATTTAGCAGGCATGTGTTTCGGTTAATGATATGAGTCTCATTCTCATTCGAAATCCCTTCATTTGTTTATTCCTTCAGACATTTGCTCTGACTTCTTCCAAGCTTCAACCACGAGGCTATTTCTACTTTACCTTTAGGCATTTGCTAATCCTACCCCTAATCCTATTCCTTACCTCAGCTTAAATTCCAGTCAGAGCCCAGGCTTCGGTCTTAACCCCTACTCTTAGCGTCACCACCGTTCTTACTTCTAAGCCCTACCTCCGGTTTCTACAGCTAAATTCCCCCAATCCTTTCCCAATCTGCCCTGATCCTACCCCTATCCCTAAAGCAGGTCTTAAGGAGTTTTATATCTTTAAATTAAATTAATCAAGGTGTCTCAGAATTTATCATTGCACTGGATGGAATAAAACGCACATATCTGAACGGAATTCATGGCTATTAGTGCAACCCCAACCCTACACCCTAACCCTAACCTTACCCTTAATCCTATCCCAAATGTCCCTCAATATCCGTCGAGACAGGGCATCCGGTGTGAGTCTCGTTTAAAATTCTTACTCAAAATGTATCAACGACTGGTAAAGATGAACATGTTTTGAAAATATGTAGGAACTCTCCCAAGGTGGTGTAAAAACTTGCTTCTTACACTACGAATCTATTTCGTCTCCTACTCCAACTTGTTCCCCGATTTGGCCCTAAAGCTGCTTCTACCCTGCCTCTCATTGTTTTCTAATTCTATCCCTATCTTAACTTAAACGCCATCCAAAGCCGTAGAAGGCCCATATCCCTTGTCCGTAGCACTCTCGCCAGCCCTACATCTATACCGACATCCGGTTTCTCCCGCTAACCTAGCCCCGACCCATTCCTATCTCTAATCTACCCCTATCCCTAAGGATGCTTTTTTAGGGAGTGTATAGCCCCAACATAAACAATTAAGAAGGCATTCCGAATGAGACTCACACACCCAATCGGAATTCATGCCTTGCGGTCGAGGTGTATTCCTAACCCTAATGTCCATCGAGACAAGGGCACCAGTCTAGACAAGTCCCTAATCCTAATGCCCAATGAGGAGACTCATTCAGAACTCCTGTCGAGAATTTACCGTGACTGTCATCTCCCTGTGCCTGGTGCATTATAAAATGAATTAGACATACACAGAATCATAAAAAAATTAAAAAAAAAACATCTTTGCCATCACATATTATAATGCATTCCGCCATTTTTCCTCCAAGTTAATCACTGTTAATACGTCACATAATGACGCGGTACAATGTCGGTTTCTAAAAACTGTGGGAGTAACTATTAAAAATGGTGCATTTTTTTTCTGTCAAAGGCATGCACAATTATACATTTTAATTCAGCGCGATGTCGCAGTGTACACGCGCGAAGGTAAGTTGCTATATATTTTACGATGTAATTAGAAGTTGCGAAAGCAGGGCTGCTATTATTTGGTCCCCGCCGCGTTGCCATTGGACAAGCTACGCCCCTTCCTTAGCAAAGGAAGTATCAGTCTCTTGGCAAGTCAAGGTGGCTGCGGCAAATGCGGAGGAGGCAAGGCATTTACTTGCGAATGGTGATTGTTATACTTATATCTTTGACTCATTCATTAGCATCCAGACCACTAATGTTTCTTGTCACAATCTCCTTCGACGCACTAACAAATTTGAGACTATATATGGTTATCGCCATGGTGCCGAGCTTTCTCTTTCATTACTCTAAAAGACTTCACATTTTTAACAAACTTTTAGTAGATGTGCAGCCTTCCTCGCTGAGATTGGAGAGCACTAACCAAATACGTGCCTTTGATGCCTCCTTTGCAAAGAAGGGATGTTGCTTGCCTTCTCGGCAGATTGTAGGGACCAAATACACGCAGCCTAGCTCCACCTGACACACAAAATTATCTTCAGGTCTTTGACACCTATTGTTTTTTCTTCTTTTGGCCCTATTAACATTTTGTGTTATTCTAAATATACCACTGTGATTTGGGGAAATTTCTTCCGTGGAGGTTAAAGTACTTCTTTTGCCCGATCTTTTAACGGGAAGAAAAAGGGGGGTCGACGACCAAAATTTTTCACAAATGTCTTTTGAAAAAGATCACCTCAAATTCTGATTTGGTCCCCAAATTTCCATTTGGCTGGTTTTGACCGCGTGCGAATACATAGGTCTACACATNTGAACGGAATTCATGGCTATTAGTGCAACCCCAACCCTACACCCTAACCCTAACCTTACCCTTAATCCTATCCCAAATGTCCCTCAATGTCCGTCGAGACAGGGCATCCGGTGTGAGTCTCGTTTAAAATTCTTACCCAAAATGTATCAACGACTAGTAAAGATGAACATGTTTTGAAAATATATAGGAACTCTCCCAAGGTGGTGTCAAAACGTGCTTCTTTCTCTACGAATCTATTTCGTCTCCTACTCCAACTTGTTCCCCGATTTGGCCCTAAAGCTGCATCTACCCTGCCTCTCAGCGTTTTCTAATTGAAAGGCTTCATGGCAAAACGCATCATACACCATTCGGGGGCTGTAGTAAAACAGACTAGATTCAAAGCATATTTTTATGTGAAAGGCGGAAATTAAGTCTTAAATAATATAAATCAACTGTCCTTCTATGGAATGAAAATATACATGTATACTAAATACTCCTACTGCTACATGAAGTATGTAGAATAAGCTAAAAATTCATATTGGTGGATAACGCGTTTTGCCATGAAATCCTTCAATTCTATCCCTATCTTGACTTTAACGTCATCCAAAGCCTAAGAAGGCCCATATCCCTTGTCCTGAGCACTCTCGCCAGCCCTACATCTATACCAACATCCGGTTTCTCCTGCTAACCTAGCCCCGACCCATTCCTGGCCTTATCTCTAATCTACCCCTATCCCTAAGGGTGCTTTTTAGGAAGTGTATATCCCCAACATAAACAATTAAGAAGGCATTCCCAATGAGACTCATACACCCAACCGGAATTCATGCCTTGCAGTCGAGGTGTATTCCTAACCCAAACTGTCCATCGAGACAAGAGCACCAGTCTAGACAAGTCCCTAACCCTAATGCCCAATGAGGAGACTCATTCAGAACTCCTGTCGAGAATTTACCGTGACTGTCATCTCCCAGTGCCTGGCGCATTATAAAATGAATTAGACATATAAAGAATCACAAAAAATAAAAATAATCACACATCAGACTCCGCCATTTTTCCTCAAAGTTAATCACTGTTAATACGTCACATAATGACGCGGTACAGTGTCGGTTTCAAAAAACTGTGGGAGTAAGTATTAAAAATGGTGCATATTTGTTGTTGTTTTTTTTTATGTCAAAGGCACGCACAATTATACATTTTAATTCAGAGCGATGTCGCAATGTACAAGCGCGAAGGTAAGTCGCTATATATTTTACGATGTAATTAGAAGTTGCGAGAGCAGGGCTGCGATTATTTGGTCCCCGCCGCGTTGCCAAAAGACAAGCCACACCCCTTCCTTAGCAAAGGAAGTATCAGTCTCTTGGCAGGTCAAGATGGCTGCGGCAAATGCGGAGGAGAAAATGCATTTACTTGCAAATGGCGTTTGTTGTACTTATATCTTTGCCTCATTCATTAGCATCCAGACCACTAATGTTTCTTGAGACATCCTCCTCCGACGCACGGGTGTTACTAAGACGTTCCACTAACAAATTTGAGACTATATATGGTTATTGCCATGGTGCCGAGCTTTCTTTTTCATTAATCCAAAAAACATCATATTTTTAACAAAGCTTTAGTAGGTGTGCAGCCTTCCTCGGAGAGATTGGAGAGCACTAACCAAATACGTATCACTGATGCCTCTTTTGCAAAGAAGGGGTGTTGCTTGCCTTTTCGGCAGATTTCAGGGACCAAATACACGCAGCCTAGCTCCACCTGGCACACAAAATTATCTTCAAAACATGTTTTAGAAAGGGAGATATAAGGCATTAAGAACAATGTGTTAATTTTGAAAGAACTCTATTGAGGCATAGCGAAACATCATTCATTCATTTTTAGTGGCATATATAGGCGTACTATAATTTGTAAGGCATGCCCTCACATTACAATTTGCTTTCATTTTATTTGTTTTTATTGTTCCGTCACTGGCTAAATCCTTCTTTTTCTTTGATGTCACTAAGAAGTGACGCCATCTTGTAAACATACTACCCAAGGTGGCCTCGTTTCCACAAAATCTACATTGCTGGGCTACAAATCCAATAACAGTGGCTCTTCGGTCTTGGAGTCCAATGCTAGTTTCTGCTTCTTGTGCCCATTGCAAAGTTGCAGCTTTCATTGACATTCTTACAGTGACTTCACAAAGTGAACCTGTCTTAGACATTGTTAGTTTGGAGGACGTGGCTTTTGCGAGCGCTTTTCTTAGCGTAGCTACGCTATTCCTTTCCATGTTCAATGGAGTGTCTTTCCATTTGACGTGAATTTACAAAGGCAATGGGCTTGATATCAAGAGGGGTTCCCTTGACGTTATTACTACTGTTGGGTCGAGGTAAGAGCGTTATGAAGAAACCGTTATGAGGTGTCTTGATTAATTTTTTAGCACTTTTGCCAAGATAGCAGTGATAAAATACCCCTTTACGATTTCAAAACTGTCATACGGATTTTTAATGTGCGCAACCTCCATACGGCACCTCGTAGTTTATTGGGGTTTTATTTTTGTTTTTTTGGTCCCTATCAGGGAAGACTAATAAATAATCAGCTCTCCTACCCCTGAAAGCCAGCGTGTGACTTCTGTATACAAAAAAAATCCACTCAGTGGGACAGTAATGGTGTTTAAGGCCCCACCCTTTAGATCAAAAGGTCGTAAGTCCATGCCCCTATTCTGCTCACGCTGATTGTCGTGGGAAAACACCTTAATGTCATCATCTTCAATCCAGTGGGGGTCAAAATGAAACAAGAAAAAAAAAAAGGCACACAAAACTGTCACCGCAGAGTTATATTTTTCGAACACTGGGGTTTCAGTTATGATAGGGCTACAGTTGTTTGGTCCGTGCAATCTGAGAAAATGGAAAGTCACATTCTATCCTTGTATTCTGTAGCTAGTCTAGTCCTTAGCAAAGAAAGTATATGAGGTGCGTTTTCCAGTTGGTGCGCGCCAGTCACAGAGAGGTGGAGTGCACGCCTAGTACAGGTTTGTTAGAAATGTGTCACGTTTTGTCACGGGAAGAAAATGCTCCTCTACTTGATGACAACTACCCTACCCACAGTTTCAAATATGTTGGTGCAACATCTTACCAAGGTCGTTGTGTCGGATGGGGATGTGATAAGAATCAACGGTGGTCTGTATGCTAATGCATAAAGCAACGATATAAGTGTAGCAAATACCACGCACAAGTCAGTGCATTGTTTCCTGTCTCTTCCGCATTATTTGCAGCCATTGTGGCTTGCCTCGAGAATCATACATTCTTTGCTAAGAAACGGAGGTGACTTCCCATTTTGTCAAATTGCAGGAAACAAACAAACGTACCCTAACAAAGAAATCCGCATTTCACGTCAACTCGACCACGTCACTCAATAATTTTATGTCTAGACAACTACGTCACTAAGACGCGCTACATTGACGTCCTCAAAGGAGATAACCCACACCCAAGGCGTGTTTATTGATTACCCATCAACAGGCAACACTTTTAAACTACTAACCATGATAAATAATATAGTTACTGGGAATACCCGATTTTCATACATTCAAGAGCGGTGCATTTGGGAGTCTTAATAGACGCACTTTGTTTACACCGATATAGCCACCTGGCGCAGGAGTATTCATGGGCAGAGCACCTGACCTCTAGGTTTTAAATCCGAGGACCTGACAAAAATCTTGATGTTTAACAATGAATAATGCTTTCTCTATGTCACGTAAAGAGTATGGGAATCTTCATTAGTGTTTTCAGTTTGTTAAACTGATCTCCAGCCTTGGCAAAGACCGAATCACAAATTGCTCGGCGGAGTCTGGCAATGAGTGCTTCTGTCTAATCTTCGTTGGGGTCAGTCCATCAACAGAAACACTGACGAGAATTCCCTGTTTCTTTATTTTTGAAAAAGAAATCACCAGTGGACAATTTGATGTCTGTGTCAGCCACATGGCGCAAACTATCTTGTCACACTGGCTCGGATACCAGTGCTGTGTGAACTCTATTCCTATAACTTCAGGATGAATATTCAGTCAGGAATTAAAGAAGAAATTCACNCTCCTGTAAAATCTGCCCGCGTGGCCGTACGAGGTCCTATCACGACAGTAGCGATATGTTAGTGCAACATCTAACCAAGGTCGTTGTGTCGGATGGGGATGTGGTGGTCTGTATGCTAATGCATAAAGCAACGATATAAGTATAGCAAATACTGCGCGCAAGTCAGTGCATTGTTTCCTGTCTCTTCCGCATTATTTGCAGCCATTATGGCTTGCCTCGAGAATCATACATTCTTTGCTAAGAAACGGAGGTGACTTCCCACTTTGTCAAATTGCAGGAAACAAACAAACGTAGCCCTAACAAAGAAATCCACATACCACGTGAACTCAACCACGTCACTCAATTTATGGCTAGACAACTACGTCACTAAGACGCGCTACATTGAAGTCCTCAAGGGAGATAACCCATACCCGAGGTATTTTTATTGATTACCCATCAACAGGCAACACTTTTAAACTACTAACCATGATAAATAATATAGTTACTGGGAATACCCGATTTTCATACATTCAAGAGCGGTGCATTTGGGAGTCTTAATAGGCACACTTTGTTTACACCGATATAGCCACCTGGCGCAGGAGTATCCATGGGCAGAACACCTGACCTCTAGGTTTAAAAATCGGAGGAGCTGACAAAAATCTTGATGTTTAACAATGAATAATGCTTTCTCTATGTTTGTCAGTAAAGAGTATGGGAATCCTCATAAGTGTTTTCAGTGTAAACTGATCTCCAGCCTCGGCGGAGCCTGGCAATGCGTGCTTCGGTCTAATCTTCGTTGGGCTCAGTCCATCAACAGAAACACTGACGAGAATTCCCTATTTCTTTAGATTTGAAAAAGAAATCACCCGTGGACAATTTGATGTCTGTGTCAGCCACATGGCGCAAACTATCTTGTCACACTGGCTCGGATACCAGTGCTGTGTGAACTCTATTCCTATAACTTCATGATGAATATTCAGTCAGGAATTAAAGAAGAAATTCACTTAGCACACTGAACATTTTGGGAACGAAACAGTCTTGCTGGAAGCTTGTGGAAAGAAAGATATTAAGGAGCACTTAAAATCAAACGATAATGGTAGCTGGTTGTTACTTTATCATGGCAAACCATTTGAAGTGCTTCCTGTAACCCGGTAACCCGACACTTGCCTTTTTTCTTATCACTCCCCCCCCCCCCCCC
>JAWQUT010000649.1:310351-320469 GCA_033807755.1 Ellobium chinense
GCCTTTCTTGATGTTTAAGCTACCCAAAATATTGCTTTTCGTTCACGTTATCTTTTGAAAACACATGAAATTTTAAGATATTATGCATCTTGTCTTTCTATCTTTTATCGGAAACAACATCATGGGAAATCGGACATTCCCATGACTGCTCGGTGTAAGGCCTAGTTGTTGACAATCTCGGCCCTAATGGCTGTTGCTTCTTTGCGTTGGTACTTCCAATGTGACAATACTCTTGGATGCATCTCTCCTGAGCACCCCGATTCCAAATCACCCTCCTTCTTTCCACTCCCCCCCCCCCCCCCCCCCCCNCCCTCCATTCGCCAGATGACTTTCGCATACATTTTAGTTTCGCTCAGTCTGTGCGATCGCAATCGTCTTTGAAATCCACATACCGACAGACCCTTATAGACTGAAAAAAAAATATGTCGTCCCGCTTAGTCTATATTTACCTAAGCTACTCTATTTTTTAAAAAAATGTTTTGAGTTGTATATTGTTATGATCTATTAAAACACATGTACAATTTTGACTCGTTATTGTATCCCAATTTTGCAAGCTAGCTAAACCACATCTGTCTCATTGTTTAGCTTTGAGCTACGGGATAAGAACGTTAAATTTCTCAAAACCTTTCAAAATGACTAAGGGGAATGTGGAATGAACGCGACTATATGAAAGATTAGATTTCTGAGGTATTTTCTATCTATCTATATATTTTTCTATACGATGATAGTATTTATACTGCCGGGCGCTCGCTACCGTTCAGTGCGGCAATAGTACAGTATATTATCGCTCAACCAACGTCTTCCTGCGGCGATCGTATTTTTGCAACCGTGTAGCTTGGTAATGGGTCCTAACCGCCAGGCAATATGCTCTGATCCGCTATAACATTGGTAAAACTAGGTCACACAGCCAGCGAGCTGCATAGCGCGTGGTCAGCTAGTGCTACTAGTGTTAATACAATTAAAATGTAGCACAGTCAAGTTTAACAAGTTTATTGGGAATACGCCCAGACCACAAATGTAGCGAACTGCATAGAGCGTGGTCAGCTAGCGCCATTAGTGTTAACACGTATTTCGATTGTTATAACTATTTACAGGATGTATGTCTATGTTTTATGG
Organism: Ellobium chinense; assembly: GCA_033807755.1. Classification (NCBI taxonomy): domain Eukaryota; kingdom Metazoa; phylum Mollusca; class Gastropoda; order Ellobiida; family Ellobiidae; genus Ellobium; species Ellobium chinense. The sequence goes on from JAWQUT010000649.1 coordinate 311,468, forward strand.
ATACAACTGTCAAAGCCGCTGCAGCCTTGGATGTCATTTATCCTGTAATGACATTAATGGCGAATGTGACAATGGTGGGTGAGCCTGATATTTGAATATAGTACTCGCCCATTAACTGTGAACATGGCTATACATTCACCCGTCTTTCCTTCCGTCAGTTTGTCGTTCGTCTGTCTGTCTGTCCGTCTGTCAGTGCTTCAATTCATTCTTTTCTCAGCTCGTGCGTCCATCAGTCTATCTGTCCGTCCCATCCATCCATCCATCCATCCATCCATCCATCCATCCATCCATCCATCCATCCATTCATGCTTCTTCCTGACAAAAATTCAAAGATATCCGTAACTGCTCATCATCTACCCATAATATAAATATGAAAATAAAACAACAAACTTTTATGTCCACGATATCAACTAACCTCCACCATTTCCTGATAACTCGATTCCAATTCGAATGACATTACCTTTATTTCAAGTGGTTGCAAGACATAAGACTCATAAGTCACTAGCAGTAAATACAAATCCTTATATCTAAACGCAGAATCTAAAGTCTCAAGTCAAAGGTTGTGGATTCAATTCCTAAGTGGAACATTTTGCGCGATTGTGTCCGTGGGAAAGACAATCTGCTCCGTTTTTTGCACTCTTTTGATGTGTAAAAGAGTACTTTGCTTTATAGCTGGGATAAACAGGACACTGCACAGCGTCGACTAGTAATGGTTTTGTAATGGATGTTACGTGTACTTCTGTGTGTATATGGTTAAATGTATATTGTTCTATGTTCTTTAAGAATTAGATACATAGCAATGTTTGGCATTGTCTAACAAGTTTCTTATGGGATAGATAAAAGACACATTTTGTATTTTTGTTTCTATATTGTTGAGGTACTTAATATCGAGATTCCATTACACCCGTCTTTCAGGCTGCCTCGTGGGTTTTTACGGACTCCCCTATTGCAACAAAACCTGCAGGAGATGTAGAGATAAAATGTGTAACAATGTTACTGGTCGATGTTTGACAGGTGAGCTCTCAGGAGGTGTTGATAGACAAAATATATATGTGCATGTTCTTTAAAATATGTTTAAAAACAGATAAAATCTTGTGATGCTACGGTGGAACCAGTGCTCACTTTCACTCCACTATGCTGGGTACGACGGTAAAATAAATTTGCATGCCATCACCAACTGTGTGAGGCGACAGTCGAATTTTGCAGTCTAGTGTTGATCGGCCGGCAGACAACTCGTGCATCAGCTAGTATCAGTAACAAAGTTCACTGAGCAAGTGGGAGGCTGGACCCAAGGCACTTTGCCCTCCTAGAGTTAAATAGCTGGCATGAAAAAGGCGCCGGTCGAATTTTGCAGTCTAGTGTCATTTGTTGATAGGTTGGCAGATAACTTAAGCAATAGTTCGTATCAGTAACAGTGGCCATTCAGCCAGTGGCAGGCCGGGCCCAAGGCGCTTTGCGCTCCTAGGGTTAAGTAACTGGCATGAGATAGGCAGCGGTCGAATCTTGCAGCTCGGTGTCAGATGGGCGGCCGGCAGACAATACGTACAACGGCCATTATTCATTCTAAGGGTCATACGACCAGCGGGAAACCGGACCTGAGGCGCATCGCGCTGCTAAAGATAAATAATCATACAGTTCGTATTTTGTTCACGTCCCCCCCCCCCCNCCTCCCTTCCCTCACTCTCTCTTTCTCTTTCTCTCTTTCCCTCTCTCTTTTCTGTAAAAAAAAAGGAGGTGGGGCATATAGATACGACAGAAACACACGGCTAGGTTACTTTTTGGATTTACGTGTACATCAAAAATACTGTAGCGACATTTTTTTTACCGTGAGGATCTAATCCTAGTGAACTTTGCGCGTTAAGCTTGACTCGCGAAAATTTCGACCAAAGGAAAACAAGGTTCAGGGACTAACTTCCAGGAGGATGCTATTCCTCTAACTACTCTCATTATTTAGACATAATCGAGTATGGAATTGGTACCAAATAGCTTGTATCAGTAGTCCTGAAAGATCCCTCCAGGCTACTCTAGACTTGTGTGCTCTTAGTCTTAAACATATTATGATACTCATGCCGCAGTCGCCAAAAGTAGATACTTGTGGAGAGCCATTTACATCCTTTCGCGAAAATCAGATGATAATAATAATATTGTTGTTTATAAGTCTTGTATCCAGGTTGATGCCCGCTCATACGATTTCACATTACTATTACATCTGTGGTTCTGATCTTCAGGACATTCTCAGCTCCCTGGAGAGCATACATCGCCTCTGCCAATGCCATTTACAGGCGCTGATCACTAGCATTCTGATACTATTTTCAACTACTTTTAGCCAGCTAGCCAATTCATCGACAGGTGGATTGAGGAAAATGTGAATGGAATGCATTCCCGATGCACTTACAACGTGACCGTTATACGGAATCGAACCCATGACCTTTAGATCTTTAGTCCAACGCACTAATCGTTCGGCCATACAGCTCCTCCTTAAAAAAAAACAAAACAGTAATATTCTAGCCATGTAACTACACCATAACAGATATTGACGACATTATATTTTACCTACAATGATGACTGCTGTACCGTATATTCAGGCTGTGTACAAGGTATGTATGGACAGAAATGTGATACCCCCTGTCACCCCGATTGTGTGGACAGAGTGTGCAATATCAGCACAGGAGAATGCGAGAAAGGTAAATCTGTTCTGACGTTCGGCATCTCTGAATACGGTGTCCTACTTACATGCATTCACACACACACACACACACACACACACACACACACACACACACACACACACACACACACACACACACACACACATGTGCACACACACATTTCGGGCAAAAAGAACTTACGTACTAAAGTTCACATAATTTGGGGAGAAGGGACTGCACATTGGCTATTAAAAAAGCGAGTGAGTTTTTGTTTATGATTAATAATAGATTGTAATCCTGATTCTTTTCTTTTTTTCTACTTCTCTTCCAGAAGAGAATGACGATGATGATTTTAACTCAGACTCAGAGGTATAGAATGAGAATAATCATGAGTCGTAAGGATTGTTTATAAGCCAATGAGTTCTCAAGGAACTTCGCAAGCCAGAAAACTCCAGAGATCATTCTTAGCTCACAGAAGACCCGATAAGCTACAGTAGCCTGCGGCCATTTACAGGCACTTTGCACTGGTCGCCATTAACCTAACACTATCTATCACTGCCTACAATCTGGTTTTCATAATATTATATACGGGGTACAGAAGGAATATGTAAATGGCACGGTTCCGTAAGGAACTTACAAAAATAATGTCTAATGTTACATAATTTGTGAATGTTTTCAATTGCATTTATCTATAATGCGACAAACCAAAATAAAAAAAATGGAGTTCATTGCAAGAAATAATCCCATAAAGGCAGCATTATAGAGAATACCTAATTGAAATGAATTAAAAAAAAATGAACGCCTCATGACTAGTCATTGTGAGCTGAGGCTTCCATAGCAATCTACCAATGGGTTGCCTCTTACTGTGTGTGTCGTATTACTCAGCTTAAATACGGATTTGACACCCAGTGCAAAGTGTCATGTTTACAAATCGAAGTAAAAGTCTTACATGTGGGAATGGCAGGAAACATTTAACTATGTCAAGCTAAGGCATATAATATTCTAATTTGTTTCCTGCGTGACAGGTGATAAATATGTTAACCTATGTTTTAACATTTTTTTCTCTGTATATTTATATACATTCCAAGGCGGTTTTTAATGAATTGATTGTGAGTTTAGGCACTGACCATGGGATATTTTACCGTCGTAAGATAGCCGTCGTAAGAATTACTTAAACTCTGCATATTGAACTCTACTATGGCTGCATTTAGCACTGATGCACTAATATAATTCTTACGACGGTACGAGATCCCATCGTTAATGCCGAAGCTCTCAAATATTTTTTTTGTTTTGTTTTGTTTTTGCTTTGCAATAAACACAGTCCACCTCTCTTGAAATAAAATTGAAAATCTACCTGGCACTATACTGCTATTATATATACTCAGATGTTGTAGCTGTACATAAACACTTTGTGATCTCTGAAATAAATGCCATCTAAATGCCCAAGAAAAACAAACCTGGCGTTTACTACACTGTTTAATGACAAGATACTAGGATAAATGATGTTTTAAATGATGTGTTTTGAATGTTGTGTTGCCAAAAATAGTAATCCACGTTTATACCTTCTTTGTTCACTATTTTACAATATGTAGAAACAATTACATGAAGAAAATGCCTAATCTAGTTGTTTATTGAGCAAGGTGGGCCCACATGGTTTATATATGTTGTTACTTCAAAATTGTCCTCAGTGAGTTCTACTATTTTACCTTTCACCTTTCGATAATTCACCATCCAGGTTGTCGATTTGGCTGATTCGGATAAAAATACCAACCTTCTTTTGCTCTCGTTCAGACCTCTATAGTATAGTATAGTATAGTATAGTATAGTATAGTATAGTATAGTATAGTATAGTGTAGTGTAGTGTAGTGTAGTGTAGTGTAGTGTAGTGTAGTGTAGTGTAGTGTAGTGTAGTGTAGTGCAGTGTACTGTAGTGTAGTGTAGTATCGTGTCGTGTCGTGTCGTGTCGTGTCCAAGATGTCAATGACACCACATGGGCAACCATTAATTTAATGGACAAATAACGGCAAAACAATTGCACATATCACATACGAAAAAATCAGAAATTAAATACGAAAGATACTTGACATACATCAGCAATAATGTAATGAGAGTTGCACTCACGAAAATTAGACTAGGATCGCATACATTTATGTCAGAGAGAGGACGATGGGGGAGACCGAACATAGAATATAAAAACAGACGTTGCAACCAGTGCCAAGAAGTAGAAGACGAGTTCCATTGTTTAGTAATATTATGTCCTAGATTCAGAAAGTTAAAGAAAAAATATCTACCTACTGGCTTGTTAGAAAAAACAAGTATGGCAAAATTTGTACGCTTAATGAAAGAAGTCAGTGGGGAAGAACTGGTAAGCTGGCAACACTGGCGTAAACTATTTAGTGCTGAAGGAATATAAAAAAGAAACCTAAGCGTATTATCTGATGCAATAGCAAAACACAATTTTATTATGTCCAGGAAATATCATCCGGCTAATTCGAAAATACTGTATACCACATACATGAAATAGTCTTTAGAAGAATAATGTTTCATGCTAATGAGATATTCTCTTGGGGAATAGTAATATTTTATATTGAAAAGCGTCTTGTATTAGTACGTGTGTGTGTAGGCGCGTGTGGGTGTGAATGGATGTGCTGGAAACTATGATGTAGCCATTTATGCTATTAGGACGAAAGGTGTGTGGGTGTATGTATGTACGTATGTGTGTGGGTGTGTGAGTGTGTGTGTGTGTGTGGGTGTGTATGCGCGTGTGGGAGGGTATATATGTGCTGGAAACTATGATGTAGCCATTTATGCTATTACGAAGAAAGTTTTTGTGTGTTTGATGGGTGGGTGTGTGTGCGGGTGTGTGTATGCGCGTACGGGGGTGTATGTATGTGCTGGATAATATGATGTAGCCTATTTATGTTATTAAGATGTAGAGTCTTGTGCGGATGTAGACCTATGTGTGTGTATAAGTATGAGTGTACGTGCTTGTGGGTGTGTATGTAGATATTGGATAATATGATGTAGCCTAATTATTGTATTATGATGTAGAATGTTGTGTGGATATATATATGTGTGTGTGTGTGTGTGTGTGTGTGTGTGTGTGTGTGTGTGTGTGTGTGTATGTGCGTGGCAGCAGTGTGTATGTATGTTCGTGTGTATGTGCGCATGTGGATGTCAATTACTATTCGAGTTGATGTATTATTGTATGGATAATGAATATCCTGAAACAGTATGAAAATAGGATGCGGGCCGTGCGTTTGTGGAGGGTGGGGGGGACGTATGTATGTGGGTGTGGGGGGCGGGGTGTGTGTGACGATGAGAAAGCGAGTGGAAGGATGGGGGAGGGAGGGAGGAGATCGACATGCTTTTTTGCCTGCTCCCTTCCCTTCTCATTTATTTTCTATCCCTTTAAGTTTTTTCCTCTTTCTTTCCATCTTTTCTGTCTTTTCAATTTTCTTTGCGTTTCTTTTTTAGATTTTTCTTTGAATTTGATGTATATTGATTATGTATATATTATGAAAATGATTGGCAAAATGCCTAATAAAGAGATTGATTGTTTGATTGATTGATTGATTGATTGATTGAGTATAGTATAGTATAGTATAGTATAGTATAGTATAGTATAATATAGTATAGTATAGTATACAGTAGTATAGTGTAGTGTAGTGTAGTGTAGTGTAGTGTAGTGTAGTGTAGTGTAGTGTCGTATCGTATCGTGTCGTGTCGTGTCGTGTCGTGTCGTGTCGTGTCCAAGATGTCAATGACACCACATGGGCAACCATTAATTTAATGGACAAATAACGGCAAAACAATTGCACATATCACATACGAAAATGGTGAAGATGATGTTAATAATTATGGAATTGCTGATGGCGATGTGATATGTATAATATGGATAATGTCTGTGAAGCTTTCATAAAGAGGAAGTGACGATTTTTTGTTGTTGTCAGACTGGTAATGCCAGCTGCGATGATAGCATCGGTGTTCATAATGTTGGCAGTGATTGATGCACTTTGCTCTTCTCACTTGCATGTATTGTGTTGGTGTTACTGTTGTTGTTGTTGTTGTTGTTGTTGTTGTTGTTGTTATTGTTGTCGTTGGTATTATTGTTGCTGGTGGTGGCGGTGATGGTGGTGGTGGAGGCAGTGATGATAATGGTGATAGTGCTGATGGTATGCTACTAATGGTTGCAGGAGCCTAATTGGTAAAAAAAAAATGGACCCTCAGAGTCATTAGTTGCAGAGTATAAAATCTGTCCTTTAGACAGAGTGTGTAAAAATAATCATATAACACGAAACCACACCGCAAAAGTGGTGAAATTCAGTCTTGAATTTGTACAAAAATTATTGTTACAGACAGAATTTCTCAATGTGTAGGCCTGCGATCTGCAAAAGAAGGCCAAATTTTTAACTCCTTTTCATGTAATTTAAAGTTATGAAAAATCTAAATGAAGGACTCCCAATGTAAACAGTATATAATTTGAGCACAGTTGTGGCACCAGACCTGCAGACTAGTCTTGGCCATCACGGAGCGTTCCTGTGATTCGAGGAGACTTGTTTATTAAATGGCTCAAAGAGGCTTTTACAGTTTGGCTCCTGCAACCTACTGCTGGTAATAGTAGTAGTGATCACTGCAATATTCGCTATGGCGATACCTTAAACGTTACACACAAGACAATAACTGGGATACAAGGCGATATGGGCAAACACTTGACAAGAAATCCGAATGTATTCTTTATTCTAATTTTGAAGGAAGGAAAGTAATTTCTTTTGTCTAGATATAGATAACTTTAATTCCAAACGCACACAGGTTACACTTTAACCCTCGTGATGCGGTGATGGTATATATACTACTGTGTTCTCGCTACCGTTCAGTGTGACAATAGTATATTTACACATCGTTCAACCAACCTCCACCTGCGGCGATCGTAATTATGCAGCCGTGTATCCTGGCAATGGGTCTTAACCGTCAGGCAGTATGCGCTGATAATATTGGTAAAACTAGGTCACACAGCCAGCGAGCTGCATAGCGCGTGGTCAGCTATCGCTACTAGTGTTAAATCTCAATAGACTAATATTTAAAGATGCAAGCTGACTCAAGGTATGTTTGAAAAATAAGTGAATAAATAACATTAGTCTACTACCTTACAACGTGTAAACAAACACGATCAAAAGAGAAGCAACATTATACGGAATACAACATCAGATGATCAGTTATGAAACAAACCCAGCTGCAAAAAGTGCTGTGCGATAAGAAGTTTAACTGTGATAAATACAACATGTATCCAGAAAGTGGGGTAGGTGTCATGCACGTAGGTTTACATTAGACAATAAACACAGTAAAAAGGTAAACCAAAATTTTCTGGTGTGTAACTTCAGATTATGCCTCCTGGTACCTATCCACACATATCATTCTACTGATGCGTAAAACCATCTTAACCAACTTGAGCTGTATACACTTTTTATCTAATTGATTAGAATTTAACTGATGCATCATTGAAATTCTTGCATACACACTTAAACCCGTAACTACATTACTATGTTTGGATTACTTAGGCCTCTTTACATTGTCTTATTCGTTGTATACATTCCATTTTTATCTAAACTTCAAATGTGAGAATGATGACAGTATAATTATCAACACAGACGGTGTAAGCTGCAAATACAATCGCTACGTTTGTTTGGTCCCCGCGTTGCGCGTAAAGGACATTCCCTTTATACTGTGGGCAATCTCTCAGATATTCTAAGCAACGGAAGTATCCGTTTCTAAACATACGATGGTAGCCACGTTTAATGCATAAGAGCTAGAAAATAATGCGCTGACTGGTGAGAGGTGTTTACTATTCTTACAACGTGCAACTTTGCCTCATTCGTTAGTAAACCTACCTACATGTCCTTTAATTATCTCTCAGCCCTTTAGCAGATAGCATTGTGCGTTTCTTTGAATGGATAGTTTTTTTTAGGATGACTGACTTTGTAGCCATCACTATAGGCCTATTTCGAAATCGTTCATATCTGACTTCTCAGGGTAAGAGAATTCGATGGATTCGACTCACTAATCCAGATAGGATTTTATGCTTTGTTGTCTATTTTTTCCATGTCCTGAATCTTTCTTTGTTGTCTATTTCTTCTATGCCCTCAGTCTTTCTTTGTTGTCTAGTTCTTCTATGCAGTGAATCTTTCATAATACTCTTGTGCCCTCGTCCTCTGATGCCATTGATTTGTCCTCCTCCTCCTCTTCTTCCTTCGACTCACTGTATGCTGAAAGCCAAAAATAAAAAAAAAATGTTTTTATTCTATATATATCTATCTATCTATCTCTATATATATATATATATATATATATATATAT
>JAWQUT010000650.1:13432-25761 GCA_033807755.1 Ellobium chinense
GGGGGGGGGGGGGGACTGTTTAGATGATCAAAACCTCTGTTGAGATGTTGAGAAAGAAAATACGTTAAGGCTATCCAAGTCTGAAGTGTACACTGACTGTTTTCGTTTTTTCATAAACGTTTAATTCATTTTGTGTTCCCTCGGAAATGAGAAAAATGATTTAGTATAAAAGCTGTTTCCGTAGCACAATGATCACGCGTTGTTGTAAAATCTTCTCTCGTCATATTCTTTCCTATGTCTCCTCGTTTTGTATTCATCCAGTTCGATTTAGTCTTGTTACTTCCAGACGGCACTGGCTCGAAAAAGTCTGGAGTTTCCTTTACTATATTATACTCTTGATTATCCTTCAGGTTTGGCGATCATACAGCAAGACAGCCTACCTATTTGAGTTACTACTACTACTACTGCTACTACTACTACTATTATTACTACTATTACTACTACTACTACTTCTACTACTACAAAAATCTTAAAACGTGGTTATTAAAAAAAAACTGTGGCACTTTACCCATTTAACCTACATTTCGCGATATTTTTTTTCCGAACAACCTACAAAAAGCGATTATTCCTTACATTAGGGGAAAATGGTTTTTCGTAGAGCCACTTTATCCTACGCAAGGGGAAAAACTCTATTGTGATTGATTGATAGTCTGACTGACTAACTGACTGACTCACTCACTCACTCACACACTCACTGACTCACTCACTGACTCACTGACTGACTCACTGACTGACTGACTGACTGACTGACTGACTCACTCACTCACTCACTCACTCACTCACTCACTCACTCACTCACTCACTCACTCACTCACTCACTCACTGATTGGTTGACTGGAGCGACCAAGGAAGTAATAACTGCCTACAATCTATACATAGTTACAGAAATGTACACTATATAAAAATCCAGTATGAAAGGTGCTTCGGTCTACATAAGAACGTGTTAACTTCAGAACACAGGCGGGAACGAATGTATCACTATATCATGACAAAGTATGAATTTTTGGTGGACTTTGTGAATATTTGCTGTGACAACACTTTCCGCGGTTTTTTTGTTTGCGAAAGTCTCAAAATGCGGACAGGGTGTGCGTCCTTTTTTAAAATGCAATCCATTGTGTGTGTGTGTGTGTGTGTGTGTGTGTGTGTGTGTGTTTTCTTACAACGGATCTTCATTCACACTGCCTTGTCGTTCACGTAGCCTTTCTAGGATAGTGACCCCAAAACATTCTTGATGATGAATGAAATTGTAAGACTCACCTATATCCACACCCCACCCTTTAACCTGCAAAAAAAATTTTAAAAAACTTTAGAATCTAGTTCTGTCCCAGTCGCGCGATCTCGTCACCGACTTTTGGTGCCAGAGACGGAACTCTAAGGTGGGTACCAACGTCTAAGAATGCAATGTACTACTTCCACAAAAGTACTGAAAGAGACAGGTGTGAAAAGAACCCAATCTAGGTGCGTTGACCTACCTGTCTCTGCTCTCCTGCATAGTCGTTCTCGTTCTCCTCCTCTGAGCACTACAGTCGCCTGCTAACCTAATCCAAACAAGGAACTCCAGGGTGGATTTACTATTCAAACAGACCGACTTTTTGATCAAAATAGTTTCTGGCTTTATTTTTTTTTCTCAGTTTTGGTCTAATAAAATATCGCCAATTTTTGTTTAAACTTGGATCAAAGTAGATTGTAGTTTTTGAACTCTGTAGTACGTTTGCGTGGATGGATTGATGGATGGATGGATGGATGGATGGATGGATGGATGGATGGATGGATGGACAGACAGACAGACAGACAGACAGAACGACAGATAGCCAGAGGGAAGGGCAGTTGGATGGATGAGATGGACAAACGGAAGCACGGACGGACGTATAGACGTACAGATGGATGGATGGATGGATGGATGGATGGATGGATGGATGGATGGATGGATGGATGGGATGACCAATCTCGTTCCCAGCCAACACTGTGGCTAGAACTAAGATCCTTGGGGAGCCTTACGTATTCATCAACCCGGTTTCGAAAATGGCAAGGCCCTGTTGCTTGTAGGTATATAAACATCATGTGGGTGTTCCCCAAATAAACCTCACATGGAATAATGTTTGGGTTAATTTTTGCGTCCAGCCCACGTGAAATCCAGGTCCTGTCTATACTGTATCTCATGGAGCTAACCATACACGACCCTTCTGATTCCCATATGGATGTGTGAAAATGGCTAGACTATATTCCATCTCTGCCCTCGGCGAGAACTTCCCATGAATACACCAGGGCTACGTGTGTGTTTGGTCTCTGCTGGTATGACTGCAGAGAACTAAAGGAGCCTTTTTTTTTGTTTTTGTTATTTTTTTTATTCCAGTGGGCCGTTCCTTAGGAGATTATAAGCAAAGGACGTGTGAGTCTCTAGATAAGTAAGGATGGCTACGATTGATGTAAAGCAAATAGAAATGAGTGCGCGGACTTGAGAATGGTGTTCGATACACGTATGTCTTTGCCACTTTTATTAGCATACCTACCGGTGTCGAGTCGTGCCGCATCCTTCTCCGACACGTACAGTCCCATCGATAAAAGGTTCCACAAACAAATTTTATACAATGGATGGTGGCTGCAATTATTACTGACCTAGTACTTCTGGTGTAACTCAACAAAATTCCATCGACAAAAAGTTCCACAAACAAATTTTAAACAGTAGATGGTTTTTATCGAACTCGTACTTCTGATGTAACTCAACAAATTCCAAATGTTCTAACTAACGTCAAAGCCCCCCCCCCCCCCCCCCCCCCCCCCCCCCCCCCCCNCTCACGCCCCCTCCGGAGTAACACATGTGAACAGAACAGGTACCCCAAGAAGTAACTAAACAAAGAAAATTATGTTTGCTTGGTCCCTGCAATTTGACAAAACGGCAATCCACACTCTTCCTTAGTAGAGGAAGTATCTGTCTCTGGTCAAGCCAAGATGGCTGCGGTTAACACAGAAGAGACAGGAAACAATGTACAGACTTGCGAGTGGTGTTCGTTACACTTAAATCTTTCCCTCATTCATTAGCATGCGGACCATTGTTAATTCTAACTACATCCACCCCCGACACAAGGCCGATAAAAAGATGTTGTACTCACAAATTTGAAACCGTAGATGGTCGCTGTGATATAGCTGACCGGTTTCTTCTGGTTTCTGCACAAAACACTACACATTTCTAACAAACGTGTAGTAAGTTTGCATCCCTCCTCACTGTCGCTGGCATGTACCAATCGAAAAAAGTACCTTTTGCTATGAGCTGCCACTAGACTACAAGGAAAGGGTGTGGGTTCCCATTTTGTCAAACTACAGGGACAAACAAACGCAGCCTGGGATCTTGTGGACTTCAAGTGATAATGATCCCTCTGTTTCCGTCATGTTTCCAGCTCCAGTGAGTGCTGCGCTGGAAAGTGGCCGTGCGGTTTGTAAGTAGTTCTCGTAAACTGTAGACGGTTAAGTGTAGGGTTTGTGGCTTCGATTCTTGGGCCGGGCGGTATACGCAATGGCATCCTTGAGAAGGACACTTTATTCTCATCCCCCTTCCCTCCTCCCCCCCCCCCCCCCNCCCTCCCCCCCCCCCCCACCCCACTCGACTCTGATGTGAATGATCACCTAAGTATTGAACTGGGAAGGGAGGTGAGGACAAGGGGCTGCTATGCGGCTACTAGCAATAACTTTGTAATAAATTTACTTGTAGTTCATGACAGTGAAGTCGTGTTATATCCATTAATGTACTGTTGTAAGTGTATCTATCAACATGACTGAAATATATTTACATGGTACGGGGTTGTAACGAACGTGTTACCCACTGTGTAAGTAGGGGTGGATTTTAAGCTTTTGCTTATTTTTTGCCCTTGTGCAAGTCTGTCATAATATGTCTTAAGAACTACCCCTCCCCGCAGACACCCTCCCCCCTGATTTTGCTTAATTTGTTTTTAAAAATNTCGAGGCCCAGATGAAGCCCTTATATTTATATGACGGTATTAACAGGATTATATCTTCTTTCACCTCACCAGGAAACTCACGTCATCACCTCACTAAGAACAGCTGGTGTGATTGCGTTACTGAGACTGACATTTGCTTTACGTGCCGGGGTTAAGAGTGGGAGAGAATGTGGGTCAATACAGAGACGAGGACAGGTGTCTTGAATTTCATGTAGTCTGCGTGGTGTCTTTGACCCCCGATCTTGGTTCAGTCTGTGTGGTGCCTTCTTGTGTACAACGAGCATCTGTTGGAGATGACCAGTGTGCTGGACACAGACGGCGTGTTTAAGGCGGTCACTTCAGTGGAGAAGAGAAGAGGAAAGAGAAGAGAAAAGAAGAGAAGAGAAGAGGAAAGAGGGGGAGGGGGAGAAGAGAAGAGAAGAGAAGAGAAGAGAAGAGAAGAGAAGTAAATGATAACGAAAAAAACAATCAAAACTAATTACGAATTAAGGGAAACAGAGGAGAAACGAAGCTAACTGAAGATGGAAGGAAAAGGGTTTTAAGTAAATGACACAAGAATTAAGTTAAAGAGAAAGGGAGACAAGAAATCAAAAAGTATTGTATTGGTGGAAATGTACTGACAAAACCAGTTTCACACTTCACATCCCCATGAATTTTACATTTTATGCCTGTGTGCGCACACAATTAGAGATACACTCATCAGTGTGGGCGCGGGCATGTATACACACACACACACACACACACACACACACACACACACACACACACACACACACACACACACACACACACACAAACAAACACACAAACACAAACACACAAACACACACACACACACTCACACACCCATTCACACCCCCCTCCACCCATACACACAGACACAAGCATACACAAATACATACAAACACACCCATACACACACACACACACACATACACACACACACACACACACACACACACACACACACACACAAACACACACACATACCCACACACCTGCTCCAGTCACACAACAGTGGAGAGCCAGTCAAGTAGCTCCCTCTAGCGCAGTCACTGATTTCAGCGTCACTCGCACATCCGCATATGTTTTTGATAGTTTTGACAAGATATGTAATAATTGTCCACAGCCTCACGAAAACTCATATAATAATCATTTTATTATTCTCTCGTTATTGAAATATGATGCCCCTCTTCCGTGACTCCTACGCCTCCCAGCTCTTCAAAGTAATTCACCCGCTCGAAAACGTATAACGTCGTATCTCACGCGTTCAAGTTTGAAATCTTTATCAATAACAATAACAATATGTTTATTGAGCTCAGACAACTGACTGTCCGCTGAAAATGACCAAAATAACAATAATTTCAACAAGCAATTCACATTCTGCCCTTCCTCTCTCTCTCTCTCTCTCTCTCTCTCTCTCTCTCTCTCTCTCTCTCAGGCTTTAGGTGTCCTACGTTGGAGAAGTGTGGCCGAGTGGCTACTGCGTCGGATTTTAAATCGAAAGGCGTAGGTTCGGATCCAGGCATATTCATGGTGTAAGTGCCTCGTGAAATTGTTTTGTTCCCTTTTGTGGCCCAGTCCACTATACACTCATTCCTGCAAGCAAAAGTTCAAATCAATGTTGAGTGACTGCTCCCACCCCCTATTCCATCAGATAATCCGATCTCAAAGAAGTAGACGGATACTATTCTTAAAAACTCACAGAGAGCGATACAGGCGATCTTTTTTTTTGCCATCAGCCATTCGCCTTAGCAGTGTTTCTTAATGTGGTATGCTTGTACGTAAAGCGTATTGTGCAGGGGTGGGTATAGGTGCAGGGATGTGTGTGTACGAGTGAACATTATTAATCTGTTTGTATTTTTCACTGTATTGTTATAAATGCTGTGAAAACAAATTTCCAAATCTGGATAATAAAGGTTTATCTTATCTATCTTACCTTACCTTACCTTACCTTACCTTACCTTACCTTACCTTACCTTACCTTACCTTACCTTACCTTACCTTATCTTATCTTATCTTATCTTATCTTATCTATAAAATGGGTAGCTGGCTATGGGAAGTCAAAGATAACATACGAATGTTAATGATCAACGTATGTATAAAGGCAGTGGCACTTTAATCTCTGAGGGAGTTAAGGACGTCATTGAACGACTTGGCCCATTCGGTTATCAGTAATATGAAATTGTGTATCCCTGTTATGGATAACGGCAGTTGCACCTACTGTCTGTCGCCACCAGCTGCCACTGCGCTGGGGTGCGAAATTCTACTGTTGCGCCCAACGTTCTGCAAGGAGGTGCTTATAAGATTCTATCGAGGCATTTAAACATAGCAAGAGGACGATAGAACACATTCTATTAAAGCATCACGAGGATTAGTATCATCATCATCACTTTCATCATCATTATTATTTGCAAAACATTTATCCGCACTGGATGTAGATAAGTAAAGAAAGAAAACTATAACAATTTAACAAATTTAATACACACATTTTCGGACTGGCGTCCGTCTTCAGATGTAGAAAATCAATCCTACCATCACCATCATCTATCATCATCATCATCATCATCATTGTCATTATCATTATTATTATTATTAACATTATCATCTTTACATGATCGTATTTATTATTGCTAGTATTATTGCTATTACTATTACCAGTATTAATAATAATATTACTACAACTACTGTCATATTATTTTTACTGTTATTATTATTATTATTATTAATATTATTATTATTGTTACATGTAACGTTAGGAGGAAAACTAAATTGTAAACAAAAGTTTTGATAAAATGTAGATGAAGAAGCCTAATATTCATCTTCAAAAAAAAATTTTCTAAATGTTCGAGCTCTATTTGAATTTGAATATTGTCATTATAACAGCCCTTATGTTCTAAACAAGTGGTACCAACATCGGCGTAGGATAACCCAATATTTGAAATACACCCGTACACCCCAGTACCAGCTAATCCCTCCTTTCTTTCCACCTTCCCGAGGAAGGTTTATGGGCGTATGTGTCACCTTGTTGAAAGAGCTTTCCAAATAGTTCTAATGACTGCACTTTCTGTTCCGCAATAGGTGGGCACCTCGCGCTCATTCTGGAAACGAAGTCTCCATTCACAAATTAACGACGTGTGCGCGTTGGTCGCACTGTAGTTTAGCGGCTTATCAAAAAGTGCTACAGACGCGCGTCGAATGAAAAAGATCACATCATTATATTTTTTGCACGATCAGACTGTCTCGTATATTAAAAAGAACGAAGTAAAATAAGGTATGACATTGAAACGACTTTCTTTCGGATCAACGACCCATGCGATGTTTTGCAAACGATAGTATACATTTTGACTGGTTTTCCCATGTCAGGGTCGCCAGATTTTTGGTGGAGCCCGAGCCAATCACTCATGAAAAAGAGCCAAAATATAACCAACCCATATCTGGACAAGGTCTACTTTGGGTGCACATGTCATTTGAGACAATAAATTTACGTAGAACTGTTCGTAAATTAGATCTAAGTTGGTATTATAATTATCTAACTATCTCAGGGCAAGATAAGGTATGATTTTAAATAATGGGAACAGTTTGGTATCTTTTTTCTTATTCACAGTCAACCATGGTATAAGAGCATTCACTTGAAAAGCCATTCAGTTTGAACTCAACAGATAATGAGCGGCTAGATGTATTACAGTAGCTTTTAGATAAACACTGGGGAGAGCAGAGTAAGCCCTGGGAAGTCTTTCAGAATTCCCTCAGTTTTTGATGAGACAAGCTACTTTCAAACAGTTTAGAGCTCTGTATATTACAGACTAGGAGATCCTGTTGATGATAGTCGTTTCTTCAGACAATTTTGCATTCTTTGTGCACATGAAATTAATCAGTGTTGACCTAAAAGTCTCGTGAAGCCAAAAACACCAATAATAACAACAAAAACAGCAGCAACAACAACAACAATAAAAGGAAGCCAAACAGTTATTTCGGATCCAAAAGCTTTTAAAAGGAGCCAAAAAATGTGGTATTTGGCTCCGAAAGTGCCAAATCTGGCAACCCTATTTCCAGTCTCGTCTCTGATGTAAGAAACGCAGAACTGTTCTTTTTTTTTTTTATTTTGCGGTCAGCGATCCGCTTGGCTTGATTTTACCTTGGCCGAGATTTTTTGCACAATTAGGTAAGCGGATCAGTACAAGCAAAACTTGTAGAGACCTTACTCTAACTCTTTCGTACCCGGCATATCTGATTAAAAATGAAGGGCTTCATGGCAAAACGCATTATACACCATTCGTGGGTTGTGGCAACACAGACCAGATTCAAAGCATATTTTTTATGTGAAAGGCGAAATTTAAGTCTTAAATAGTATAGATCAAATGTCCTTCTATGGAAAGGAAATATACATGTATACTAAATACTCCTACTGCTACATGAATTATGTAGAGTAAGCTTAAAATTCATATTGGTGGATAAGGCGTTTTGCCATGAAACCCTTCAAATATTCTCTTCGACATTTCACTGCAGTGCTTTTCTTCCAGCATGTCTTAACTCTCTGAACTCATCTCACCGAATATACCGGTGGAGTTGTTATGCGTCGGACAAATCGGTAGTCAAACTTTACCTCTTCCAACACTGCGCAAAAAAAGACTATCGCTAAGGTCACGTGTGTGCCCAGCGAATGCGATTTTCGCTGTTTGTTGCTCGCGAGATCATTCAATATTTACAACTCTCTTCATCCGCCTATATATAAAATCTCCCCTTTCTTAGGTCAAGGTGTACGAATGTGTAAGATGACCTGTGATCTAGGAAAGGCATCCAACAGCATTTTTATAGGTACAATTTGAGCCTTATAAATACGGAAATAAAATGTGTTAGACTTAGAAATTAGCAAGCAGCTTAAACCGGTCAAAGAAACTGAAAAAAAAAAAAAGTAGGAAGAAGGGTAGAAAGCCTTCTGTGAAAGGAATGCGTAAATAATTTTGAACAATGACTCCTCTCCCCCTCCCCTCCTCCACCCCCCCCCCNCCCCCCCCCCCCTTTTTTATTTTGTCTTGTCCTTCAGATTGAAATACAGGACAAAGGAAGTACTTTTACGTTGAGAAATGAAAATTCCAATATGACTGCAGAATTTGTGGAATTTTTTCCACTTTATTTGCAATGCCCAAAGAGGAAAACAGGGTGGGTACCATACTGACCGTAAGGGCTTGATATATTAAAATTTCAGACCTCTGCCGACTAAAATATGATCAGCGCAACATTTTTTTGTTAATTGTATAACAATCCATAACTACCATTTTTTTTTTTTTGAATGTAGAATTTCGCAACTAGTTGCAATGGTAATCTTAATGTATGGCGTCGAAAAAAAAAAAGAAAAAAAAAACATTATTTTTTTCACTTTTCCTAACGCTATTTGGGAAAAGGGGCTTATGTTTGAATAAAAGTGTTAGTGAGAGAATTGGGCGTGTCTGTCTGTTATATATATAGCTCTTAACTTAAACAACATTTATCTTGAATATCTGTTACCTTATCAAGAGCATTCGCACTTTCGCAGAGAAATGAGAATAATTGAGGGCTAGATCACGGATGAAAACAGAAAAGAAAAAAAAATGTCTGAATCACCAGCATAAGTTCTTTTGTCAAAAGACGTTAGTATCAGCTAATCTTGCTTTAAGTAACAGGCCTGAAATGAAGTTGAGATTTTTTCTTCTCTGTGGACTATATTAGCCTTTTGAGCGGCCATCTGAAACCCAAGTTTTAGCTTTGACCCAATCCATATCAGATTTAAACTCATTGTATGGCCCAGATTTTAAGACTGGCCCAAGCCCAGCAAGCCCACTGAAAATGTTGAGCTTGGTTGCTTTGTGTAAGCGCACCCTACCTTTTTCACTGGTCAAGGCCGAAACCACCCACTTCCGCCTGAGCACACCCTTGACGTGGCACCAGGGCTAAGTAGTGCCCAGCAAAATAAAGTAAAATGGACACAGTTTCCCATTCAATCAGTACTTGCCCCATAGTGCCCTTATCACTGGAAGCAGGGTATGTCGAAAGAGTGAAATATGGAGGTCAGGTCTAGCCCCTAAACTGCAAGACCCAATAGTGAAAGTAGAATTACAGGCCTGTAACCTTAAGTTTAAGTACCATATCAAGGGGCGTGACTCTAATCAACATGGTCGTCAGGGGGGAAAAAGTGCATCTTAAAAAAACTCTATTCATTACTGCGATAATAGAGAGGTAAAGCGAGTGATAGCGGGCGGTGCATTAAAAATTTGGAGGCGGGGAATGGCGAGCGTTCCAGTAAAAAAAGGGTTAACCAAAGATAATAATAAGCATCGAGCATCTGCACTAAACGGGATATTTTATTTATTTATTATTACCTATAGTATGACAGTTCATTTTCCACGCCTGAGCAAAGATCTTTGTAGTAAGTAGATGGTACTGACAGAACCAGTGACATGAAGGTTTCTTAGTCTTAATAGCACACTTATAATAGGAAATTAACTCAATCAAGCACTTTAGGCAGCGTGGCCGTGTGGCTTGTGAGTCATACTCAAAAACTGAAGACTTTCAAGTCTAAGGTGTATGTGTTTGATTTGCGAGCTGGGCGGTTTACGTTGTAGTGTCATTGGGAAAGACACTTCACTTCCATTTCCTCATTTGACTCAGGTGTAAATGAGTACCTGGCTTTAGAGTTGGGGGGGNCCACACCGAAACCGAAGCGAATGACCCAAACTTCAGGTTTAATTTATAAAATCAGGAGAGAATGTAAAATAATTCGCAGGTAGGTTCACAAATCTAGGGCCCATTTTCCACAATCTGTCCAAAGGACAGATTTTTTACTGTCTTCCTAACGCATGTAACAACATGTTATTTTCAGCCAATTAGAAGTCTGTAACCTTTAGTACTAATGCTGATTAGAAAGACATGCTTGGGACAGCCTGTGCCAAAATTGGTCCTAGATCGTAACAAAAGACTAGGATATTTTTTTGTCCCCGCTGCCCCCACCCAACTCACGCCTTTTTTTATTTCTTAAATGAATCACATGTTGAAAGTATTCAATAAAGCTCATTACTATCGGGTAATTTTGTTTTTTCATTGCGATGTGTCAGTGGCACTCATTTGTCGGTGGCATGTCCCGAGTCCAAAGTTTTGATTCTGAGACTATGAGACTCTGAGACTCTGAGACAATATTGACTATGCTGAGTAGGGGCTTTAAAATCTGACTCAAACTCAAATTATGACTGTATTAGATGTCAGATGTAATGTCCAACATTACTACATCTACATGACTACATGTGACTACATCTTTCTAGTAGTCACGCCTTTAAACTAGTTTTACATTTATAGCCATTTTTTTTTTCTGGAGGCTCTAATTTTCGCGAAATTACTTGCCGCGCAAAGTTGGTTCTAGTCACAATATTTTCAAAGGGCTTATTATTCGTGTTAAAAAAAGGGTTATTAGTAATAATAATAAAAGTAATAATTACTAATAATACTGCAGTTTTGTATCCAGGCTAATACCAGTTCACGCGAATTTACACTATTATTACACCTAAGTTTAAGTATACCTAAACTGCAACTTCAAATATGGCTTCATGGTGACAGAGATGATATGAAGCAAGGAATTAAGGAACTAGAGGTTGCGGGTTCAAATCCCACCCGAGGCGGGAAACAAAACAAATCAACAGAAGGACACTTGGGAGTCATGACCCAAATGTGGCCCAGCCTCTTTAGAGTGTCAGGAAGTCAAAAGGACCGAAACACTTGTTAGACGATGGTATCTTTCTCTGAAGATCTTCAATCTGTTGTCCTCCGTTCTCCGAGTAAGAGAGTTTCCTATTTACACCGGCAGGCCTGATCACACTAGAATTTTCACAAATTCCCACAGAGCACAGAGCATACAGTGCAACTGAAATTGACAGATGCTGATCACTAGCATTCTGTCAATGTTTTTCACTGCCTTTGGCTAGGTACCCACTTTATAGACAGGTGGACTCAGGAAAATATGAATGAAATGCTTTCCGAGAGCACTTAAAACATGAACTCGCAAGGAAAAAGCAGATGCTGTTATTTGTTGTTAAAATACCTCGTGATTTAAAGACTATCGATTATAGCATGTCCGTGTACCGAAACCAACGAGGAATGACAAAGAAAATGTGTTTTACAGCAATCATGTAATATCATTCCGGATTACTGTAGAATTATGTCTTCACACCCACATGAAAAAAACTTTCACGTAGGGCTCGGGAAAATTGATAGTCGCAAAAAGCCATTTCCAACATTTTTCACGCATATTAGATAGATAGATAGATAGATAGATAGATAGATAGATAGATAGATAGATAGATAGATAGATAGATAGATAGATAGATAGATAGATAGATAGATAGATAG
>JAWQUT010000650.1:55028-76622 GCA_033807755.1 Ellobium chinense
ATGTTACAATATGATGGTCGATGCAATTGTTGCTGTATAGAAAAATAAAAAAAAAAAAAACAGAAAAAAATGTGAAGGCTGCTGCAAACAATACAGAAAGACTTTGATTGAAGAGGAGAATGCCCTTCACCTCTTGCATTGTATCCTTTTCTTTCATTTTGCGATAGCTTTTCTTTCTCTACCGGCCTATTATAAGCCATTTTGAACATGCGTCGGCTATGTTTGTGGTTATCAAATGGCGTTTTACTTGCGAGGATGATATACAAGTCATGTGTCCTTTGAGGTTATCCTATTCTTTTCTGCCTTTCCGGAAAGTCTTATCTCTTTGACAGTTTTATGCACTTTAACTCCAGATACAATTACATGATAAACCATGAATAATTTGGCAGGTGTAATCCGATCCACTTTTTTTTTCCTTCACTACGCTGCACTATGTCCAAATGTCAGGGTGAAGTATTTGAAAAGTGAAAGAAAGAAAACCGAGCGGAGATTTATTTGAAAAGTGGAAAAAAAAAAAGGAATGGAGCGGATTATATCTATCAAATTAAACATGAATTATGACACAGCACAATTGTAACTTCTTCATCTTATCCAGTTTTTTTATGATGGCTCTAGACAGCCTATTCACTGTTGATAATATAAAGCCCATGTTGACAAACAAGATTGGATTACACAAAATATACCCTAGTTGACATAATACTCTCTGTTTCTTCCATCATCTTCGACGCCAGTATATTTTAGGATTCCAACACCCCTCTCTACTCTTCTAAAAGTCTTTATGTGCTAGCCTGTTATAAATTAGAATTGATTTCCGTCTGCCATATTTTTTCAAACTGACTTAGGTGTGTAGCAAATATAAGAAATAATTAGTAATTAAAGGTTAACACGACTTAATACCAAGTGCAAAAATACATGGGTTTGCATGGCGACGGATAAAAGTATCAGTGTCAAGGACAGAGTTGCCAGAAATGTATACATTGATGTTTCAAAATGTCAGCTTTCGCACCTGTGATTGTCACCTCGGAAACACGACCCTTTTAGGTTAGGCTGTATTGCTATCGGTAACTTTAGCTTTACATTCTATTAATTATAGCAGAACTCGGGTTTATAACGGGGTGGTTGGACCTTTGAAAAGGTTACTTGTATACCGCTGTCCCGTTGTTTCCGAGCTGGAAAGGAGGAGTAAAGTGACCCATATTCTAATCGTTCATGTCGGTGGGTTTTTTTTACATCCATATTGCAGTACATGTGTACAGAGTGTTGTATGCTTGGGTGTGTGAGCTGAATATTATATAATCTTATTCACTTCTCTGTACAAAACGCTCGGACTCTGTATGTACAGGGATGAGCGCTATATAAATGCTACGTATTATTATTATTATTATGTCACTGTGTTTGTAATACTATGAAATGTATAGGTCTCGTATCCAGGCATTGCCTGCTCGGGTTACCTCATATCATTATAACGCCGGCAGGCCTGATAATTTAAGGATGTTCTCAGCTGCCCCGGGGGGGGGAGGGCATAAATTGAATTCTGCGAGTATTGTGCCCTGGCGCGTAGAGATGGTACAGCGGCCAGTCGCCGTTGTGCCTCTGTGCAGGTCGCGCCTTACTATTTGGCGCAACAGTCTCAGGAGCCCACAGAGAAAGTCAGCATTGAAACCCGTTCTGACACCTTCCGATAAAAAGGGCTTATCTTTGTCAAAATTGCTTTTAAGAAAATTAAGTGTTTGTACTTGAATATAGTTCTTTGCTTCAGCAAAAATTTTGTCTAAGTTTTGCCACAGTAACAAGACATTCATAGTATCGTCGTAATATTGTCTAGGAAGACGAAAAATGACTGATAGATCATGAACAGGCATAAAAGTTATTTAAGCGCAAAAGTCAAAATAAACCCTTTTGTCAGATGATGTTATTACTATAGTTGGCCGACAGGATGGTATCTTGTAAACACCGAAAAGTACCCACTGATACCAGGGTTCGAACTCAATATCTTCCATGTCAAGAATCAAGCCCTCTATCTGTAGGCCACTGTACTGGCCCTAAGGCCAGACTATTACCAACATATTAAGCTGCAAGGTCACAAGATCCTTCTATCAATCTGTTTGAATAAGGGTTTTTCCTAAGCCCCTGGTCAGGTAGAAGATCAAGTCAGTAAGTGGGCCACATGGACAGGCGGAGAGCAGCAAAATCGACGTGTTGTTGTGGTAAGTATTCTCACGATTGGTGCTCTAAAGAGAAAACAGGTTCAAGAAGGTTTGTTTAGGTGAGAAAGATATCCTTTATGATGACCATTATGACGGTGGACGATAGGTGCTCGAAAAGCCGGATTGGAAATACGGGTACAAATGCACTGGTTTGAATTTGATTTGGTTTTGATAGTCCATTTTCAGCACGGATATGACTATATCCCAGATGAGACTTGAACACCCTTCAGGGAGTAGGCTGGAGAATGTCTTTGAACTAACGTAAATATCCAAAAAGAGATTCTATTTCAGCCGGATTCGAAGCGGGATCCTCCGTATTAAGAGACACGCGCTTTATCCCTGCGTCACACTGTAGGCTAATGAAGTCTTGAGTCTTGTGCGTTCTCAACTAGACCAAATTTTACTCACATGTTCAGATATCTCACAAACTGTGTTGGGAGTAGAAATGAGAGAAAATACAGAATACAAATATTCTCATCACACCATTTCTTTCCCTCCCTCTTTCTATCTTTTCCTTCCCTTCCCTCTCTCTTTTTCTTCTTCTCTCTCTTTCTCTTTCTCTCTCTCTCTCTCTCTCTCTCTCTCTCTCTCTCTCTCTCTCTCTCTTTCTCTCATCTGTACCCCTGCACTGCAACAGTGCACCCTTGTTTACTTTCGTGAATGACTTCATCGACGTTCTATGCCAAACACCACTCAGAGAAGCAGATCAGATAAAGGCTGTGTTCAAAATAATAAGGAATATTTCAAACGCGTTACCTTGAAAGATGAAAGAACATATCAGTATGAAAAGTGTGCCCTCCTTTACATAACATCAACCGGTTAAGAAGTTGGGGGCAAAAAGGCGTGGGGGTGNGTGCTGATCCTTTCAAATTTTGAAATAATGTTCAACAAAAGTAAGCAGGGCTTGTCCGGTTTTGTGAATAAATCTTCCGTTCGCGTCTGTTTGATATTGCTACATGCAAAGGTTACATTAAGAAAGATGTCAAGCAAATCTGTGTCTCTGGGCTCGTGTTTCTACTCGATTGGTGCATTCGGGTCGTTGGTTTGAACCCTGGCGAGGTTCGATTTGTCAACGCGCTTTCTACCGAGCAGGGAATACTTCCTCACTCAGCAAGACAACAAACTCCACTGCATTGGGGTTCTGGGGACGTATTGACATACTCCTCAAATCAGCATCAAATTGCTTCTATCATTCGTAGAAACTGTCCTAATTTATAATATCTGTAAGGCAAACAATGCTGAAATGCTCATTTAAATTTCCCAGTCTCATTAGTTCGTTCATCATTAGCGGTACGGTATATGCACAGAATAATTACATAGGGCCCTACACGCACACTGATGTCTAGCTTTGAGCGTTAGCGGTACTATGGATACTATCAATGATGTTTTAAGGAATGCTTGTAATTTATTATTGTAATGATCCGGTTTTAAGTTTCGTATTTTTAAACTAATGCCCGTTTACACGACTTCCCGTTGTTGTTATTATCCCAGCAGGCCTCTTCAATCTAAGACTTTCTCCACTCCCTGGGGAGCAAGCAGTGCCGCAGCCATTCACAGGAGCTGATCACTAGCATTCTGACAATATATTTCATTGCCTATAGCGAGGTACCCATTTTACAGACGGGTGGACTGAGGAAAATGTGAATAAAATGCTTATCTAAGGCACTTACAACACGACCATGGTCGGGAATCGAACCCATGACCTTTAGATCTTGAGTCCAACACCATAACCGTTGGGCCACGCTGCCTCACAATTTCCGCCAGGATTCAAAATTATATATCATTGAGCATTCCAACCCTAGATGATGTAGCTTCAGGTATTGAACGCAAATCTCAACTTGAGCATCGCGGGGCGTTTTAGGTCCACTGTTACGGATAATAACCGATCCGTGCGTCACCGGCCAGCCTATCAGCTGACACCGAGCTGTGAAATTCTACAACCACCTCGTGCGGTTGGCACTGCCATGTGAATTAAACTCGACCTTCGGGCCCAGCGTTGTGGAGTGAAGGAGACAAGTAGTTCTATCATAGCATTAGAGGGGTTAACAAGGGTCAGTAAGAAATCTGTGAGGTCAATGTTTCTCCCATCTGCTAATTCGAAAGCAAGATTGCCTTCCTCGCTAATGTTTATGCGCTGTTCAAATAAGTCAGGCGCGGTTGTGCAAGACAGGAACTAGACGTCTAGTCAGTGCAAAAAAAAAAAAATGATAAAGGGCACACTACTCTCACCTACTTATCACGTGGAATACCATATTAAGGTTACAGACCTGTAATGGGATTGGACCCTTTTTTCCTCTATGGGCTATATTAACATTCTGAGCTGCCCTCTGAACCCAAAGTTTTAGCTTTCACCCAGACCCATACCAGATTGAAGCTCATTATGTGGCCCTAAATTTTAAGACTTCAGGTGTGTTCAACTTATCAGTGATATGAATACCAAAATCGTGCCCTCTCTCATTATTATCGTTATCATCATTATCTCTCTCTCTCTCTCTCTCTTCCTCCTCTTTCCCTCTCTGTCTCTCTCTCTCTCTCTCTCCACACATACATAGAGAGGAAGAGGTTGAAATCAAATGTACGAAATGCACATAAAGGTCGAAGTGATAAATTTAAAGACTATAAGGGGATGAGTATATGTGTGTGTGTGTGTGGGGGGNCTGAAACTTTCACGGGTTATGGGCGGCATCCAACCACACTCATCCATTTAATTTTTTCATGACTATATTTTTTTACATGTAGCATCAAGTGTAAAACCAAACGCCACTCTAGTACCGTGTTTTCCATCGAGACTAGACCTGAGTGCAGGGTGATGACAGTTTGATTGTCCTGGTGATGTTGATGTAACATCCTCTGTCTTAATGAAAATAGTGCCCACTATTGCCTAGTCACAAGTTCTGGGGACAAGAGAGAGATTTCAACTGAAAGGAGTTGCTGTTTTCTATTTACTTTTTTGTATAGATGCTCCTTTTCTTAAACTGAAGAAAAAAGTGTGATTAAAGAGAAGCTGGCATTACGTGGAGTGGACTGTGCCATCTGCAACCATCTCAACTCCTGGGGGCAAATAAGAGATTTCGATTGAAGGACATTGCGATTATGCTCTGATTGTGTATGGTATTCCATAGTTTTCTTACACAAAAAAAAAAAAAAGAAAATTGCAATTAAGCAAAATTTGGGATTAAGAGGACTGGACTGCGCCATCTGGACTCATCTCGTCACTAGTAACCTTCGAGAGTCATGAGGGTTACAGGTATGTAACTTTGTCTTCAATGGCTTGGGGGTCTTTCTCACCATCCGATCATATGATATGTCTGAGGTGTGTGGCTTCGGTTTTCGGGTAGGACGGATTACGGTGAAGTGTCCTTGGGGCAGACTATAAACATCTAATCGAATATCTCACTCGACCAAGGCGAAAGAGGGTCCTGAGTTTCTGGCTATACAGTTTGGCAGACCAGAGAACTGCACAGAGACGATAAACAGTGATCAGTTCAAGCGTGGCATTATCTCAAGGGTGGTTCACGTGATTACAGTTTTCGTTCATACTTCGACTGAAACGGTAACTGATTTATTATCATTTTGCACTTTGCACATACATACATACACACACACACACGCACGCACCCGCGCGCGCGCGCGCACACACACACACACACACACACACACACACACACGAGACCACGATCATGCTGTAAGTGCCTTAGGAAAGTATTTCATTTCCATTTCCGTCAGTCCCCCCGTCTGAAAAAAGATGGATACCTGGCTATAGGCAGTGGAAGAGATTTTCATAATGCTAATGATAGCACCTCTTAGTGGGAGCGCACTTATTGCTCCCCCAGGGAGTCGAGAAAGTCCTAAAGTGATGAGGCCTACTGGGGTAATAACAGTAAGAAATTTAATTTGTGGGCATTGGCCTGGACACGAGACTCATAAACCGCATTGTTATTATCAGTCTAGAGAAAACCAGTTACCAGTTCAGTGACCCAGACAGTCTATGTGATATGAGCCGCTTTAACAGTATTGTTCTACCGTGTAGCTTCTACCTCCATAATCTCTTCCATTAAGTCCACAGCTGATTTAAGATGTTAGAGGACACCAGAGGAGCAACCGTGCTGGAAGAGTCGCGATAATCTAATTTTTGTGAATTTTGCTAGCTAAGTTTTCCTCGTGGACGTTACTTCCCGCCAAAAAAAAAAAAATGGCACTCAAAGAAATAAATTTAACTGTTAAAAAAAAAGTCAGTAAGCTTCATCTCTCATCTTCTCTCCTCTTCTTTTCCTCCCTTGTATCAGTGGTGTTGTAATGTAAACAGAGATTATCAAAGGCAACGGTTTCAACGGTAACACAGTTTACTATTTAATCACAATACATACAGAAATAGTTTCCCAGCTTTCTTCACAAGACGGAGATACGGACACCAGGAAGGCAAACATTCAACTGATTCATTCTTGTTTAAAACTTACAACTTATTTTTAACCCTCTAAAACCCAAGAATGGACATACTGTTAGAAAATGTGTTGTTATATAATATACTGAGTAAAGAATGCACATGGCTTTGTTTAATACAATATTAGAGACGAAAGTGTAAAAATCTAAACACAATTATCATTCTGTGGTCACAGATGCCATAATATTATACGTGTACAGTATGCTAGTTCTTTGAGGACTACCTTTTATCATATCTAAATATTTTCTCCAAATTCATGTGCCAAATATGGAACAGTGGATCCTACAGGGTTAAGAGATGGTAAACGACCACACACAGGGAACAAACATCAATAAATGTTTGTGTCAGTCCCAACCTACAGGTAATACTTAAACTAAGCGAGTGAATCCCCCTGGCCATACTCAAAGCTGTCACACGCACCCGATGGTCTCAGAGATGGGATAAAAGTTGAAACATAAAACGAGCAACGTCAGACTTACACAGTATTACACATGTAGGGACAAAGACTTGGACGCAGAGGTTCGACAATAAGCACCATTTAGACAGACACTACAACATCCTGGTTTATCTTCTCCACTCCGTAAGGCTGTCCACATTGTGGGGGTCATAGGAGTGTAAGTGACGGCCCTGGTCTTGATAGGACAACACTAACAACACCTTATAGTCTAGTATGTAACTTTCCAGTGTATCGTAGTCTCTGCTGATCCCGTTAGATCAAGCCCAATAAAGCATAGGAAGCCAATATAAGGAAGCGGCCATTAGCAAGCATATAATTATCGAACAGAAGCACATTCCTATGGAGTGGCGTAATAATCCGACTATGCTAATATGTGCTTACAAACTTATACATGCGCCATGCTCTAGGTTACAGTGAGCTGAATGTCCTTGTTATGGGCTGGCTTCTCGTTACTTTGTGCTGCTATGAAGTGATAGAAATTGCTGTCAAATCTCGATATTGAATATTATACCTTTGTGCATGAAAGAAAGCATGCCTATTATTGAGGTGGACTTAATATCGAGGTCTAACTGATAGAACATAACACTAAATCGGTGCACGTAAAATGTGTACCTACTAAAGAAATGAACGTGTTATTCAACTACTTACTAACGACGTTTCACTATCCTCCTCTTGCACTCCTCAAGTACACGAAGAAAAGAATTATAGTCCCACAGTACTTTTCTTAAGCTTAGACACAATTATCGTCAACTCAGTGAAAATACTTAGCAAAAATCTGGGTTTCTTACAAGGTTTACTTACACTTGTGCCAGTGGCAGGCTTAGAACAGAGAAACCCCATTTTGAAGAGTCCTTAATCCTTGTGGTGCTACGTTAGAACCATGTCTCACCTTCAGTCTACTGCGCTGGACGTGGCAGTAAAATAAANAACTGATAGAACACAACACTAAATCGGTGCGCTTAAAATACGTACTTACTAAAGGAATTAACGTGTTATCCAAGTACATACTAAAGAGGTTTCACTGTCCTTCTCTTGCACTCTTGAAGTAAACAACAACAACAACAAAAGAAAGATTTATAGCCCCACAGTACTTTTCTCAAGCTTAGACACAATTATCGTCAACTCAGTGAAAATACTTAGCAAAAATCTGGGTTTCTTACAAGGTTTACTTACACTTGTGCCAGTGGCAGGCTTAGAACAGAGAAACCCCATTTTGAAGAGTCCTTAATCCTTGTGGTGCTACGGTAGAACCATGTCTCACCTTCATTCTACTGCGCTGGACGTGGCAGTAAAATAAATTCACATGCTAGCTTCAGCCGTGTGATGCGGTGGTCGAATTTTTTCAGCCAGGTATCAGCTGATTGGCCGACAGACAACATTCAGATCGCTTAATATTTGTAACAAATGGTCACACAGCCAGCGGGAGGCTGGACCCGAAGTGTGTTGGGCTACTAGTTGATCAAAGTTCAAAGTTCAACTTTCAAGATCTTTATTAGGTATAAGCTAAACAATTAACTTCACACTTACCCAGTGATATTCGTTACAAAATAACATCTCCATCATCGCCATCATTATCATCATCATTACTATTATAATTATTATTACTTTTGTTATTTTGAGAGATAAGGCTGACCTCCTTGTCCTCTGAAGTATACCAAAATAAAATGGAGTCTTATTGCATCTGACAATACTGCGACTAGCTAGCGGTCATTTTGGCACCCCACCGTTCGACAGGGTGAAGCTCCGCCACTGGAAATAAGGATAATATTAATATTGTTTATATAATAGGGTATGATCGCACAGGGGGTCCCGAAGAGTTGTACATTAGCAATATTATGGCAGTTAGATTTGTGGACACATAGGCGCGCGCGCGCGCACACACACAAACACACGCATACATACACACACACATCTGCACTTACAGAGGGAGAGAGTGTGACAGAGAGAGGAAAGAGAGAGAGAGAGAGAGAGAGATCAAGGAGCCGACCATTTTCTAGAACTCGACAACATGATGGTAATACTTTATTCTAAACAACAGCTATGACGGACGTCAGAACGCTTAAACTAGTGGTCGACGAAGATCCCCTGTTGGTTGGGATCATTTCTTTTGAAGAAAACTGGCGGAAAGAGAAAGTAAGAAAGAAAGAAAGAACGAACGAACGAGAAAGAAAGAAAGAAAGAAAGAAAAGGACAGAAAAAAGAAAGAAAGAGAGAAAGAAAGACAGAAAGAAAAAAGAAAGAAAGAAAGAAAGTACGAAAGAAAGAAAAAAGAGAAAGAAAGAAAGAAAAAGAAAGAAAGAGAAAGGAAGAAAGAAAAAGAAAGAAAGAAAGAAGAAAGAAAGAAAGAAAGAAAGATAGAAAGAAAGAAAGAGACGGAAAGAAAGAAAGAAAGAAAGAAAGAAAGAAAGAAAGACCGAACGAAAGAAACTACGCAACAATGAGAAATGTAAACACCATATTATTTCCAGCCAGCACGATCTCTGGTTTCCAGTAATCTTCCTTAAAATTCCACCAAATGTTTTGAAAACAAGACCTTAAGTACTGGGATGAAATTTAACCTTACGCGGTGTTTTCAGTGGTTTTCTCATTCTTTGTGTAGTATAGTGGTAGTAGCTCTAGACATGCTGCTTAGTATTATATTATACAATAATTTAACCCATGTAATGCCAGCCTACCCATAAGGGCTGTTACTACTGGGATCTCGTTAAGCTCAAATGCTGGTGTGTAAGAATAGGAAAATTTCTATAGCATGTAAGTGACGGGTTCTAAGACTGAGCTTAGGCTAGTATATAAAGAGTCTGTCTGAGAATTGNAAGAAAGAAAGAGAAAGTCAGAAAAAAGGAAGAAAGAAAGAAAGACAAAAAAAGAAAGAAAGAAAGGCAGACTGAACGAACGAAACTACACAGCAATGAGAAATGTGAACACCATATTTCCACCCAGCACGATCTCTGGTTTCCAGTAATCTTCCTTAAAATTCGACCAGGTGTTTTGAAAACAAGACCTTAAGTACTGGGATGAAATTTACCCTTACGCGGTGTTTTCAGTGGCTTTCGCATTCTTGGTGTAGTATAGTGGTAGTAGCTCTAGACATGCTGCTTAGTATTATATTATACAATAATTTAACCCATGTAATGCCAGCCTACCCATAAGGGCTGTTACTACTGGGATCTCGTTAAGCTCAAATGCTGGTGTGTAAGAATAGGAAAATTTCTATAGCATGTAAGTGACGGGTTCTAAGACTGAGCTTAGGCTAGTATATAAAGAGTCTGTCTGAGAATTGTAAGGGGAATCCATCCATGGATTCACTACAAAAGAGGAAAGAGGCTGTAGAATACATGGATTAGTGAGGAGAATGACAGACGCGGGACGGGGGAAGAGGGTGGGGGTAAACGGAAAACAAATATTGGCACATTAGCTTGAAAGTGTGGTATGGCCTATGAAATTGTTCTCGGACTTTCCCACGGTGTACTCAGGTTTGGGTTACAACTGCATGTACTACTACTACTATTATACTTACTACTACTACTACTATTATTAGTATTGTCAGCATTTCTGTTACTACTTCTACCATATAATACACTACTACTACTACTATTACTACTATTACTACTTCTATTACTACTACTACTACTACTATAGTTACTACTACTACTGCTATTACTACTACTACTTCTACACTTACTGCTACTACTACTACTACCACTACCACTATCACAATGACTGCTACTACCACTAGCACAATTACCACTATTACTACCTCTGCTAACAACCATCATGGCCAACACTACTGCTGCTACCTTTACTACTATTTTTAACTACTGCCACTACCAGCATGACTATCACGACTGCAATGTCTTCTTCTTCATCCTCTACAACTACATGATTACTAAATCTGTTAAAATAATAGCCCATAGACTACCACCCCTGCTGCTGCAACAACTACCACTTCTACCATACCACTTTTACTACTCCAACATCAACTACAGCTAACTACCACCACCATCCGTTCTTGCACGACTGCCACAACTCCAGAAAGTTTACTGACAACATCCTACTGAGCCATAAGCTTTGTAAATCCCCACTATTCTGCTTGTTATGTTATTCTTCAATCAAAAACGTATAGAACTATTTTAACCCCGTAAGGTCATGGTTGCTGATTTTCGAGGCCGCAGACAAAGGTCATGACCTTGTCACAAGGTCAAATGGCTGCTTCACCCAAAGGAATGCATTTGAGCAGTGTTTGGTTCTTTTGTGATAAAGAATAAGGACTTAGCCGTGCCTCATTCAAAAGGCCGTTATGATCCAAGGCTAGTCTAGCTATGAGTCGATACCAAAATATTTAGGTATCACGATACTCGGCCTTCATGCACTGCCTATCGAATTTATTTCGAGTCTGATACTCAGAGAGAGAGTAGATAGACATTTTGATTCCTATCGATACTTGTGATACCTCGCGATACTCTTAATACTATTGGCAATCTAGGTCAACCCGTGTCTTGCTGTTAACATCGAGAATACTTAAATGGTATCGAAACTTCAGAGTTTGAGTTTTGATATCGAAATCGAAGTAGCCTAGTATTGAAAGAATCGATGCCCAGAGACAATTGTCCAGCAAAACCAAAAACTGGTCTGGTCTCTGTACAAAAAAAAGTTCTTCCACTCCATTTATCACCCGGGGATCTTTTGAGAAGATCTTCTTTCATACTCCAGGTTCGAAGCGAAGTCCGTTTACAACAGGACCGGGGAATAAACGAACTCGATGATTAAAGCTCCGACATCCGATCGCTACCATCCGAAGACGAGTCTCTTCTACAAATGGCGGTGGACACTCAGCGAGGGGTTAAAGCAAGAATGTCATATCTGCAAAAATTCAGCATTTTAGTTGTCATAAGTGATTGTTCAAATAAACCAGAATATCTGCAACACTGAAGCGATTCAAGTGCTTAAATTAGTGTGTACAGATCACAAAAAACCGTAGTATATGACCAAACAATGGAATCTCTGATTTCACAGCTGTCATCAAAAATTCAAATTCGTTTATCTCAAAACAGCATTCTTGCAGATATGACATTATTGCTTTCAC
This sequence comes from Ellobium chinense, assembly GCA_033807755.1. Classification (NCBI taxonomy): domain Eukaryota; kingdom Metazoa; phylum Mollusca; class Gastropoda; order Ellobiida; family Ellobiidae; genus Ellobium; species Ellobium chinense. The sequence goes on from JAWQUT010000650.1 coordinate 67,217, forward strand.
CCCTCGACTGTCTCAGCTATGATGGGTTTGCGGTTAAAGTTGAAGTTTATATCATTTGTTTAAGCCAATGGCTAGTTACAATATATGTATGACATAAACATAATAAGTATACATAAAAGTAGTATCTTCGCTAAATCACCTTCTGTCTGTCTGTCTGTCTGTCTGTCTGTCTGTCTGTCTGTCTGTCTGTCTTTCTGTCTGATATTTAAAATACCAGACGTTTTTACATGATTTTTCCTTAATACAGTGTTTAAAAGAAGGTAAAGTAGCGATCTGAAAAGCTTCTCTGCAATATGAACTCCTGTACTCGTGAAGTTAGGAAAAACAGTGCACTAATAGGAAGCGTGAACTTAGACCCAAATAAGCGGAATACCCCATCATGCCCCTACTCTCCATGTATGCCCTGGATGTCAGTTTAAAAAAACACAAAAAAAACTGCCTGATGTTAAAGAGGGCGGGGTTGGGGATTTTTTTTTGTGGGGGAGGGGGGTGGTGGTGGAGTATGTTAACAGACTTTCCTCCCATGTGACATTGTGTACGGGTGCAAGGTATGTCAAATATGGCCTAAAGATAGAAGTAACAAAACATTAAACTGAAAGGTTTATAAGGTAGACCTGCCATCGAAATTATAAATATTATTTTTCAGAGATCTAAGTGGTTGGTACGTGTGTGCAGCGAAAAAAAAAAGAATGTTTACTTAAACCCCAACAAAACAACGAACTTTGATCTCGAAGCCAGTTAATGCTATTAGGGTGAACCCATGATACGAAACGTCGTTGGAATTGAGAACTTGCGTATTAACGATGGGATCTCTTACTGTACGATCGTAGAAAGTAATAATCTTAGTGCATTGGTGCTGAACACATCCTTAGTAGCGTTCAACATGAAGAGTTATTTGAGAGCCTGCGCACAACGGGATCTCTCACCATCGTAAGAATGATAAATTATATCAGTGCGTTGGTGCTTAATGCATTTAGTAGTTCAACATGCAGAGTTACTGTTACGGTGATGAGAAATCCCATCGTTATTGCCCAAGTTCTCAACTGGCTGATTAAGTGAGGCACAACGCAAACGTTCTCTGCGTCTCCTGTTTAGAGGAAAGAAAAAAAAACGTTCTTTTTCTATGAAACCGCGGGTCTATAATTAAAACACTGACTACCGGGTCTAGCGGCTGTTTCGAAGGATCACACCACACATCCTAACCAGAGCGGTTTGGGCCGGTCAGTATAAAAGCAAATTCTAAGTGCTTGGTTGGCGGTTTTTTTTTTCCTGCTGTCGCATGAGACTCGGTTTTCCTGATCACTTCAGAAAGTGGTCACGTTCTCTTCTTTTATTGTTTCCTAAATGGCCAAATATGAAACGTAGTTACATGTTCCATCATAATACATGACATTGAACATTACAAAACATTTCATCGTGTCGATCAGGTGACCTCAAGGGTGACGTTTTACATCCTTAGCGGGCTAGAATTGAGAGCTTGCACATTAACGATGGGATATCTTACCACTGGAGGTTTTACATTAGCGCACTGATGCTGAATGCACCCGTTGTAGCGTTCAACATGTAGAATAAATTTAATTCTTAAGAAGGTAAGAGATCCCAGTCTTAGAAATCTGTTGGTGCACGTGGACCAGTGGTCGGGCATTTCTACGTTCGACCTGTACTAGGTCAACAAGATTTCCGACCTGCATTGCTTTTCATCTGTGATATGCTTGAGCTGTCACGCTTTCACTCGTATTCAAGGTCCGGGCAAAGCAAAACAAGACACAATATTCATTGATACTTGGAATATTTATTATAGCTGCATGTCATAAAATACCATACGCTTAACTGCTAAGTGTAGGCCTAATCCGCCTTATACTGGACCCTTTATCCGCCGCGCTGGTATAAGGGATATGGAAATAACTGGCTTATAACCCTCTTTTTGTACTGCAAATAATTGCTCATGCAAATATATCATTATTCACATGGTCGTGCCAATTTCAGCTTCACCGATTTCTCCTTCGTATAATTACTGCGGAGATCCTGGTTTGATAAACAGAGACATCAAGAATGAAAAACATTTTATTTTTCGGAATCCCTAGCAAACAACTCGGTCTGTACTAATATCGTCTGCATTCACGAATAACGTCTTGATCTTAGAGAAAGGAGATTTGGTGGAAACAGGCTAGCAAAGGGAGGCAGTGTGGTCGTGTGGGTAGAGTCGTATTCTATAATTAGAAAACGGACTGCCTAAACAGGAGACGCACGGAACGTTTGCACTGTGCCTCACTTTATCAATTAATTGAGAGATTGAGCCTTAACGATGGGATTTCTTATCACCGTAACAGTAACTCTACATATTGAAATACTAAATCTATTCAGCACCAATGCACCAGAGACTGAAGACTGTCGTCTGAGGTTTGTGTGTTCGACTCGCAAGCTGTCCATGGAAAAGACACTTTATTCCCCTTTTGCCCACTAGACTTAGATGTAAATGAGAACCTAGCTTTAAGGTTGGGAGGACTAAGGCGTCGCACTGTGGTCACCAGCAATGCCTCTGTTATGCATTTCTGTTGTAATATTATATATTTACTTATATGGTACGTACTGTTTTATATATTTGTTTTATAAATGAAATGTATAACCTTGAATGGCATTGTAAACCAATTTCCCTACAGAGTCAATAAAATTCTTTTTTTTTTTTTTTTCAGTTTTATTGGTAAGAAGAGACTGAATTATCTACAAAATATTTACATCATTAAAATCCCACCTGGCATATAAAAAGGAGAGAAAAGCATGATGGGATATCTCTCTCCCTCATTTGAATTCAATCACACGCGTCACTTTGGATGGCTGTATTCCCAAATCTCACGAGTAAAGCATTTCATACTTCATAGAAACTTTGCAGATCACTAATTATAATTATGTCCCTCCGAAAGGTGCAAAAAAGAAAATGGACATAAAAACATCTAGTCTTTGAAATATGAACTCATTGACCTTTCTCGTGGAATATTCTCTCTTCTTATCTTTCCTTCCCGTTCTCCCTCTCTAACCTTTCTCTCTCTTCTTCCTTTCTCTGTTTTTTCTCTCCTCTCCCTCCTCTCTCTTCCTCTGTTTCCCTCCTTCGCTTTTCTCTCTTTCTTTCTCTCTCTCCCTCTCACGTTTTCTCCTCTTCCCTCTCTCTCCCGCTTTCTTACCGTCTCTCTCTCTCTCTCTCTCTCTCTTCCGTTTTCTCCCCTCCCTTTCTCTCTCTCCCTCCCTCCCTTTCTCCGTCTCCCTCTCATTCTCACTCTCCTTCGTACCCTAAAAACAACTACACTGTATGTAGTGAGCGCACGAAAAGTCGTTGTATAACAGTATTAACCTTCATTTCATAATCAACACTCAAAGTCTTCAGTTAAAAACGGTTTGCTACAGTTCCTGTAAGTTGAACACAGCCCCACCCACAACACAAGGTCAGCCTACTGATCCTAATACGACAAGCCAATGCCATGGCCTGCCCGGTGATTATTTCTCTCTGTGTACCCTGGACTCGTCAATTAACCATTCTTTCCTTCATTATTACACTGTTTCCTGCCCTCCTTTCCCTGCTCTTGTCCGCACCAAGTTTCCACTTCTTTTGTTCAGCTTCTGTATTGGTATGCGTTCTCAGGACCACTGATTCTACCGCTAAACTAACTAAGCGACCGCCCAGTGCGCAGATCTCAGAGGTACGCAGCACTGGCATTTAAAGTTGTACCATCCGATCGTAATCATGGGAAAGAAAATGCAGCCAACAAAATGACCGTAGACGCTGCATCGACTTAGATGGATTTGTTTTCATATATCAGATACTAGAGATTATGATATATATTCTCAACGTGGTCTAAAACCGAAAGTAATGACCGTGTTAAATTCACAGCACTATCGTCACCTCTACTAACAACAACAACAACAACAACAACAAGAACAACAACAACAACAACAAAAACAACAACAACTACTATAACAACAACATCAGCAACAACAACAGCAACGACAACAACAACAACAACAACAACAACAAGTAATGAACCTTCAGCTGTTATAGGTTTTGTGCCGTTCCCTTTGTTCTAAGAGAGACTTTTGAGAAAACCATAGTCATATTTGCATTTTACTGTGTGTGTGTTTTTGTATGTGTGTGTGTGTGTGTGTGTGTGTGTGTGTGTGTGTGTGTGTGTGTGTGTGTGCGCGTGGAAAAGGGGAGGGGGGTTGGAGGATGTATGCAGGAGGGATGAAAAATTGGGGAAGGGGAGGGAGGTGGGAACAGTCAAGAAGTTCTCCTTGTCCAGTGAGGCAAATAGACAGTCTGACCCCAGCCCTTTCCACACAACCACAGTCAGTGGCTCGTGGTACTGGTTTCTGACTGCAAATCACATAAGCGGTCAAATGATGAAATTTTCCATTTTTCAGTTGCGTAAGTTTGGTGATCAGTCGGATTCGGATAAGTTAGGGAAAGAAATTAGTAAAACTATTTCAAGGGTGAACTAAGATAAGATAAGATAAGATAAGATAAGATAAGATAAGATCAGATCAGATCAGATCAGATCAGATCAGATCAGATCAGATCAGATCAGATCAGATCAGATAAAATATGATCTTTTTTTTAAATGTTCACCATGCTGTCTTCACATACTCAGAACCACAACATACTTCCCTGAAATACGAGTTTATGGGGTCCTGGTATGGTTCTGAAAACCGAATCTGTACACTTTTAAAAGGCAGATGTAGTCGGACCGATCACATTTCCCTGGGGATCTAGTAGAAGTACAAAAATGAAATAACTGAGAGGCTGACAGCTCAGACCTTTGTGGAGGGGACAATGCCGATGGACATGGAGGCAAACATTGTAAGTCGCTGAGAGACCGCCTGTTATCCGCAGTCAATATCAGTTAATAAGGCAGTGGCCCTCACACTGCAATAGTCTAGTGGCAGGACGCATAACCTTGCGTTGTCTGTTTACAAGCATTTCTTTACATTTTTAAGTAGGTCATAGTCCCCTTTCAATTTAAGCCCGAGTGGCCGCCATGCCAGCTGCTTGTCTTTTTCAGAATCCAAGATGGCCGCCAAGATGGCCGTAACATTATATAACCAAAATCATAATTTTATCATAACTTCTGTTCTAAGCTTAGTAGAATGATGATGGTTGTGTCTGATCGTATGTTTTCAAGGATGACAAATCTGACTGAAAAGTCATTTTGCTATTTCGAGGCCATCTTGATGATGTTATTGGGCTTTTCCATGTCAAGTGGTCAAAAATTTAGAAATTTGTCACCACACCCCCTTTGATTTTCTTGAATTTTGGCATAGCTATTGGGAGGGTCATTTTACGAATACATGCAAAATTTTCAGTTCAAAATATTGATTTTTTAATTTTGTTATGATTTTTTGAGATTTCAGGGAAATTATGCAAATATGAAAAATTACTGCCAAGTCCGTATTTGAGCTCTTGTAACGTTCAAAGTGAAAGTCACAGAGGTCTGAATTCTGGTAGTCTGATTTCGTTTTTCTCATAGATTACAAAACTAGAATTAAAACATATATTATGCTTATCAACTTTCGAAGTTATCTGACCCTGGAAATGGTTCCATGACAGAGATTTATGAATTCTGTATTTATTCTTCATTTTTTTTCTACATAAAACCATGCCATTTCAATTTGCTGAACCAGTGCATATGAATTTTGACTACATTAAGTTATATTCTGATTGAAAATGAGGTTTTCAGAAGCTGTCTCTTCTTGAGAGATGACTTTGTCATAACCTTACCCCCATTAAAAATTGCAAAATGTAGCCTACCTTAGGCTATTCAGTGGTCAAAAGCCCCACTCAGATTTCTAAAGAAAAAATTGCACTTCCATAGACAAACATCATTTCTATACCTGTGAAGGCGTTTTTCATTTCCTTTGACTCCTGCGTAGAGGATTAAGTGTATAGTGTATAAAGAAAGTATGGGTTGCATAACCCGATGCGACAATAATACTGAGGGGACATAACTTACTGACGGGTATAACCCTAATTCTGTCTTATAAGTTTAACTATACGTTTCTAAGTTATGTTTTCAATGAGAAGTGATTAAATTTTCGGAACATTTATATAGAAACCAGTGGTAGACCATTGGTAGACTGCATGATTAATTACAGCTTAAGATGGTAGATTATGCACTTTTCGTCAGCTGTGGTGACCGTCTCTTCCTGGATTCAAATACTTAGCTGAATGCAAAGAATGAGCCTCCACATCTTCAAAAGTCATATGCAGAAAAAAACTTCTTGCTATCTCTTTAACTGGCAAACAACACAAGCAGTTGTTTAGGGGTCAGTATTAGTTTGATGTCAAGTACCAGATTTAACGAATGAATAAATCGTATATAAAACAACTTTTTTCTCCTCCCTTTTAAAAAAAAATCTTCTCATTAGCATATTGCAAAGAAATTTGCATAGCAATTCCATCTCGAGCTGTTTTTCATTGTAACCGTGATCTACCAGTGAAGTTTCATGAAAAATAAAATCGAAATTTTTATCATTTCATTTCTCATAGAAAACTTAAAAACATAGGTATAAGCATTATGACATAAACTTGGTTACGTCCCTTAGTATGTCAATTGTTATTAATAACTAAGTAAATATAATTTCAGACAATATATAAATGCATACAATGCATTTTGATCAACACTGATGTTGCAGACAAGCAAGATAATGAGAAAAACTGAGAAAAAAAGCACAAGTCTTAGTGGTAATTTTGGATTTTGTCTGGTAATTTTGGATTTGTCTGGTAATTTTTGGAATTACGTCATCAGTATGGTCCCCAAATAGTAAAATAACTTTAAAATCGGATTTCTCACCCATGAGAACATCCTACTAAACACCACAACTGCTATTCTACTGTACTTAGAACAGAAGTTAAGATGCATCATAGATTTTGGTCCTCAGTCGCAGCCATCTTGGCGGCCATCTTGGATTCTGCAAAAGACAAGCGAATGGCGAGTGGCCATTCGGGTTAAATTTCATGTAGACATAACGAACTAGTTAAAAAAATGCAAAGAAACGACTGTAAACAGACATTGCAAGGTTCTCTAACAATATAGGGCCCTGCCACTGAACTGAAGGGTTTGGAGTTACAAGCGAGTCAAGTCAATAGGAACAGCAGAGCTAGCGAAAGTAAGAGGGTACACAAGCAACGGGCGAACGAACGGCACCACCGGCATCTACACCGTTAGACGTTTGCTGCAGAGGACTGAGCATCTATGGGTGTGTCCAGGGTGCAAGCTTGTCGGTTCTGCAAACCAGGAAACGGATGACCTACATTATGCAAAGGCCCCGCCGTCTGGTCTGTCCTTGTACTAGAAGGGGAAGGAATGCACCAAAACTGCAGTGTCATAGGAGACTCAAACACGTTTGTGTTCTACTTCTCTTTATCAGTTCATCAATGGTGCAGACAGTCACCTATCGCAGTAACCATAAAAGCTACGAGTGCATAATCCAGATGGAAAGATAAAGAGTAATAAGCTCTATAGTACAAAGGTGTCTAAAGGTGAATTTGACCTAGTTTGTCGAACACGGTCTTTACCGTAAAAGGGCAGAAGGATTCACATTTAAGAGCTTCCGCAATAACGGTGGTATCTCGTATCTTCGTAAGAATTATATTAATTCAGAATGATGAACGCCACTAAGGATACATTCGGCACCGATGAGCTAATATAATTCTTACGATCCCACCGTTAATGCGTAAGCTGGTATTTGGCAGCCGTGACGTCAAACGCTAGCTTTCCGATCTAGTTAGAACGTCCTTGACGCCTCTCCAAACCTCACGTGATTTTAGATTCACGTTGTTTGCATGGCCTACTTCCATAGATGGCTACTCATGCAACTCATGCAGCTTCCAGCACCATGCAAAATAATATACTTTGCACACAACAGAAGCACTGTAGCATGTCGAAAGGGATTAAGTGCGCATAAGGAACGGGTAGATGTAGATTCCGAATAAATGAGTGCACGATACCTCTACCAGTACTGAGGTATCCAAGCATCCGCCACGATTATTGATCTGCTTACACTTCAATATTAGAATGCACTTCTTCTTCTTCTTCTTCTTCTTCTTCTTCTTCTTGTTCAATGTCGGACTTTCACACTAGACAATGTGGGTGACACAAAGTGTTGTTTTTTTTAGGTTAGTAAGTTCTAACTCAACAGGTCAAACTGTTATACACAATGCACCGCTTTCCCCAGTGGAGATTGTTTCCAAAGATTGGCGTTGCTAACTGTAATTTTACGAAAGTAAGACAGTTTTTGCTCCTCGTGTAAACTTTGGATTTTGGCGTTCATCGGGATGTGGCATTCAAGTGAAGAACGATTAGTGCGGATATCCGTTACCAAATCCTAATTATTTGTCCAGAATCTAATCCTAAATGTAAGGTATCGTTTCGCCCTCCATTACTGCGTAAAATACAAAATACTTTTCTCATCCAAGATGGCCGCCGCTCCGGTTATCCAAGGTTTTTTACGGATGGATTCTTTTCCCGTAGGCGTCCTTGAGGCAGCTTGTTATTTTGGTGTACAATGCCAAGGAGACATGTTTTCACGTTGAAAATGCACTTTTCTCGCACAAGTACGCCGGGCCGACGGCCACGCTTCAACTGCCAGTTACTATAGAAATACCGAATGAAGTACTGTACACAATTTTTTACCCGATTTTTTTGTTCATTGTGTCTGATATAGTTGAGTAATGACGCGGGTGAAGAAGGCTGGGGGAGTAGAAGGAATGTGTCCCTCCAACCCCTACCCCCACTGTCCTAATGACTTACCTCTCCCACTCCCTCCCCCTCCCCGGCAGTCTTTTGACCCTCACCTTTCCATTCTCTTCCTTTACCACCACACTGCGGGTCTAATTCAAACGGGTGCTTAGGGGTAAACCAAAAAATGAATTCTGATGTGATAGGCTGGATTAGGAACAGAGTGTCGGGGGCACGGGGACAGCAAACACAGCGGGGCCAAATGTAACAGAACCAGCAAACAAAGACTATTCGAGGATCCATGGGTCCTTGAGAAGCCGGTCCTATGGGTCCTTGAGAAGCCGATCCTATGGGTCCTTGAGAAGCCGGTCCTATGGGTCCTTGAGAAGCCGGTCCTATGGGTCCTTGAGAAGCCGTTCCTATAAATGAAATGCCCTAGCTGACCCATGATCAATTATGAGTTGTGATAAGGTATATTATTTTATTTATAGGAAGGAATTGGAACCCCAACTGAAATGTCTGGAAGGTGTGCAGTTGGGGATTTTACACAATCACTTTGACAAAAAAAAAATATCAGGAAGAACTTACTGTAGAAGATTCCTTGTCCCTGTTCTGTGCCTTCATTTTGCAAACTGAGTTTGCTATCAGTTTTCACAGGGTCGTGAACATTGTGTGTGTGT
>JAWQUT010000650.1:92811-100623 GCA_033807755.1 Ellobium chinense
CTAATGATAGCTTGTTGTGATTTGCCCGTTTCTTGCATCTTCTTTCTTGATTTCTCCCTCGGTGTCTGTCTGTCTCTTTGTCTGTCTGTCTATTTGTCTGTCTGTCTGTCTGTCTGTCTGCCTGCCTGCCTGCCTGTCTGTTTGTCTGTCTGTTTCTCTATCTCTGTTGTCTGTCTGTCATCTACCTGTCTGTCTGAGTGTCATTTTATCTGTCTGTGTCTGTCTGTCTGTCCGTCCGTGTGTCTGTCTCTCCCCCCCCTCTCTCTCTCTCTCTCTCTCTCTCTCTCTCTCTCTCTCTCTCTCTCTTTCTCTCAGATGTCCCGTTTTCCGTCCTTCTACTGTTAAATACGATCTACTTAGCTTAATTGCTACTCAATGGTAGAACATAAACTTCCTTCAGTAAGAAGAGTATATCAATAAGCAACGATGACCCCTTCTGATTTTGTAATAAACATATGTGCATTCTAAAAATGTGTGCAGTAATGCGAAATGTGCATTTAAAGGTTTTTGATCACGTTATTATGTAGGCCTACTTATGTGTTTATGTCGTAAGTGCCTTGGGAAAACATTTGATTCACATTTTCCTCCGTCCAAATGTCTGTAAAATCGATACCTGGCTATAGGCAGTAAACGATTTTTTTTTTGTCAGAATGCTTGTGATCAGCTCTGCGCCTGTAAATAACAGTGGTACTGTATGCTCTTCGGGGAGTTGAGAAATTCTTAGAGTGATCAGGCCTGCAGGGATAGTAAAAGCTAAAAACCTTGAAGCGTAGACATGAGACTTATAAACCGGATTGCTTATATTATTATTTCTCTTTGCTACATGTGTACGCGCTGTTATCAGTGGCATTTTTTACGACAATGCTTAGCACTGTAGGCGCTTGTTAACTGTGGTTTAATAAAGGTTCTACTTTGTACTACATCATTACCGTAACTGTTGTTTCTTGCAACCAACGCTTGGCTCAACCAATGCCTTTTCTTTCTTACAGGGAAGCAAGCAAGAAACTGTTGGCTTCTGGTGAAGGACAAACGTAGATAGAGTGATAGCTGCTATCGCTGTTATCATGATAGCTTTTATTAATGATGGGCTGTGTCGTTTATGAGTATCGATACTTTCGATTATAAGATTTTTGATTCAGTATTGAATGCAAGCTCTAAAATGTCGATGCTTCAATATAAGCAGGTTTTTTTTTTGGTCGATCATTTGATTTAAATTTGTTATTTTTCATGCCTTGCCTTATCTAACCTTAACTTATCTAACCCGTCTGAAATTATCTAATATCAAAAGTATCGGAAGTAATTTGTTCCCCCATGCGATCCTCACGTTGCGTTGGTAAAGAGCCTAGGGGTCTACAAAAGTATTGGAAGTAGCATAATAATCGGAAGTATCGTAATCATAAGAATTATCAAAAATATCGTTCTTTCGAAAGTATCGATATGCTATCCAGAACTAAGTATCAGAATGGAAATAGGGTCGAGCCTTCCGACACTTGGAACTTGAATGCCATGTATTTCAGTACCTACAAATTCAAGTATTAGCCACTTCTAGCCTTAATAAGTCATGCCATGAATCATCAGGAACGTTCACAGAGTTGATCTTTAGCGTTCAATTCTACAAGAGCATTTTTTAGAGACTTTTATTGAAGTACAAAAATAACAACAACAATAACAATAATAAGTTTATTTAGCTCATGTAATGTGAGTATAAGTGAACAGAAAGCTTGCGCAGTACTGATGGGATGTTTGTTACCACCGTTACTGCTTTGGTGCTGAATGCGCCCTTAGAACCGTTCAACCACGCAGAATTAATGTAATGCTTATGACGGTATGAGATCCCATCGTTAATGTGCAAGTTCTCAGATAAGAGTAAGGAGAAACGTGATATATCATAGAGTTACACTTTACGATACCTAGGGATTGTCTAACTTTGCTCACTTTAATAAACCTAGGAGTTGTCTAACGTTGCGCTCTGGCAGTACCAGCTGAATATGAGTCGAGATGTGGACATTTCGTGCTTTAAAAGGTCAGAATGCTATGCTCAAATATATGAAAGATTGTTCCGTGATATTAGGGGAATTTTATTGGTGAATTTGAACAAATAAAATCACAGCGCGGGTCATAGTATGGTCAACAGTGTAGTAATTTCAACTGAACACACAATTTACCATTTTATTCAGTGTTCTTGCAATTTTCGGCAATATTTCGCGTCTTTTCTTTCTAGCAATGACCTGCCCAACTGACTTTAAGCGGTGACACTCTCCCAGGAAGCTCCACTCTTGTATCGATACACTTCATTTGTTTTAACAGCTTCATGATAATGTACTCTCCTGTCCACGTGACCACGACAATACAAAAAAAGTAATTCCCATACCGAAGCTTCTACTGTAATATTTTTGACTCATATCACAGCTAAAGGTAGGCTTTACCCAACATTTTTTTTTTACTTCTTTTTTAAAAATAATTTCTTCGATCCGAGCCCTCATTAAAATGGCCACTCTCAAAGAGCAATCTCTTAAATCGTAGGCACTCAAGGAACATGACAGTATATCTCTATGGATAGGACGCAACCAGTTTATTGGCACATATTCTCATAAAATCTGTACGTTTATGCGTTTTTTGAGGTTTTTTGGTTGTTGTTTTTTTATTTAAGTGAAGCACAAATTCCAATTCATCAGAACCAAATTAGAATTCTTAGTTAGTTTCTGAGGGGAAAAAAATGTGACTCATATGTTGGAATACAAACATTTTCGTCAACTGAATCGGATTGTGTACGCTTTGATCAATAGCTTAGTTGTTCATGTTTGTTTACCTCATGAAGTACATGTAGATACTGAACGCAGTGTTTAGCTTATGATAATCATGTCTCCTGGCAGACAGTCAAACTGAGGCTTCTATCGCTAAATTATGAGCTGAGGTATCAGACTCTCAAAGTGAATTGGACCATCCCGTACCAATGTTTGTTGTTTTTGTTTTTTAATTTGTGTGTTGTCTATTGCAGAAATCTCAAGTAAAAATCATAACTATACACAAACATATTAATTCTACTGGCACACTGTCATCAATATTGGATACACTTTGAGTTTTTATGAAGCATGTTAAATGAATTATATATCAGCATGAGAAATAGTTCTTCTATCATGATTTTCTAATTTTTTTTTTTAAGTTTTGTTTTGTTTTCATCGTATGGTATGAGCTCTTTACATCTCAGATGTCTATATCTCTGCTCAGATTAATGCTAGATCAAAACCTCTTTCATCAAATAACAGTATGCACATTGAATTTCATGCCATTATCAATAATTGGATTTAGCCAAAATGTGACTTACGCCTCATTTTTGACTGGCTACAAGACATATACATATAATACTCCAGTTCTACTCTGTAACGAATATTTTACTATCACTGAATTATTACGCAGGTTCTTTCCGGAGAGTAATGCTTAATAAATGTTGCAACCAAATGAGAGTTGCCATTCCGTTTAATTGCAACTTCAGCTTAAGATCAACTTCAGCTTAATAGTAGCATTCTCCACATACATGTAACTGTATAATAATATACTTTATAAACATCACCGAATAATGGCACTCCTTTCTCTCTCTGTTTTCTTTGTCTTTGTTATTATCCAGTAGCAAGGTACATACACTATTAGGTAAATATCAGCAAGACAGACACATTGTGATGTTTAATTTTACATTTGCCATTGCATTATATCAGCTCTGGCTACTTTGCAAATGTTTTTTTTTCTTTTTTGCTTTGCCCATTTATCTTAATTTAGACTTAATTGAAACAAATCTTATTCTCCTTTGTTAACACGGCTTTTGAGAACATTTTTAGAATGCAGTTCTTGAAACCATGCTAGTCTGAGAGGTTCTATACACACACTTAGCTACAGAGCAACCAAAGATTTTCTTCTACATGATTCTACTGTTGTATACGTCCAGCTTTATGGCAGATTGACCTTTGTCACAATTCCATGACTCCATGCAAAAGCTTGGTAGGCCAAACGATAATGAAAGAATAACGGTATTGTTGAAAGCATAGCAAAAAAAATACATATCTTTCAACCTTGAAATCTGGGGAAGATCCATATACTCTTGGATAGTCCAAAATCAATGCTGTTTCGACTTTTGTATTCTTATCAGAATCTTTTTTGTATAGTGACTTTATTTTCACACATTTCCGTAATTCTAAAACATCTTGAGATATCAAACTTATGCCTGGAATCACGGGATTGTCTTAACCCAAAAGTCTTGAAGAAGACATTTTGCACAACATCACTCAAAAAAACATCTGAGCATCCACCTCTTCTCTCTGTGTCTCTCTCTCTCTCTCTCTCTCTCTCTTTCTTTCCCCTCCCTTGCCCTCCCTTTCCCACACAGATCAAATAAATAGAATTTCTGTAGACAGCTTTGTTTTCATTTCATGGTTCATGGGCCATTATTGTGAGAATGCAATTTTGCTATCACTGACGCATGGGGAGACAGATTATAATAATTATATTGTTGGTTGTGACATTCAGCCGATTCTTATACCACGTTAGAGTTTACCATCGTGATCTGATATTATAATTTATTCTACCGTCCGCTCGTTTCCTTGAGTGCGCAACAGAATATAATAATCCGCATTTCCATGCCGACCTCTGAGTGCGACGGTAGAATTATGCAGCCCAGTGTCAACTGACCGGCAGGCAGACAACACCTGCAACGGTCATTATCAGTAACAATGGCGACGCAGCCAGAGGAAGGCTGGACCTGGCGAGCCTCGCGCTATGAGAGAGTAACACATTATTTCGGTGAGCGTTGCCCTGCCGTTGCTGGTTCAGATATGCAACGTCACTTCGCAATTCAAGATTCAAGAATTAAAATCTTTCTTAGGCGCTAGGCCAATATCACAAATTCAGTCCATGCCCTTACAGTATATCATAGACAGTCAGGACGGAGGGAATGAAATGAGGAAAAGAACAGAAAGAAAGAAGGAAAGAAATGAAAGAATAAATACTACCTTTAGATCACTGATTACAGGACACAAGACAGCTGTTCAAAGAAACACATTACACATGCATCTACCGTTTTTAAAAAAATATATTTTACTCTGTTATAATAGGCGAAATATTCTGGTTTCTCTTGATAATGCAAACATCTTTCGCTTTTTATACGCTCTATCTATTACACCGTCGAATGCAAGAGACTTGCCAAAAGACAGTTTTAAAGGATGGGGCAAGCACTTTTTGTTTCATTGAATACGTTATAACCCTTAATATACATTATGATGTTATGTGTTTTGTGTATGAACACTGCATGATAATCATGTTGTATATGTACATATTATCATCATCTAACACTCAACTACAAGTGCCTGATTTATTAAATAAAAGTTATGTAATTTTGTGTATTTCCATCTTTGAGTTTTTTACAAGCGTGTGTACGTTGGGGACTCATATAGTTTGAGTTTGTTACAAGCGTGTGTTCGTTGTAAACGCACATAGTTTGAGTTTGCTACAAGCGTGTGTGCGTTGTAGACTCATATATAGTCACTAGACTCTATGCTTCGAAAACAGCCAAAATCATTTTCCACAAGTCTGAAAATAAAAAACGGGTTGGGGGGGGNGGGGGGGGGGGAGGCTTATGACAAAGCAATAACGAGTCAGCGCAAATTTTTGCAACACCAGGTACAAGTTAGTGGCCCATTTTAATTGTTTCAACATGTCAAACATAGTTCTCGCTTCCATGAAAAACATGGTATCCTTAAATCGGCTGACATCTGACTTTCGCTATTTTAGAAGCATAGTAACGATGCTACGTCTTTGTAATAGGCATGGGGGTCAGTGGTTATTGCCGCTGTTGTTGTATTTGTTGTTGTTGTTGTATTTGTTGTTGTTGTTGTATTTGTTGTTGTTGTTGTTGTTGTTGTTGTTGTATTTTTTGTTGTTGTTGTTGTATTTGTTATTGTTGTTGTTGTATTTATAATTGTTGTTGTTGGTGGTGGTGGTGGTGCTGGTGGTGGTGTGGTTGTGGTGGTGGTGTTGCTGCTACTGCTGCTGGTGATAGTGGTAGTGGTGGTGGTGGTTGTGATATCGGTGGTAGTGGCGGTGGTGGTGGTGGTGATGTTTTTTAGTTATTTCGTAATTATGTGCTGATAATCCTTTGTTATTAGTTTTGTTATTATTGTTTTCCTTCTCGACCAAAATAACATGGTTGTGGTTGTGAATATTCCATCTCATTATTGATGTCAAAAATCTATCAAGCCAACCACACACGTGGAAATACCTCCCAAATTACAACCAAATGCACCTTTTATTATCCACACCTCCCTATATCCATAACACACATACATTCACATCTATCACCCACTGCTCCTTTCCCACAAACCTCTACACTCATTCTTCCTTTCAAGAAGAAACGTCGCCGAATGGTTGAGGCACTGGACTCAAGATCTAAGAGGTCGTGGGTTCAACGACCACGGTCGTGTTGTAAGTGCCTTAGGAGAGCATATCATCCATATTTTTCCTCAGTCCACCCGGCTGTAAAATGGGTACCTGGCTTTAGGCAGTGAAAAATATTGTCAGATTGCTAGTGATCAGTGCCTCAAAATGGCAACCGAACTGTATGCTCCATAGGAATTTTAACAAGTCTTGGACTGATCTGGCCTCCTGGGGTAATAATAGTGTGAAATCACGTGAGCAAACATTAGCCTGGAAACAAGATTTATAAACCAAAACGATTATTTTTTTTTTGACCCAATGCACGAACCAAACTGTCGGCAATGTAACCATATATGGAGTCAGTCCAACATCTACTGCTCCGCTGACCATGTCTGATAGACCTGTGACGCCAACTCCTGCCACAACCCCCAGCCATCAACAACACACTATACACAACAACAACAACACACTATACACAACAACAACACACTAACACAACAACACCACACTATACACAACAACAACACACTATACACAACCACAACACACTATACACAACAACAACAACAACAACAACAACACACTATACACAACAACAACATACTAGACTATACACAACAAGAACACACTATACACAACAACAACAACAACAACAACAACAACACACTATACACAACAACAACAACACCAACAACACACTATACACAACAACAACACACTATACACAACAACAACAACACACTATACACGACAACAACAACACACTATACACACCAACAACACACTAAACACAACAACAACACACTATACAAAACAACAACACACTATACACAACAACAAAACACTATACACAACAACAACACACTATACACAACAACAACACACTATACACAACAACAACACACTAAACACAACAACAACACACTATACACAACAACAACACACTATACACAACAACAACACATTATACACAACCACAACACACTATACACAACAACAACACACTATACATAACAACAACAACAACAACAACAACACACTATACACAACAACAACACAACTGAGGAGAACATGCGCTTTTGTCCGACAGGCAATGGGCTGTTAAGAGCGTACTGCTCACGGCTGAAGGGATTACATCATCATACTCCCTCTCCACTCTCCCCTTATCATTGTTGTACTTCACCAGAACCTCTTCCTTCTACCTGTCCAAACTGTGCTCCTGCAGCAATGATAGTCTATGGGAAAATAAGCAGCCGTAACCCAGGAGAGACACAACCTGTGTGTGTATGTGTGTGTGTGTGTATGTGTGTGTGTGTGTGTGTGTGTGTGTGTGTGTGTGTGTGTGTGTGTGTGTGTGTGTGTGTGTGTGTGTGTGTGTGTGTGTGTGTGTGT
>JAWQUT010000650.1:100643-125643 GCA_033807755.1 Ellobium chinense
TCTCTCTCTCTCTCTCTGTCTCTCTCTCTCTCTCTCTCTCTCTCTCTCTCTCTCCACACCCATAAACAACAGAAACTGAGTGAGCAGAGAACAACATAGCTAAGGATGGGAATTCTTGAGAGTACCAGAGCCAACTCTATTCTTTCTTTGTCATACCCCATGCTCTTTCCCATGCCCCTCAACTGACAGCTTGCACGACACGACAACAGTGTGAATGACTTGGCTAATTTGCATGCAGTTGTTAACTGTAATTAATGAGGTAAGTTGTGAGATGCGGGAGGTGTGGCACGGTGACTGTTGTCTCCGTCCAAATAAAACTGCATTGGAAATACAGTACATGAAAACTTGCTAGGGCAATAGTCAGAGGCTATCTTTGTTAGTGTTTTGTTCAGTGACTTGTAAACATCCCTATATATCAACACCTTCAGAAATTAACTGATTTTACTGTGTCATTTCAGTCAAATATTTAGAAAGCGGAATAAGAAAAAAAAACAATAAACTGTTCATGAATTAGTCAAATTTATTGCTGTGAACATGTAAAGACAATGACCGGTTGATTCATACTCTCAACAATCTAATTAAAAAAGCGTGCATGAAATGATCTGTGACAAAACGCATTATCTACCTTTTGATTTTTGAGTTTACTCTGTCTTCTTAAGTAGTTGTAGGAGTATTTAATAGAAATGCTTCTTTCCTTTCCCTGGAATGACATCTCTTCTACATCTACAGTGTATCATCATAAAATTTTAATTTACGTAAAAAAAAAAAAATTGTTTTATATTTTAGTGTCTCCACTGCATTGCTCCACTTTGCACTCTATGTAACTGCCCAAACAAAACAGTGAAACACGTCCTTTTCAACTGCTCCTCTCTACATGACTTCCCGCCCAACCCAGACCTGGATAACATCTTCTACTCAGACCATAAACAGCTGGGAAAAAAGAACCTGCACATACCACACCATGGCATACAGCCTGAGGGCTCCAGCCTAGATGACTGCTGGATCGGGAAAGTCAATTAAATAAAGTTCTGGTCTCTTTTGCCACCACCCCAAATCGACCCCTTAATGCAACTTTGTCTTAAGCGCCACTGGTCAAGTTTTGTGAACTCCGGAGTTGAAATTTTTTGCTGTTGATAGATTTGGTTCATAAGACAAAGTGTTTATTTTTAATAACCCTCTCGTTTCATTGAGGATGGAGATGAGACAAAGTTACTTTAAGAGGCCTTCTCCTGGTGCACCGCACCATGGTTTTAAATCCCTTTTGATAAAATTGGCACTTAAGACAAAGTTGCATTAAGGGGTCGAAATAGGCGTTTAAGAAATTTTATCACAAAGCCTTCACATGTTCTTCTCATAGACTTGACTTGATGAATTTACACAGCGATTGAGAGACTGCTATGTTCAAAACTGGAGAACTGAAATAGAGAATACTAGTAATAATAGACTTTATAAGAGATTAAAAAAAAACAATTTTGGCTATGAATATTATCTATCCTCAGTAGTTAGGCAAGGGTTTAGAAAGTCAATATCAAAAATAAGACTAGGCTCACACAATGTTATGCTAGAAAGAGGAAGGTGGGGAATACCAAAACTTGACCTTAATAATAGACTGTGTAATCTTTAAAACGTGATAGAAGACGAGTACCACTGTATTGTAGAATGCACAAGATTTGAGCACATAAGACTGAAATATTTTCCTAAATGGTTCTTAACAAAACCTAGTATGGCTAGATTCCTAAATCTTTTAAATTCAAATAATGATAAAGAACTGAAAAACATAGCAATAGGTTTCTATCACATTTTAAGAGAATAGGAACAGTTTAAGTGACACAAGTGTATGTTCCTTTTCCGGCAGACAGGTGGGGAGGGTGTTAATTTACTGTTACATATAAGTGTCTGTTCAAATGCGATGTTGTGGAAGTTATAACTTTACTGTTATCATTAGATGGGGAGAGTGAGTGTGAGAGAGAGAGAGAGAGAGAGAGAGTGTGTGAGTAAGATAATGAAAGAGAAAGTTAGTGGGAGAGTGAAACAGAGAGAAAAAGAAAGAGACAAGATATGTAAATGATAAATTTAATTTAGTAGCAGTTATGTGTATATATTTTTTTCTTCCTTTTCATTTGTTCCTTTGTATTGATGTAACATTTCATTGTATGTGGTTGGCTTCTGCCTAGATAAATAAACTTGAAACTTGAAACTTGATGGTCTGGGCTGTCACTTTGTCTCAGTAGTCTCACTGTTGTGGTTTATTCCGTCATTCATCGAAGTGCTGTTTTTGGAAGAGTTTAATACTGAAAATGACACAAACAAGGATAATAATCAATACTAGCAGTCCTTCTAAAAGCAGTATGCATAAAATAATATGGAGCATTACAAAGTCATGTTTTATATGTACACAAAGTATATTATGAAGAAGTCAGTTTGTTCATTAAAAGAATTATATTCCCAGCATCAGCAATATTATCCTGCTTAAATCTCTTGCTCCAACCATCTAGTGGGGCAACGGGACAATATATATTTTTTCATGAAATATATTCAAGAAATAATATTAACGAACGAAGAATTAAACAAGCAATAGAAAACAAAAACTGACTGGAAAAGTAACATCGAAAAATCTGTCACTCAACACGAACTGCTATTGCAGGGCGCAGTCCTATAATTTAATCATAAGTTTTTCTATATGTTTCTATTATTTAGTATGACCATCAAATCAATGTGAGCCAAGTAATATTTATGATTAACATACATAAATCACACAAAATATGTAAGAAATAATTTTAAAAAATAGAAATGTCGAGTTTTATAAATTTCGGATCTAAGCTAACACCAGCTCACACAACTTTACATTATTTTCCCAGCGAGTTTGATCACTCTAGAGCCTTTCGAACTCTCTGGGGAGCATACAGTGCCGCTGCAATTTACAGGACTTGATCACTAGCATTTTAACAATAACTTTCGCTGCCTATAGTCAGACATCCATTTCACATACGGATGGACTGAGGACCATGTAGACAGTTACCTCCTGACCGTGGTCGGAAATTGACCACACGACCTTTAGATCTTGAGTCCAACAACATAAGCATTTGACCTATCATTTATATTTATCGTAACACTCGGATGGACTGTATAAACTAGGGATCTGCAAAGATTCTTACTGGTATGAAATGTTGCACTCGTGAAATTAGGAGAAAAAATAAGGAAAACAAAGATATTAAAATTTTCTTTCCACGGATATGTTAAAGTGACTATCAGTATAAAAATTCAGAAATACTAAGTGTCTCTGTTAAGTTTTAAAGTCTAACGCGCCTGAATGTTATAATTGAGCACTCCTTGTAGCCAAAATACCGACTTTGTGAATGACAAAATGACAGAAAAAGAGAAAGGAGTCAAGGATGATTGATTTCACACTTACGTATTCCGGCGCTTCCCTGAAATAGAAAGGAAAAAAATAACAATGAGGAAAAGAATGCTTAGCTACATCGATACGTATCCTGTGCTACTAACTATAGTCACATTTGAGAATTAAAGTCTGTAAAATTACTACTTTTTTTTTTTTTTGCTGCAAGAGTTCAGTGAAGTTCTCAGGAGAGAAGAGGTCAGTTTGTTCATCACAAAAATT
The DNA here is from genome assembly GCA_033807755.1 of Ellobium chinense. Classification (NCBI taxonomy): domain Eukaryota; kingdom Metazoa; phylum Mollusca; class Gastropoda; order Ellobiida; family Ellobiidae; genus Ellobium; species Ellobium chinense. Next base: position 104,263 of record JAWQUT010000650.1, read on the forward strand.
ATATTCACAGCATCAGTTATATCATCCTGCGGAAATCTCTTCCTCCAACCATCTGGAGGGGCAAAGTCACTAAACATTTTATCATGAAATATATTCAAGAGAAAATATTGACGAATGGAAGAATTAATCAAGCAATAGAACAAAAATCGACTCAGACTGGTAGAATATCACAAAATCTCTGTCACCACTTAACACGAACTGCTATTGTAGGGGGAAATCTTCGATTTTAATTATACGTTTTTTTCTATATGTTTATATTATTTAATATGACCATCATATCAATGTGAGCCATGTAATATTCATGATTTACATATATTAAACACACATATTCTGTTTACCCAACTTCAATTGTTTAAGTTCACTGATGCAAGCCAATTGATTCTCTTGCAGTATTTGAGACATATTAAACTTTTCTACCAACATACATAATAAAGTTGCTGACAGTATAATAATTAAGAAATACTAAGTGTCCAAAGAACCTAAATCTTATCAGCAAGCACTACTTGTAACCGAAATGCTGACTTTGTGAATGACAAAACCACAGAAAGAGAGATTGGGGGTGGAGGATACTTGATGTCAACTCACCCATTTTCTTGCATTTCGTCTACTTCCTGTGAAATAGAATGACACAAATAAGAGTGAGAAAATATGCTCTTCTATGCTGGGTACCAATCAGAAACGTATCCCAGATGATCCTCGCCAAAAAGAACAGTTCTATTCGCATGATGTTATGGCCTTTGATGGATTTCTCTTTCATGCTGTTTTCCACAACAGAGAGTATATGCTGCGTTATTTGTTGCAGCAATTTTAGTTACAATAAATGTTTACGGACTAGACCAAAGGTGCTATCCATCACCACCACCATCAAAACTGCCACTTCCAGCACCACCCCAGCACCCCCTAACCACCACCATCATCACCACCGATACCAACAAGAATATTAGTAGCAACAACCAATACCAATATTAATACCACCAACACTATTCCTTCTACTTCTATTGCTGTCATTGCAGTTACAACAAGAAAAATGATTCAGTAGGAATACATTATCATTACTCTATGTACTGCAATAATTCTCTTGCTACTCATTCTATTAAAGCAAAACCAACAAATACTTCTATCGCCATAAACTACATCTGTATACTTAGGGTGGGAGTGAAGGTGTAGGGAAGCAAAAATGAGTTGTGAAAAGAAACCTGTTTTCAGCAGAAAGTATAGTAGTAGAAGTCGTTGTTGTTGTTGTTGTTGTTGTTGTTGTTGTTGTTGTTGTTGTTGTTGTTGTTGTTTTAGCATTTACAACAGCGGAAATCACAATTGTAGCTGCAGCAACATCACTGATAGAAGCAGTGATAGTAGTTGCGGTAATATTAATGATGTTGCTGTTGTTGTACCAAGAACAGGAGTAGCTGTAGCAACAGTAGAAGTAGCAACAGCAGTAAGAGTAGCAATATTGGGGAGAGGCAGGAATAGTTGTAATACAGTAATAGTCGGAGTGGTGGTGGTAGTTCGTGGCAGTGATAGTGGTGATGGTAATTGTGGTGACTATGGTGGTAGTTTTGGTGGTGCTGATAGTGGAGATTAGATTAAGCTAAGATAAGATATATTACTGAAAATAATTAAGAAAAATAGTAATGATGAGGTTTATAAATCTCGGATCTAGGCTAACGTCAGCTCACGCTTTACATTATTTTCCCAGCGAGTTTGATCACTCTAGAGCCTTTTGAACTCTCTGGGGAGCATACAGTGCCGCTGCCATTTACAGGAATTGATCACTAGCATTTTAACAATAACTTTCACTGTCTATAGTCAGACATCCATTTCACATACGGATGGACTGAGGAAACTTTGAATAGAATTCTTTTCTTAGATAGTTACCTCCTGATCGTGATCGGAAATTGAACCCATGACCTTTAGATCTTGAGTCCAACAACGTAAGCATTTGACCTATCATTTATATTTATCGTAACACTCGGATGGACTGTAAAAACTAGGGATCTGCAAAGATTCTTACTGGTATGAAATGTTGCACTCGTGAAATTAGGGGAAAAAAGTAAGGAAAACAAAGATATTAAAATTTTCTTTCCACGGATATGTTAAAGTGACTATCAGTATAAAAATTCAGAAATACTAAGTGTCTTTGTTAATTTTCAAAGTCTAACGCGCCTGAATGTTATAATTGAGCACTACTTATAACCAAAATACCGACTTTGTGAATGACAAAATCACAGAAAAGGAGAAAGGAGTCTAGGATGATTGATTTCACACTTACGTATTCCGGCGCTTCCCTGGAACAGAATGGAATAAAAAACAATGAGGAAAAAAAATGCTTAGCTACAGCGATAATTATCCTGTGCTACTAAATAGAGTAATATTTGAGAAATAAAGTCTGTAATATCACTACTTTTTTTTTGCTGCAAGAGTTCAGTGAAGTTCTCAAAAGAGAACAGGTCAGTTTGTTGATCACAAGAATTATATTCACAGCATCAGTTATATCATCTTGCGGAAATCTCTTGCTTCAACCATCTGGAGGGGGCGAAGTCACTAAACATTTTATCATGAAATATATTCAAGAGAAAATATTGACGAATGGAAGAATTAAACACGCAATAGAACAAAAATTGACTCAAACTGGTAGAGTATCACGAAAACTCTTTTACTTAACACGAACTGCTATTGTAGGGGGAAATCTTCGATATTAATCATAAGTAGTTCTATATGTTTATATTATTTAATATGACCATCATATCAATGTGAGCCATGTAATATTCATGATTAACATACATTAAACGCACATATTCTATTTACCCAACTTCGAATCTTACAGTTCACTGACGCAAGCCGATTGAGTCTCTTGCAGTATTTGAGACATATTAAACTTTTCTACCAACATACATGATATAGTTGCTGTCAGTATAATAATTAAGAAATATTACGATTAAGTTTCTTTAATAATTTTCAAAGTCTAAAGAGCCTAAATCTTATCAGCAAGCACTACTTGTAACCGAATTGCTGACTTTGTGAATGACAAAACCACAGAAAGAGAGATTGGGTGTGGAGGATACCTTATTTCAACTCACCCATTTTCTTGCATTTCGTCTACTTCCTGTGAAATAGAATGACACATATAACAGTGAAAAAGATATGCTATTCTACAATGATACCAATGCTTTGCTACTATATAGAGTAACATTTCCCGCAGGTAAATTCCGTATAATTACCATTTTTGTTTCCTTAGTCCTTTATTTATTCCTATGAATTATTTAAATCACACTTGCGCTTGAATTTTGTGAACGTTTTCCAAGAAACTTAAGCAAATTCATGTTTGAAACAGCCAATATAAACTCCGCTCTTTAGTGTTAAATCAGAAATAGAGCATGCTTTCTTATATCCAGTAAGTTGTCTTTTTTACGGAAGACCAACTACTCTACGATTAACTCCAGCTGAATCGTGGGTACGTTTTTAGTTGCTGTTGCATTTTTATTCGGTCCATGCGCCTGCACGAAGGGGGTTGTCCTTTTATTCTTTGGGCGGTCCTGAGGAAAGGGAGTCTCACTCTCTAGGCCAGCCAAAATGGTTGCGACCAATGCGAAAGAGCAAGAAAACAATCCACTGATTTGCGAATAGTGTTTTCTGTATTTATATCTTTTGCCCCATTCACTAGCATACATACCACCATTGGTCCTTTGCCACTTTCTCAACGACAGAATTCGCTGATAAAACGTACGGCTAAAAATATTTTAACATTAAATGGTAGTCGCAATATACCGAGCCCCAATATCAGCATGAACAAAATATTTCACTGACTCTGAAAGGTGCGCAGTGCGCACACTTCCTACGGTAACCACTGGGTAGCAATCAGAAACGTATCCCAGATGATCCTCGTCAAAAAGATCAGTTCTATTCGCATGATGTTATGGCCTTTAATGAATTTCTCTTTCATGCTGTTTTCCACAACAGAGAGTAAATGCTGCATTATTTGTTGCAGCAATTTTAGTTACAACAAAAGTTTACTGACTAGACCAAATTCGCTATCCATCACCACCACCATCAAAACTGCCACTTCCAACACCACCCCAGCACCCACAACTACCACTACCATCATTACCACCGCTACCAACAACATTATTACCAGTAACAAACAATACCTATATCAACACCACCAACACTATTCCTTCTACTTCTATTGCTGTCGCTGCGGTTACAACAAGAATAATAATACAGTAATAATACATTATCATTACTCTATGTACTGCAATAATTCTCTTGCTACTAATTCTATTAAAGCAAAACCAACAAATACTTCTATCGACATAGACTACATCTGTATACTTAGGGTGGGGGTGAAGGTGTAGGGAAGCAAAAATGAGTTAGAAAAAGAAAATTGTTTTCAGCAGAATGTATAGTAGTAGTCGTCGTCGTTGTTGTTGTTGTTGTTGTTGTTGTTGTTGTTGTTGTTGTTGTTGTTGTTGTGGTGGTGGTGGTGGTGGTGGTGGTTGTTTTAGCATTTACAACAGCGGAAATCACAATTGTAGCTGCAGCAACATCACTGATAGAAGCAGTGATAGTAGTTGCGGTAATATTAATGATGTTGCTGTTGTTGTACCAAGAACAGGAGTAGCTGTAGCAACAGTAGAGTAGCTGCATCAGCAGTAAGAGTAGCAACATATAGGAGAGGCAGGAGTAGTTGTAATACAGTGATAGTCGCAGTGGTGGTGGTAGTTCGTGGCAGTGATAGTGGTGATGGTAATTGTGGTGACTATGGTGGTAGTTTTGGTGGTGCTGATAGTGGAGATTAGATTAAGATAAGATATATATATTAATGAAAATAATTAAGAAAAAAAATAATGATGAGGTTTATAAATCTCGGATCTAGGTTAACGTCAGCTCACGCAACTTTACATAACTTTCCCAGCTAGCTTGATCACTCTAGAGCCTTTTGAACTCTCTGGAGAAAATACAGTGCCGCTGCCATTTACAGGAATTAATCACTAGTATTTTAACAATAACTTTGACTGTCTATAGTCAGACATCCATTTCACATACGGATGGACTGAGGAAAATTTGTATAGAATTCTTTTCTTAGATAGTTACTTCCTGATCGTAGTCGGAAATTGAACCCATGACCTTTAGATCTTGAGTCCAACAAAGGAAGCATTTTACCTATTATTTATATTTATCGTAACACTCGGATGGACTGTATAAACTAAGGATCTGCAAAGATTCTTACTGGTATGAAATGTTGCACTCGTGAAATTAGGGGAAAAAAATAAGGAAAACAAAGATATTACAGTTTTCTTCTCACGGATATGTTAAAGTGACTATCAGTATAATAATTCAGAGATACTAAGTGTCTTTGTTAATTTTCAAAGTCTAACGCGCCTGAATGTTATAATTGAGCATTACTTGTAACCTAAATACCGACTTTGTGAATGACAAAATGACAGAAAAGGAGAAAGGAGTCAAGGATGATTGATTTCACACTTACGTATTCCGGCGCTTCCCTGAAATAGAATGGAATAAATAACAATGAGAATAAAAAAATCCTTAGCTACAGCGATACTTATCCTATGCTACTAAATATAGTAACGTTTGCCAAATAAAGTCTGTAAAATCAACTTTTTTTTTTTTTTTTGCGGCAAGATTTCAGACTTCAGTGAAGTTCTCAGAAGAGAACAGGTCAGTTTGTTCATTAAAAGAAGTATATTCACAGCATCAGCAATATCATTTTGCGAAAATCTCTTGCTCCAACCATCTGGACGGGCGAAATGACAAAATATTTTATCACGAAACGTATTCAAGAGAAAATATTGACGACTAGAAGAATTAAACAAGCAATAGAACAAAACTTCGACTCTAACTGGCAGAGTAACATCGAAAAATCTGTCATTTAACACGAACTGCTATTTTTCGGCGAAATCCTCTATTTTAGTCAAAAGTTTTTCTTTATGTTTCTTTTATTTAATATGACCATCATATTAATGTGAGTCTTGTAATATGCATGATTAACAAACAATAAACACACACATTCTGTTTATCCAACTTCAAATCTAACAGTTCACTGACGCACGTTACATGTTACAGTTGCTGTCAGTATAATAATTAAGAAATACTAAGTATCTTTAATAAGTTTCAAAGTCTAAATCAACTAAACCTTATTAGCAAGCACTACTTATAACCGAAATGCTGACTTTGTGAATGAAAAAAAAAACACACAGAAATAGAGATTGGGGATGGAGGTTATTTGATTTTAACTCACCAATAGTCTTGCATTTCGTCAACTTCCTGTGAAATAGAATGACACAAATAACAGTGAGAAAAATATGCTCTTCTACAATGATACCTGTGCGTTCCTACTATATATAGTAACATTTCCCGCAGGTAAATTTCATATAATCACCATTTTTGTATCTTTAGTTCTTTATTTAATCCTGTGAGTTACTATGTACATCAAACTTGCGTTTGAATCTTGTGAGCGTTTTCCAAGAAACTTTGGCAAATTTGATGTTTGAAACAGCCAATATAAACTCCGCTCTTTAGTGTGAAATCAGAAATAGAGCATGCTTTCTTATATCCAGTAAGTTGTCTTTTTTACGGAAGACCAACTACTCTACGATTAACTCCAGCTGAATCGTGGGTACGTTTTTAGTTGCTGCTGCGTTTTTATTTGGTCCATGCGCCTGCAAGAAGGGGGTGGTCCTTTCATTCTTTGGGCGGTTCCAGAGGAAAGGAAGTCTCACTCTCTAGGCCAGCCAAAATGGTTGCGACCAATGCGAAAGAGCAAGAAAATAATCCACTGACTTGCGAATAGTGTTTTCTATATAAATATATCTTTTGCCTCATTCACTAGCATACATACCACCATTTGTCTTTTGCCGCTTTCTCAACGACAGAAGTCGCTGATAAAACGTACCGCCAACAAATTTGAAACAATAAATCGTAGCCGCAATTTACCGAGCTCCAATATCAGCGTGCAAAAAATATTTCACTGACTCTGAAAGGTGCGCAGTGCGCACACTTCCTACGGTGAGTGCTGGGTAGCAATCAGAAACGTATCCCAGATGATCCTCGCCAAAAAGATCAGTTCTGTACACATGATGTTATGGCCTTTGATGAATTTCTNCCCCCCCAACTACCACTACCATCATTACCACCGCTACCAACAACAATATTGGCAGTAACAAGCAATACTTATATCAACACCTCCAACACTATTCCTTATACTTCTGTAGCTGTCGCTGCGGTTACAACAAGACTAATAATACAGTAATAATACATTTAATAATACAGTAATAATACATTATCATTACTCTATGTACTGCAATAATTCTCTTGCTACTAATTCTATTAAAGCAAAACCAACAAATACTTCTATCGACATAGACTACATCTGTATACTTAGGGTGGGGATAAAGGTGTAGAGAAGCAAAAATGAGTTGTGAAAAGAAAATTGTTTTCAGCAGAAAGTATAGTAGTAGTCGTTGTTGTTGTTATTGTTGTTGTTGTTGTTGTTGTTGTTGTTGTTGTTGTTGTTGTTGTTATTGTTGTTGTTGTTGTTTTAGCATTTACAGCAGCGGAAATCACAATTGTAGCTGCAACAACATCACTGATAGAATCAGTGATAGTAGATGGGGAAATATTAATAATGTTGCCGTTGTTGTACCAACAATAGGAGTAGCTGTTGCAACAGTAGAAGTAGTAGCAGCAGCAGTAAGAGTACCAATATTGAGGTGAGGTAGGAATAGTTGTAATACAGTGATAGTCGCAGTGGTGGTGGTAGTTCGTGGCAGTGATAGTGGTGATGGTAATTGTGGTGACTATGGTGGTAGTTTTGGTGGTGCTGATAGTGGAGATTAGATTAAGATAAGATATTATTTATTACTGAAAATAATTAACAAAAATTCTAATAATGACGTTTATAAATCTCGGATCTAGACTAACGCCAGCTCAGGCAACTTTACATTATTTTCCCAGCCAGCTTGATCACTCTATAGCCTTTTGAACTCTCTGTGGGGCGTACAGTGCCGCTGCCATTTACAGGAATTGATCACTAGCATTCTAACAATAACTTTCACTGTCTATAGTCAGACATCCATTTCACATACGGATGCAGTGATGAACATGAGAGTAGAATTCTTTCTTAGACAGTTACTTCCTGATCGTGGTCGGAAATTGAACACATGACCTTTAGATCTTGAGGCCAACTACATAGGCATTTGACCTATCATTTTTATTTATCGTAACATTCGGATGGACCTTATAAATTAGGGATCTGCAAAGATTCTTACTGATATAAAATGTTGCACCCGTAAAATTATGGAGAAAAAAAAGGAAACAAAGATATTACAATTTTCTTTCGACGGATATCTTAAAGTGACTGCTAGTATAATAATTCAGAGAATACTAAGTTGTCTTTGTTCATTTTCAAAGTTTAATGCGCTTTAATGTTATATTTGAGCACTACTTGTAACCAAATTACCAACTTTGTGAATGTCTGAATCACAGAAAAAGAGAAAGGAGTCAAGGATGATTGATTTCACACTTACGTATTCTGGCGCTTCTCTGGAATAGAATGGAATAAATAACAATGAGGAAAATAATGCTTAGCAACAGCGATACTTATCCTATGCTACTAAATATAGGTTTTTTTTCCAAATAAAGTCTGTAAAATCACCACTTTTTTTTTCTTTGCTGCAAGACTTCAGTGAAGTTTTCAGGAGAGAACAGGTCAGTTTGTCATCAAAAGAATTAAATTTACAGCATCAGCAATATCATCCTGCGTAAATCTCTTGCTCCAACCATCTGGAAGGGCGAAATCACTATATTTTAGAGAAAATATTGACGAATGGAAGAATTAAATATGCAATAGAACACAAAATCGACTCTGACTGGTAGAGTAACATCGAAAAATCTGTCACTTAAGACGAACTGCTATTTTTGGGCGAAATCTTCTATTTTAGTCAAAATTATTTGTATATATTTATTTTATTAAATATGACCATCATATTAATGTGAGCCTTATAATATTCATGATTAAAATACATTAAACACACACATTCTGTTTACCCAACTTCAAATCTTACAGTTCACTTACGCAGCGTTAAATGTTATAGTTGCTGTCAGTATACCAATTAAGAAATAGACTTTAATAATTTTGAAAGTCTAAAGAGCCTAAATCTTATCAGCAAGCACTACTTGTAACCGAAATGCTGACTTTGTGAATGACAAAACCACAGAAAGAGAGATTGGGGGTGGAGGATATTTGATTTCAACTCACCCATTTTCTTGCTGTTCGTCTTCTTCCTGTGAAATAGAATGACACAAATAACAGTGAGAAAAGTATGCTATTCTACAATGATACCTGTACTTTGCTACTATATAGAGTAACATTTCCCGCAGGTAAATTCCGTATAGTCACCATTTTTTGTTTGCCTCATTCACTAGCATACATACCACCATTGGTCCTTTGCCACTTTCTCAACGACAGAAGTCGCTGGTAAAACGTACCGCTAACAAATTTGAAACAATAAATGGTAGCCGCAATATACCGAGCTCCAATATCAGCGTGCACAAAATATTTCACTGACTCTGAAAGGTGCGCAGTGCGCACACTTCCTACGGTGACTGCTGGGTAGCAATCAGAAACGTATCCCAGATGATCCTCGCCAAAAAGATCAGTTCTGTTCGCATGATGTTATGGCCTTTGATGAATTTCTCTTTCATGCTGTTTTCCACAACAGAGAGTAAATGCTGCATTGTTTGTTGCAGCAATTTTAGTTACAACAAAAGTTTACTGACTAGACCAAATTCGCTATCCATCACCACCACCATCAAAACTGCCACTTCCAACACCACCCCAGCACCCACAACTACCACCACCATCATCACCACCGCAACCAACAACAATATTAGCAGTAACAACATTATTACCAGTAACAAACAATATCTATATCAACATCACCAACACTGTTCCTTCTACTTCTATTGCTGTCGCTGCGGTTACAACAAGAATAATAATACAGTAATAATACATCATCATTACTCTATGTACTGCAATAATTCTCTTGCTACTAATTCTATTAAAGCAAAAGCAACAAATACTTCTATCGACATAGACTACATCTGTATACATAGGGCGGGGGTGAAGGTGTAGGGAAGCAAAAATGAGTTGTGAAAAGAAAATTGTTTTCAACAGAAAGTATAGTAGTAGTCGTTGTTGTTGTTGTTGTTTTAACATTTACAACAGCGGAAATGACAATTGTAGCTGCAGCAACATCACTGATAGAAGCAGTGATAGTATGTGCGGTAATATTAATGATTTTGCTGCTGTTGTACAACCAACAGGAGTAGCTGTAGCAACATTAGAAGTAGAAGCAGCAGCAGTAAGAGTAGCAATATTCAGGAGAGACAGGAGTAGTTGTAATACAGTAATAGTCGCAGTGGTGGTGGTAGTTCGTGGCAGTGATGGTGGTGATGGTAACTGTGGTGACTATGGTGGTAGTTTTGGTGGTGCTGATAGTGGAGATTAGATTATAATAAAATATATATTACTGAAAAAAATTAAGAAAAATAGTAATGATAAGGTTTATAAATCTCGGATCTAGGCCAACGTCAGCTCACGCAACTTTACATAACTTTCCCAGCGAGCTTGATCACTCTAGAGTCTTTCGAACTCTCTGGGGAGCATACAGTGCCGTTGACATTTACAGGAATTGATCACTAGCATTTTAACAATAACTTTCACTGTCTATGGTCAGACATCCATTTCACATACAGATGGACTGAGGAAATTGTAAATAGAATTCTTTTCTTAGATAGTTACTTCCTGATCGTGGTCGGAAATTGAACCAATGACCTTTAGATCTTGAGTCCAACAACGTAAGCATTTGACCTATTATTTATATTTATCGTAACACTCGGATGGACTGTATAAACTAGGAATGTGCAAAGATTCTTACTGGTATGAAATGTTGCACTCGTGAAATTAGGGGGAAAAAATAAGGAAAACAAAGATATTAAAATTTTCTTTTCACGGATATGTTAAAGTGACTATCAGTATAATAATTCAGAGATACTAAGTGTCTTTGTTAATTTTCAAAGTCTAACGCGCCTGAATGTTATTATTGAGCACTATTTGTAACCAACATACCGACTTTGTGAATGACAAAATCACAGAAAAGGAGAAAGAAGTAAAGGATGATTGATTTCACACTTACGTATTCCGGCGCTTCCCTGGAATAGAATGGAATAAATAACAATGAAGAACAAGATGCTTAGCTACAGCGATACTTATCCTATGCTACTAAATATAGTATTATTTGAGAAATAAAGTCTGTAAAATCACCACTTTTTTTTTTATTTGCTGCAAGAATTCAGTGAAGTTCTCAGAAGAGAACAGGTCAGTTTGTTCATCACAAGAATTATATTCACAGCATTAGTTATATCATCCTCCGGAAATCTCTTGGTCCAACCATCTGGAGGGGCAAAGTGACAAAATATTTTATCATGAAATATATTCAAGAGAAAATATTGACGAATGGAAGAATTAATCAAGCAATAGAACAAAAAAATCAACTCAGACTGGTAACATCGAAAAATCTGTCACATAACACGAACTGCTATTATAGGGGGAAATCTTCGATTTTAGTTATAAGTATTTTTATATGTTTATATCATTTAATATGGCCATTATATTAATGTAAGCCATGTAATAGTCATGATTAACATACATTAAACACACATATTCTGTTTACCCAACTTCAAATCGTACAGTTCACTGGCGCACGCTGTTCGGTTCTCTTGCAGTATTTGATATATATTAAACTTTTCTACCGACATACATATTATAGTTGCTGTCAGTATAATAATTAGGAAATATTACGATTTAGTTTCTTTAATAATTTTCAAAGTCTAAAGCGCCTAAATCTTATCAGCAAGCACTATTTATAACCGAAATGCTGACTTTGTGAATGACAACACCACAGAAAGAGACATTGGGGATGGAGGATATTTGATTTCAACTCACCCATTTTCTTGCATTTCGTCTACTTCCTGTGAAATAGAATGACACAAATAACAGTGAGAAAAATATGCTATTCTACAATGATATCTGTACTTTGCTACTATATAGAGTAACATTTCCCGCACGTAAATTCCGTATTAGTACCATTTTTGTTTCTCTAGTACTTTATTTAATCTTGTGAGTTATTAACAGCAAACTTGCGTTTGAATCTTGGAAGCGCTTTACAAGAAACGTAGGCAAATTTAATATTTCAAACAACTCCGCTCTTTAGTGTGAAATCAGAAATACAGCATGCTTTCCTATATCCAGTAAGCTGTCTATTTTACGGAAGACCAACTACTCCAAGATTAACTCCAATTAAATCGTGGGTACGTTTTTAGTTGCTGCTGTGTTTTTATTTGGTCCATGCGCCTGCACGAACAGGGTGGTCTTTTCATTCTTTGGGCGGTCCTGAGGAAAGAACGTCTCACTCTCTAGGCCAGCCAAAATGGTTGCGACCAATGCGAAAGAGCAAGAAAACAATCCACTGATTTCCGAACAGCGTTTTCTATACTGATACCTTTTGCCTCATTCACTAGCACACATACCACCATTGGTCCTTTGCCACTTTCTCAACGACAGAAGTCGCTGATAAAACGAACCGCTAACAAATTTGAAACAATAAATGGTAGCCGCAATATACCGAGCTCCAATATCAACGTGCAAAAAATAGTTCACTGACTCTGAAAGGTGCGCAGTGCGCACACTTCCTACGGTGACTGCTGGATAGCAATCAGAAACATATCCCAGATGATCCTCGCCAAAAAGATCAGTTCTGTTCCCATGATGTTATGGCCTTTGATGGATTTCTCTTTCATGCTGTTTTCCACAACAGAGAGTAAATGCTGCGTTATTTGTTGCAGCAATTTTAGTTGCAATAAATGTTTTCGGACTAGACCAAAGGCGCTATCCATCACCATCACCATAAAAACTGCCACTTCCAGCACCACCCTAGCACCCCCCAACCACCACCACCATCATCACCACCGCTACCAACAACAATATTAGCAGTAACAAACAATACCAATATCAATGCCACCAACACTATTCCTTCAGCAACAGTAGAAGTAGCAGCAGCAGCAGTAAGAGTAGCAATATTCAGGAGAGACAGGAGTAGTTGTAACATAATGATAGTCGCAGTGGTGGTGGTGGTTCGTGGCAGTGAAGGTGGTGATAGAAATTGTGGTGACTATGGTGGTAGTTATGGCGATGCTGATAGTGGAGATTAGATTTAAGATAAGATATAATAATATATTACTGAAAATAATTAAGAAAATTGCTAATAATGAGGTTTGTAAATCTCGGATCTAGGCTGCTAACGCAAGCTGACGCAACTTTTTATTACTTTCCAAGCGTGCTTGATCACTCTAGAGCCTCTGGGGAGCATACAGTGCCGCTGCCGTCTACAGGAATTGATCACTAGCATTTTAACATTAACTTTCACTGTCTATAGTCAGATACGCATTTCACATACGGATCGACTAAGGAAAATGTGAGTAGAATTTTTTTCTTAGACATTTCCTTCCTGACTGTGGTCGGAAATTGAACCCATGACCTTTAGATCTTGAGTCCAACTACGTAAGCATTTCACCTATCATTTTTATTTATCGTTACACTCGGTTGGACCGTATAAATTAGGAATCTGCAAAGATTCTTACTGATATGAAATGCTGTACTCGTAAAAAAAAGGGGAAAAAAAAAGAAAACAAAGATTTCAAAATTTTCTTTCGATGGATATCTTAAAGTGACTGTCAGTATAATAATTCAGAAATACTAAGTGTCTTTTTGAATTTTCAGATTCTAAAGCGTTTGAATGTTATAATTGAGCACTATTTGTAACCAAAATACAGACTTTGTGAATGACTAAATCACAGAAAAAGAGAAAGGAGTCAAGGATGATTGATTTTATACTTACGTATTCTGGCGCTTCCCTGGAACAGAATGGAATAAATAACAATGAGGAAAAAAATGCTTAGCTACAGCGATACTTATCCTATGCTACTAAATATAGTTTTATTTCTCAGATAAAGTCTCTATAATAAACATTTTTGGGATTTTTTTTTTTTTGCTGCAAGACTTCAATGAAGTTCTCAGGAGAGAACAGGTCACTTTGTTCATCAAACGAATTATATTTACATCATTAGCAATATCATCCTGCCGAAATCTCCTGGTCCAACCATCTGGAGGGGCAAAGTGACAAAATATTTTATCATGAAATATATTCAAGAGAAAATATTGACGAATGGAAGAATTAAACAAGCAATAGAACAAAAATTCGACTCTGCATGATAGAGTAACATCGAAAACTCTGTCACTTAACACGAATTGCTATTTTAGGACGAAATCCTCTATTTCAGTCAAAAGTATTTGTATATGTTTATTTTATTAAATATGACCATCATATTAATGTGAGCCTTATAATATTCATGATTAAAATACATTAAACACACACATTCTGTTTATCCAACTTCAAATCTTACAGTTCACTGACGCACGTTACATGTTATAGTTGCTGTCAGTACACCAATTAAGAAATAGACTTTAATAATTGTAAAAGTCTAAAGAGCTTAAATCTTATCAGCAAGCTGTACTTGTAACCGAAATGCTAACTTTGTGAATGACAAAACTACAGAAAGAGAGATTGGGGGTGGAGGATATTTGATTTCAACTCACCAGTTTTCTTGCTTTTCGTCGTCTTCCTGTGAAATAGAATGACACAAATAACAGTGAGAAAAATATGCTTTTCTACAATGATACATGTGTTTTCCTTCTATATAGTAACATTTCCCGCAGGTAAATTTCGTATAATCACCATTTTTGTTTCTTTAGTTCTTTTTATAATCCTGTGAGTTACTGTATATAGAGCAAACTTGCGTTTGAATCTTGTGAGCATTTTCCAAGAAACTTAGGCAAATTTGATGTTTGAAACAGCCAATATCAGCTCCGCTCCGTAGTGTGAAATCAGAAATAGAACATGCTTTCTTTTATCAAGTAAGCTATCTATTTTACGGAAGGCCAACTACTCCACGATTAACTCCAGCTAAATCATGGTTACATTTTTAGTTGCTGCTGCATTTTTATTTGGTCCATGCGCTTGCACGAAAGGGGTGGTCCTTTCATTCTTTGGGAGGTCCTGATGAAAGGAAGTCTCAGTCTCTAGGCCAGCCAAAATGGTTGCGACTAATGCAAAAGAGCAAGAAAATAATCAACTGACTTGCGAATAGTGTTTTCTGTACTTATATCTTTTGCCTCATTCACTAGCATACATACAACCATTGGTCCTTTGCCACTTTCTCAACGACACAAGTCGTTGATGAAACGTGCCGCTAACAAAATTGAAATGGGTAGCAGTCAGAAACGTAAACTAGATAATCCTCGCCAAAAAGATCAGTTCTGTTCCCATGATGTTATGACCTTTGATGGATTTCTCTTTCATGCTGTTTTCCACAACAGTGAGTATGTGCTGCGTTATTTGTTGCAGCAACTTTAGTTGCAATAAATGTTTTCGGACTAGACCAAAGGCGCTATCCATCACCATCACAATAAAAACTGCCACTTCCAACACCACCCCAGCACCCCCCAACCACCACCACCATCATCACCATCGCTACCAACAACAATATTAGCAGTAACAAACAATACCAATATCAATGCCACCAACACTATTCCTTCAGCATCAGTAGAAGTAGCAGCAGCAGCAGTAAGAGTAGCAATATTGAGGAGAGATAGGAGTAGACTAACATAGTAATAGTCGCAGTGGTGGTGGTGGTTTGTGGCAGTGATGGTGGTGATGGTAATTGTAGTGACTATGGTGGTAGTTATGGCGGTCCTGATAGTGGAGATTAGATTTAAGATAAGATATATAGTACTGAACATAATTAAGAAAAATAGTAATGATTAGGTTATTAAATCTCGGATCTAGGCTGCTAACGCCAGCTGACGCAACTTTATATTACTTTCCCAGCGAGCTTGATCACTCGAGAGCCTTTTGAACCCTCTGGGGAGCATACAGTGCCGCTGCCATTTACAGGAATTGATAACTAGCATTCTAACAATAACTTTCACTGCCTGTAGTCAGATATCCATTTCAAATACGGATGTGAATAAATTCTATTTTTAGACATTTACTTCCTGACTGTGGTCGGAAATTGAACACATGACCTTTAGATCTTGAGTCCAACAACGTAAGCGTTATACCTATCATTTTTATTTATCGTTACATTCGGATGGACTGTATAAACTAGGGATGTGCAAAGATTCTTACTGGTATGAAATGTTGCACTCGTGAAATTAGTAGGAAAAAGAAAGAAAACAAAGAGTTTAATCTTTTCTTTCAATGGATATCTTAAAGTGACTGTCAGTATAATATTTCAGAAATACTAAGTGTCTGTTAATTTTCAAAGTCTATAGTGCCTGAATGTTATAATTGAGCACTACATGTAACTAAAATACTGACTTTGTGAATGACAAAATCACAGAAAAAGAGAAAGGAGTCAAGGATGATTGATTTCACACTTACGTATTCTGGCGCTTCCCTGAAATAGAATGGAATAAATAACAATGAGGAAAAAAATGCTTAGTTCCAGCAATACTTATCCTATGCTACTAAATATTATTATAGTTTCATTTGCTAAATAAAGTTTGTAAAATCAACATTTTTAAAAAGTTTTTTTTGGGTGAAAGACTTCAGTGAAGTTCTCAGGAGAGAACTTGAGGGGAGGCTCATCACAAGAATTATATTTACAGCATCAGTTATATCATCCTGCGGAAATCTCTTGGTCCAACCATCTGGTGGGGCGAAGTGACAAAATATTTTATCATGTAATACATTCAAGAAAAAAATATTGACGAATGGAAGAATTAAACAAGCAATAGAACAAAAAAGCGACTCTGACTGGTAGAATAACATCGAAAAATCTGTCACTTAACACGAACTGCTATTTTAGGGCGAAATCCTCTATTTTAGTCAAAAGCTTTTCTATATGTTTCTTTTATTTAATATGACCATGATATTAATGTGAGTCTTGTAATATGCATGATTAAGAAACAATAAACACACATATTCTGTTTATCCAACTTCAAATCTAACAGTTCACTGACGCACGTTACATGTTATAGTTGCTGTCAGTATAATAATTAAGAAATTCTAAGTATCTTTAATAAGTTTCAAAGTCTAAATCAACTAAACCTTATTAGCAAGCACTACTTATAACCGAAATGCTGACTTTGTGAATGAAAAAAACACCACACAGAAAGAGAGATTGGGGATGGAGGTTATTTGATTTTAACTCACCAATAGTCTTGCATTTCGTCTACTTCCTGTGAAATAGAATGACACAAATAACAGTGAGAAAAATATGCTCTTCTACAATGATACCTGTGCTTTCCTACTATATATAGTAACATTTCCCGCAGGTAAATTTCATATAATCACCATTTTTGTATCTTTAGTTCTTTATTTATTCCTGTGAATTACTATATACAGCAAACTTCGTTTGAATCTTGTGAGCGTTTTCCAAGAAACTTAGGCAAATTTGATGTTTGAAACAGCCAATATAAACTCCGATCTTTAGTGTGAAATAAGAACTAGAGCATGCTTTCTTATATCCATTAAGCTGTCTATTTTACGGAAGACCAACTACTCCACGATTAACTCCAGCTAAATCGTGGGTACGTTTTTAGTTGCTGCTGCGTTTTTATTTGGTCCATGCGAATGCATGAAGGACGTGGTCCTTTCATTCTTTGGGAGGTCCTGAGGAAAGGAAGTCTCAGTCTCTAGGTCAGCCAAACTGGTTGCGACCAATGCGAAAGAGCAAGAAAACAATCCACTGATTTGCGAATAGTGTTTTCTGTGCTTATATCTTTTGCCTCATTCACTAGCATACATACATCCATTGGTCCTTTGTCACTTTCTCGACGACACAAGTCGTTAATGAAACGTGCCGCTAACAAAATTGAAATGGGTAGCAGTCAGAAACGTAAACTAGATAATCCTCGCCAAAAAGATCAGTTCTGTTCCCATGATGTTATGACCTTTGATGGATTTCTCTTTCATGCTGTTTTCCACAACAGTGAGTATATGCTGCGTTATTTGTTGCAGCAATTTTAGTTACAATTAATGTTTTCGGACTAGACCAAAGGCGCTATCCATCACCATCACCATAAAAACTGCCACTTCCAACACCACCCTAGCACCCCCCAACCACCACCACCATCATCACCACCGCTACCAACAACAATATTAGCAGTAACAAACAATACCAATATCAATGCCACCAACACTATTCCTTCAGCAACAGTAGAAGTAGCAGCAGCAGCAGTAAGAGTAGCAATATTCAGGAGAGACAGGAGTAGTTGTAACATAGTAATAGTCGCAGTGGTGGTGGTGGTTCGTGGCAGTGATGGTGGTGATGGTAATTGTGGTGACTATGGTGGAAGTTATGGCGGTGCTGATAGTGGAGATTAGATTTAAGATAAGATATATATTACTGAAAATAATTAAGAAAAATAGTAATGATTAGGTTTATAAATCTCGGATCTAGGCTGCTAACGCCAGCTGACGCAACTTTATATTACTTTCCCAGCGAGCTTGATCACTCTAGAGCCTTTTGAACCCTCTGGGGAGCATACAGTGCCGCTGCCATTTACAGGAATTGATAACTAGCATTCTAACAATAACTTTCACTGCCTGTAGTCAGATATCCATTTCAAATACGGATGTGAATAAATTCTATTTTTAGACATTTACTTCCTGACTGTGGTCGGAAATTGAACACATGACCTTTAGATCTTGAGTCCAACAACGTAAGCGTTATACCTATCATTTTTATTTATCGTTACATTCGGATGGACTGTATAATCTAGGGATGTGCAAAGATTCTTACTGATATGAAACGTTGCACTCGTGAAATTAGTAGGAAAAAAAAAGAAAACAAAGAGTTTAATCTTTTCTTTCAATGGATATCTTAAAGTGACTGTCAGTATAATATTTCAGAAATACTAAGTGTCTGTTAATTTTCAAAGTCTATAGTGCCTGAATGTTATAATTGAGCACTACTTGTAACCAAAATACCGACTTTGTGAATGACAAAATCACAGAAAAGGAGAAAGGAGTCAAGGATGATTGATTTCATACTTACGTATTCCGGCGCTTCCCTGGAATAGAATGGAATAAATAACAATCAGGAATAAAATGCTTAGCTACAGCGATACTTATCCTATGCTACTTAATATAGTATTATTTGACAAATAAAGTCTGTAAAATCAACATTTTTTTTTTTTTGCTGCAAGAGTTCAGTGAAGTTCTCAGGAGAAAACAGGTCAATTTGTTCATCACAAGAATTATATTCACAGCATCAGTTATATCATCCTGCGGAAATCTCTTGGTCCAACCATCTGGAGGGGCAAAGTGACAAAATATTTTATCATGAAATATATTCAAGAGAAAATATTGACGAATGGAAGAATTAATCAAGCAATAGAACAAAACTTCGACTCAGACTGGTAGAGTAACATCGAAAAATCTGTCACTTAACACGAACTGCTATTTTTGGGCGAAATCCTCTATTTTAGTCATAATTATTTGTATATATTTATTTTATTAAATATGACCATCATATTAATGTGAGCCTTATAATATTCATGATTAAAATACATTAAACACACACATTCTGTTTACCCAACTTCAAATCTTACAGTTCATTGACGCACGCCGATCGGTTCTCTTGCAGTTTCTGATTCTCTTGCAGTTTCTGATACATATTAAGCTTTTCTACCGACATACATGCTATGGTTACTGTCAGTATACTAATTAAGAAATACTAAGTGTCTTTAACAATTTTTAAATTTGAAGCGTTTAAATCTTATCAGCGAGCACTACTGGTAAACGAAATGCTGACTTTGTGAATGATAAAACCACAGAAAGAGAGAATATGGGTGGAGGATATTATTTTGATTTTTACACTCACCCATTTCCTCGTAACTTGTCTATAGCCACTGAAAAAAAATGATACAAAGAACAGTGAGAAAAAATATGCTATTCTACAATGATACCGGTGCTTTGCTACTATATATAGTAACATTTCCCGCAAGTAAATTTCGTATAATCACCGTTTTTGTTTCTTATTCAATCATGTGATTTTTTTCACAGCAAACTTGCGTTTGAATCTTGTGAGCGCTTTCCAAGAAACTCATGTAAATTTGATATTTGAAACAGCCAATATAAACTCCGCTCTTTAGTGTGAAATCAGAAATAGAGAATGCTTTCTTATATCCAGTAAGTTGTCTATTTGAATAAGACATCCATTTCACATACGGATGGACTGAGGAAAATGTGAATAAGATTCTTTTCTTATTGGAAGAAACTACTATCTGAAACTATAAACACCCTCTGATGATAAATGAAATAACTATTTATCTAGACAAGAAACTCGGGAAAAGCCTTCATAGGATCATGCATAAAGGTGTCTAAGAGACGTGGGTGAAATCTGGTGTCACACAACTAGTGCCATAGCTAATGACATGTGCTAAGATCATCACCCTTGAGGGAGAAGAATGCACCATTCAGCACTTTGGCGTGCAATTTTGTATAGAAATCCAGTGCACACATGGAGATAAGTTGCACACCGAGTCATGTGCATTACAGTCTCTGGAAAAGGGTAGTGCCTTCCCTTAAACAGTTACTTCCTGACCTCAAATATGAAGTCTGCAATTGAATTCAAATTAGTGAAGTGCCTTCATGGATTTCCACCAAGTTTAGATGGCCTAAATGTTGACCCCCATGGCAGAAAGCGGGTAAAAGAATAATGATTTTTTTTTCCTTGCAATGTCGCATTTATGTAGCGAGTTTACTTTATTTTCAGTTGATTTGCACCCCTACCCATTAGAAAAAAAAAAGTTTGACTTTACTTTTTCCGTTGGCGTTTTTTCATGAGCACTGACCTGCGATTTAGGAACTTCATAAAGACTAGACTCACGGGCCAAGAAATTTAATGACTTACCACCAATACCAGCATTAACCAAAGCACCAGCTGCATTTTCAAATACCACGCGACCTGCATATTTAGCTACAGACGAGGCAATGTGACCAATTTTAGAGACAGCGGTGGGACGAGATTCAGACTCTGCTGTGGGACGAGGTCCAGATCCTGCGGTGGGATGAGATTCTGAACCAGCTGTGGGACGAGGTCCAGATCCTGCGGTGGGATGAGATTCTGAACCAGCTGNGAGGCAATGTGACCAATTTTAGAGCCAGCGGTGGGACGAGATTCAGACTCTGCTGTGGAACGAGCTACAGACCCAGCTGTGGGACGAGATTCAGAGCC
>JAWQUT010000650.1:144842-158036 GCA_033807755.1 Ellobium chinense
GCTCTCCTTCGTCTCACAAGGGCCTACGGGGTTCGTGTCATTTTCCGTTAAAGAGGGATCCACTGGTTTCGTGCGTGCGTGCGTGAGTGCATGCGTGCGTGTGTGTGTGAGTGTGTGTGTGTGTGTGTGTGTGTGTGTGTGTGTGTGTGTGTGCGCGCGCGCGCGCGCGCCCGCGCGCCCTCTCATGCACCAGGTTAATCCAGCAATAAAGTCGTTTATAGAGAAGTCAGATGGAGATAAATAAATATACGATAATTATAAAGATATTGAAATAGTGGAAATGGTGTCATAATGTTGTTTCTATTGCCTTCTGGAAACTGGTAAGCCTACTCTTATTGAATGTCATTTTCTATATCACAAGAACTTTCGTGAAGAATTAGACAGAGCAGCCACTTGTTCCAAATGAAGACTAGACATAATCCAGATCACGCCAAAATGGGTGTATAGCATAGCTCGAGAAGATAGTATAGATTGTAGAATTCTTCAATGTTATGTGAACCAGTTACCCACATTTTAGACATGACTTTCATACAATGGCACGTCCTCTGATAAGTTAAGGTCGAGTACACCAGGTCTATCCGTTGAAAGCTGGGGCGTTGCGAGGGTGATGTTTTTTGGTAATCTAGCACTTATATCCAATCAGCTGTCTGAAACCGTCCGTGGCCAACTTATATTAAGAACTACGAACTGCCATGGTGCTGGATATACACGGGTATTATGATTGTCAACAACTTTTCTGCATACGCTAAAGACTATGGAACGACTGTTAAACGGATTAGGTTTGAGATCTTTCTTTATTAAGTGTTCGTTGTTCCAGCTAGGACAAAAGCCCTGTTACTTGAAATACTTTTTGCATAGAAAATCAGTCAATTTTGATCTAAAGTCCGCTGGAACCAAAATAGAGCCAAAGAGCCAGTCAGTTATTTGAGAACAAATGGCTTTTTAAAAAGAGCCAAAAATCGGGTATTTGGCTCTGAAAAAGCTATCTGGTCTGCCTAAGAAAAAAAAAACGGGAAACCGTTTAAAGGAAGTGGTCTTGCCACTATATCGCAAAAAGAAAATAATAACAGTCAGCACAGGGGGTAATCTATGGCTGTGAAACCTGTAGTGTAAGACAACGAAGACAGTAAAGAACAAAGTCCAGACATTCATCAACAGATGCTTGAAGAGTATTCTAAAAACGAAGTGGCAATTCAAGATACGAAACGAAGAGCTATGGGCAAGAACAGGACAAAAGGAAATAGAGGTAGAAACTGGACTCTGTAAATGGCGCTGGATTGGACACACCCTCAGAAAACCTAGTGGAAACATCACCAGGCAATCACTGCAATGGAACCCACAAGGAACACGAGGCAGGGGTAGGCCACGGGAAACATGGAAACGATGCACGGAAAGGGTCATGCGAGAGATGAAGCTCACTTGGAACGAGCTTGGAAAGATGGCCCAAGATAGGGAAAGATGGAATTCGCTTGTACGTGGCCTATACCCTGCTGGGGGTGAAAGGCATTGATGACAGGGGGGTAATCTAGTCTTCCCTCAGATTACTTGCCACCTTTTTTTCAAAATAGTTTCTCTCGTGACACAGCCTTAGATACAATTCACTGTGCATATGGGAGCGCTGAATCTGTGAGACAGTGTAGGAGCCTCCAGAGTTTCGGCGAGTAAATCTAGATAACCGTGACAAAGCCGTTTTGTCAATGCTTGTAAATGCGTGACCTGAGAATAACGATGTTCTATCTACCATATCTGCGAGATTGAGAACATTGAATTTGGATTATGTTATTTGCACATTTGTTTTGTTTTGTGTCTTTACTGGTCTCAACTACTAACCCAAGTTGATTTGGTTTTTTTTAAAGTTTGAGCCATTTTGTCTTTGTAAAATTATATGTCAAATGTTCAGATAGAACATTGTTTTTCTCAAATCTGTGACATTGCTTAGAATAACAGTGTTCATGTCTGAAATTGTCAGAGTTTATACAACACAGGCCTACCTGAATATAATATTTCTTTGATATAATTATGAAATGATGCAATGCCAGTCCTCTTGAGTGTAGACTAGAAAGGAGTTAATGAGAATTGATCTTAGTAATTTTCTTCGATTTAATAGGACATCAGCCAGATTATTTGCATTATGCTGTTTTAAGACCAAAATGTATTTTGTAATGTAATTACCACATGTAATTAAGCCATTCTCAAAAGGTGGGAACCAAAATGTGACAAGAGAGCACATTTTTTTTAATTTGTAAAAACATTGTTAAAACTACACTTACACATTCACCCATGATGTTAATTTATAGAAAAAAAGAAGTCCCAGAGCAAGATCTTTAATAGAAAGTCATTTATTTGAAATAATGTGAACAAATGCAAACGTGTTGGACATGACTGATGACATACAAAAATAACAGGTTTAACCATTTGTGGGCATGGCAACAACATATAACAAATAAAATAACATTAAAGATGGCAAGACATTACTATATTCTATGTAGTTTATTTGTTGTGTGGATACAAATAATATTAATAGAAGAAGTTAGTCTGTCATACTTCACGTCCAACATTTTTTAATCTGAAAGTTTCCATATCTCAAAAAAAAAAAAAAACCACCAACAAAAAACAAAGGTCTAGGTAGGTCTGGCTTTCAAATTCAATCCTGTGTGCTTAGGTACTCAGAGAAACAATCTGATATGGACATATTATGAAGGATGAAAAGTGATTTGACAAGAAAAATGTTGGAAGTGAAGCATGACAGACACTTATATAAATTACAAGTATTTCCCTATTTCTTTGTTATTTTCTTGGCTGCATTGTTATCTATGCTATCCATATTTAAATGCTGCATTTGTAGTGTATATTATACTCAAAACTATCATGAAAATGCAATTAAAAGGGACCAAAAGGACATTATTATCATGGCATTCCATAACCAATGTGGAGAACAAAAGCACACATTTTCAGCAACCACAAAAGTTAGTACCCTATGGTTGATTATTTAGCCATTTATCGTTTCAACATAAAAAGTAGACATATTAATCCATATTCATTAGAAATTGTACAGTACTGGTAATTTTAAAATAAAACCAGTGTGAAAAAAAAAGCATACATTTTCAACAACCACAAAAGTTCGTAATCAACCATGGAGTGAAAGTTGTTGTCTAAGCCATTCATCATTTCAATATGAAAAGTAAACATAATGATCCAAATTAGGAGATTTTACAGTACTGGTATTTTTTTTTTTAAAATGTGAAAAATAAAGCATACATTTTTAGCAACTACAAAAGTCAAACAAGAACTTTTGCTCCATGGTTAACTACTAAGACATTCGTCGTTGCAACCACAAACTGCTCCATCGTCAAAGATCTCATTTTTCAGGAGAGCAATTTGAAAACTGGCATGTTGTCAGTCGCTGGTTTCTGGTAGTGCAACCCAAGATTTTGTTATAAATTTTACATCATCGTTTACGTCTTTCATTTTCCTTCTAGACAGATGTCTTTTGATTTCATAATCGCGCAATTTTGCAAAATACGCAGTCATGGTCCGATAGAGCGGTTCGTGAACAGGAGAAAACTGCTACCTGTCCATCCACAGAGTGCTTCATTAACATGCAGCAGTTAGTGGGCGGGTTGGAACGCGAGGAAAAGGCGATGTATTGCGCACTACTGGTAATTTTAGAATAAAACCAATGTGGAAAAAAAAGCATACATTTTCAACAACCACAAACGTTAGTAAAGAAGTTCATTTTTACTTTACCATTGCGCACCACTGGGTAAGGCGTCTAAGTTCACATTTAAAGTAGTAGGAAGGAAGGGGATGTGTGGAAGGGAGAGAATGTTTCCATACAGTAAAATCTATAAATTAATAAACGACAACATGCTTTCTAGCCACTCTTGAAATACCGAAAACGAATTTTAGACAGTAAATGCATGATAATGCACTGCAGATTTTATCTTAACCAAGAGTTCCTGCTAATGTTTCCCCAAACAGGTGAGGCATGGAGGATTGTAGGGCGAATAACTTGATGCCAGATGGAGTTCCCGAAATCGATTCCATTAACATTTTCATTTTTTGATAAAATACATTTCACACTGCTATTTCTCTATTACAGATCGATTTCGAATATTTTTTAATGTGGTACTTGAATCTCAAATTCCTTTGGATATATACGCCCAAATACTTGTATTCTTCACATTCTTTAATCAATAAATCACCAAGTGACCCAAGTTTTGAAGAAGTTCATTTTTGCTCTACTATGAATACATTTGACTTTGTTTCATTAAAAGTTATTCCTCATTTCTTAGCGAATCTTGCAGCAACATCAAACATTTTTATAACTTCATTTCTGTATCAGCTATTAGGGCAACGTCATCTGCGAATAACAGGGCATTTATATGTTATAAGGCTATTTGCAATGTTAATACATAAAGTTTTTGTGTGTGTTTTTTTAACATATCTACAAAATCGAGTACTAAGACGAAACAAAGTGTCGGCGACAAAAGACATCCTTGTTTTAAATTGGTTTCCTGCGTGCACAGATGTAGAAGATAATGTTAAAACATTTCAAGTGGACTGGACAGGCAGGGATAATTACAATAGCAGGATTAACAGGAAAGACGCACTTCACTCAAGGGTGATACACCAATCCTTAGAACGTTAATATCCTTTTAAATACTGCTTTCTCAGCATATCACCACTGTACTTGCTTCCGGGGATGAGGTGACTGCAGAATCTCTTTGACCTGACAAGCGGTGATTGGACCGTCTGGGACAGGTCGACCGCCAACAACACTGCCTAATCTTATCGGCTTGGTATTTTGAACAAAACACAGGGATGGATTTAATCAACATGGACGTTGGCTTTTATAATTCTCTATTTTAGGCAGGTGGGGTGGCATGAGTGTACAGGATTTAGCTCCATTCTCGTAAAAATAATTTTTTTTTCACCCCTCAGTTCACATTCATGTCCCACAGCACAACTGCTGCCCTCGCTTCTTTGGCCGTACCTAATCATGCATTGTAAAAATAACAAGGAATCAGACCAGCTGGAACTTATGCAATGATACACGACGTTCGTGTGTGGTGGTAGTTTATCCTGTAGGTATGAAGATCACAGTGCCGAATTTGCCCGAAAACCACTACTTTAGTTGCTGGTTTGTGACACCTATTAGAAGGGCAAATCACTGATTGTGTACAACCCAATTAATCCGCTAATCTATAAAACCCCCTTTTTGGGGCCCTGCCAGCCAGTGTTAGGGTGTATAAATGTGTAAAATGACCTGTGATCTAAATAAAGCATCCAATTTTCAGGTACAATTTGAGCCTTCTAGATAAAAAAATAAAATGTGTAGACCTATGTATTCGCACACGGTCAAAACCAGCCAAATGAAAATGTGGGGACCAAATCAGAATTTGAGGTGATCTTTTCAAAAGACATTTGTGAAAAATTTTGGGCGTTGACCCCCCTTTTTCTTCCCGTTAAAAGCTCGGGCAAAAGAAGTACTTTAACCTCCATGGAAGAAATTTCCTCGAATCACAGTCGTATATTTAGAATAACGCAAAATGTTAATAGGGCCAAAAGGAGAAAAAACAATAGGTGTCAAAGACCTGCTAACCGCCAAGGGTCATAAATCAGCGTGCAGGAGGACTCTGGAGGTTCTGACCGTCACCCGGGCATCGTTATCACCTGCGCTCAGGACCGTAACTAATTAACGTGATAGTGACCTCAAAAACGCGATGGTTTGGAATGGCAGTAATTGTTAGACTATGGGTTGAAATCTAATTGTAATTATGGCAATGAAAGATGCTAAATTTCTTCGTCATGCGTGTGAAATGCTGACGTAGGCCTTCTAGTTTGCATTTTACGAGTTATTTAAAACAGCTCTCATTTTCACCAATTTTTGTAACAGATCAAAGTGATTCAACCAATAAATCAATATTAATACGACCGATTGCATTGGTTTTCATACGAGCGAATAGAAGAATCTTTAACCTTCTTTTGCCAAAAGCTCACGTCCGTTGCAGCAGTTGCTGTTCTAATTATATCTTTGATAACGTGTTTTCTTTAACCTTCGGTGATGAACAGTGACTTATTCCGCTTTATATTTGAGGGGCTAAAACAGTTTGGAATCATTCATTTAAGCCTCATACACGCAATTGGTTGCTCAACAGCCAATCATTGTCAGTCGTGTACCATACACCGTTGTAGTTGTCATGGAACCATATTGTATCACTGCAGTTTTTTTTTTTTAGACTCTTGTAACAACAATATGGTACATGTCATTGGGTCTTAGGATCAAAGAATTCTCGAATTGTTTGATCATGATGGATTATGGTAATGTATTTTAACATCTTGATCATACGGGGCTGTGTGTAGAAGTGAACCTGCGCAGTGGTCTGTTGGTTATACTCCCACTGTATGGGACTGTATGTCCCAGAAACTTTAAGCATTGTATTTTTATTTTCATGGTTGTACATTCTACATCTGCATAACGAATATGCTTTATTTGAATATTTTGCTGTTGGTTAATGTATTGGTTTTGATATGGAAACTATTAGCTTAATAGTCATGTAGAGCGGGCAAAGGTCTTGTCAGATATCTGGCCCACAAATGTTCCTTATTATTCTTAGTTGATCCTAGAATGCTCAACTTAAAAGGAAGGTTGTGTAACATCTGTGATGCTTGTTGTTTGTTTGGGCTAGTGCCCCCCCCCCCCTTTTTTTCTCTGCTCTACGCGACGGTTTTGGACCGCGGCTCCGGTCCTCCACGATTCGAGAATGTTGCAGTTAGTAGTGGCTGACCTTGTTGGGATCAGTTTGGTTTTTTTCTTCCTTTTAACTAGGGCGGTAGTGCGTTGCGCACCCGCCCCGCCCGCTAGTATTGAGACTGTCTAGTGTCAAGGTCAGCTCGACCGTATAGTGCTTTGAGTAAACGCAGTATTAGCCTTCCCAAAAGGTTCGGGTGGGATGCTTTGTTGTTTGTTTATGTTGTTTGTAATGGTGACATGATGGTGGTTGTGGCAGCAGCGATGGTTGGAGTGGTATTGCCGATAAAATGATGCTGGTTGTAGTGGTGGTGGAACTGCGGCTCTCTGGATTGTCATTATCCATTACGTGTAACTTAAATTGCTGGACTTACTAATGCAACGTATGCTTTCAAGTGAATAATATCTGTGAAGGTTTTTAATGTAATTTCAAAGGTCCTCAGATTAAAGTATTTGACGTTTTGATGTCAACACTATGGCTTTTAAGTCGTCACTTCTATTATTTACAATGAAAGCAACATATATCCAGCATATTATATTATAGGAATGTACCATGTCACGTGCTTTTAGGCTTCATCAAAGGCAAACTGTTTCTCTACTGTTAATTGGGGGTCCGGTTTCTATTCTATTCATTTTCTCCATTTTTAAAATCCATTTCTGTTTATTCGTGTTATTTGTTTCTTTGCTTATTCGTTCATTCGTTCGTTCGTTTATTTGTTTGTTTGTTTGTTTGTCTGTTTGCTTGTTCTTTAGTTTGTTTGTTTGTTTGTTTGTTTATTTGTTTTTTTTTCTTGTTTATTTGTTTTTCTTGTTTGTTTCTTTGTTTCTTTGTATCTTTGTTTGCTTGTGGTTGATGAGGAAGGCACATCTACTGAAAAGTCCGTAGTATTGTGTTGTTATTGTGTAAAGCTTACCACCTGCGTGTTCTTTTACTTCCCTGTACTGTGTATTGTCTTCGCCACCTGAGACAGGTGATGACACACGATATTGAAGCTGTTGCATGTTATGTGTTGTCGCATTGTGTAGGATTGCCCCGTGAGAGTTTTAATGATAATGAAGCCGATAATGTGTTTGAAAGTGTAGCGTCTGAAAGATCCACAAGAAAAAGTGTCTGAATAGGAAAGGGTTGCCGATGAATGTGCGGGCAGTGGGTTTGGTATGGATGAGTGGGATATTCAGATCGGCAGTTCTGCATAGAGTTACAATGGGCCTTTGAGGGGAGAGTTCAGCACATTAATCTAAATACTGCAAAATGGATATAATGATCATGAGCTTTCTGTAGGTTGGGTATTAAAAATTAAAATTTGTGGATGAAAAATGCAGACGTAGGTAACTCTGTCCTTTTTTGGAACAATTCGTGCTGTAAGTAAGAATGGAAGATCTATCTTTTTCAGAGATTTTCCTTAAGACGTGGGTCAGGAAAGAGCGCTTGCAACCACTGATGAGGACAAATTGTTTACGTTCTTGTATCCTTGTTTGGAAATAGCTTTCGATAAAGCAAATACATCGTATCCGCGATGCTTTGCTGTAGACAATTGAGTGAAAATGTAATTAGGGCGGTTAGAAGACGGAGAAAGATAGCGGTGTGCATCACGGCGTTTGGAATGAAAGTATTTGTGCAGTTTGCCTTCGAACACAGTGGTGTGTGTTTTCTCTTCTCTAGCCCCGTCCATTATCCTACATCACGCACTAGGTGGGAAAACCTCTACACATTTGTTTTTCCAGCAAATTTATAGACAGAGCTATTTGCAGTGCACTTTTATTTGAATGTAATTACTTTTTGCAGTAAGGATGTTAACAACAGCCAATTCCAGTGAGCCGTCTTCACTCTATCATTCCAATTAAGATGTAGAAAATGAAATATGGACAAGATGTTTATAATTTCATCGGTTTATTAGTGTGGACCTGTGAAGTCAAGTCAACGATCGAATCTTTGAAGTGTACATGTTCTTCATATTGACTTGACGTAGTGGTCCACGTGGTCAGTATGTCTCACTTTTCTAGTTCATTCAGCCAAAACGAGGAATACTGTTGTTGGAAGATATAAAAGAAGGGGAAGGAGGATAAGCCAGTGTAGGAGTTAAAACTGACAACGACAAAGATAATGACAGCAACATTGACAATAATATTTATTAGCAGTCCTTCTACAGGATATATGCATCATATGAGGCATTACTAGGTCATTTTTATAAACAAAAACAATATGGATAAGAAACTAAAGAACATATATACTCGAATCCTCACGCAAACAATTTTATTATATAGGATACAAACGGTGCCAATATTCTAAGTACTGTACAACATGTGCTTTCAATGAGTTCTTTTTGTTTTAAAGAAATGTGGAGTTTTATATTAGTACGGTTTTAAATAGGAACATCCATTTATTAAAGAACTGTTTATCCACTTTTCGGAGATTTTAAGAAGTACCCATCCAACTTTTTTTTTTTCCAGTAGGGGCTTTGGATAAACAGTTTTAAATCACGGTACAATATATCCATTAGTATAAGGCGATAACCTAAAATATGTCTCACGAGGGAGAACCACACAACACAGAAACAAGCGGTTATCAACTAGATTTGTACAAAACTATGTAACTTTAATAGTCAACCTGGTTGTTGTCATTATCGGTTTTTTTTTTTTTTTCAAATGCTCATGTGCATTCCTATACGTTCTTGTCTATTCTTACATACCACCATTTCCTTATAGCTTTAATCTTTACGAAACTAAATATCATAAAACCCCAGATTGGTCTCGTTAGACTCCATGATAATGATCCAATCAGAACAAAGGCTGAACCACAGTTTGACTCCTTACATCTTTAAAATTTGCCATGGACATTTCCGTGACAAGAGAGCAATGAACATAAAAATATATATTTTCATACACGACATATGGCAAGTGTAAGTAGAAACAGGATGACCTGGATGTGAAGTAGAGAAATGCCAAACATCCCTGTCTCTTTCGGCTGGCCGCAGTGTGGCCTATGTGTGCGATTAATGCAGGCTGATTTTAGTTTCAGTTAACACGATACTGCTGTAACTCCTAACGGAAGGAAACTGCTCTTGGGGTATTACATTTATACAGTATTAAACTGTCATAATGTGCGCCCTTCTGTTTGTAACTGTAAACTTTTGTGTAAGGGATTAGGTTGATATAATATTCTCCAATTATTGTTACAATCTGAATACCTGGCTAGTTCTGTTTGGTCATTAAAGTTACATGGGAATATTTTTGTTCCCTCTTCTCCCATTCCTTCCCCGCCCTCCCCCCCCCCCCNCCCCCCCCCCCCCCCCCCCCTTTTCCAAATGGCAGCTTTCTTTGGATTTAAAACGAAAGACGGCACATCTAAGTACAATGATTGGGCATTTAGTTAGGACCATATTTTACCTGCTCACGTGACCAATAGCGTTTAAACTTGAAAGCGCTAAATGACATTGCATTGATTTCCGAATGTTAAAGTAGATTTTTTTTCGTTTTCCTTAAGGAGGAATAGTCTCGAGTTAGAAAGTTCAATTTCAGACTTACAACGGACGTCGCTCCTCATTTAAGGCAGCTCTGGCTTGCCTGTTATCACCATCGTCGTCGATTTCGTCATGATCCAAAGTGATATGGAAAGATTCAACAAAAGTAAACGTGAAATTTAAAAAAAAAAAAAAAGACAATACACGTTATGGATTCAGGGCCTAAAATATTGGCCTGCGAGAAATCAAACAGTTTTATTTTTATTCTCCGGACATACGAAATTACACGCCAATTTTCTAACATTATGATCATTTTTTACACAATAATTACTGCCCTGATCAATGTACATGGTGTAAAGCTTCTCTGCTCAAACAGGAGACATCAAGATATACTCATTTACTAACTGATGGCCATCTCTTTTCCACGTGTAAATTCCTGAGCAATTGATATGTGTGTTTGCCAGCAGTAAGTTTGAAACCTAACGTAACTGTAATAAGCATTTACCATTAAAATTAAGGTTAAGACTAGTCTATATATTGGTTTGCTAGTAACGCGGCATTTTCCCTGATAGTTTGCCATTGATATTCCCTGAGAGAGCTACATTCTACATTCTTGTGCAAAGAAGAGAATAATTAATGGCTTGGAATAATTATTTTCATACCTTTAAAGTATTTATGTCACCTCATAACATTACTCCTCAAAATGTTTGTGACTGCAATATGCCTCTGAATATACTAAGTATACTTTCGACTTAAAACAATGAAATAAATGCATGCCGTCTACAGTGGCAATTTTGAACAACCCTGCAAGTGCCTGGAAGAGAACATTTGAAATCCGGTTAAACAGAAGAACCCAGTTGATAGCGTATAAGTAGTAACTTATACGGACGATTTTCTTCTTCATATTTTGTACTAGTATGTTTGCAGGCTTCCATGCATCTCCAAACTACAGACTAAATTGGAGCCCGTTGGCATTTATACTGTAAGCACAATGTCAAGACTGACTGATAGCGGCTGGGCTAAGCGCTGTTGCTACAATGGGCTATGCGCTCGCATTAACCGAACA
The DNA here is from genome assembly GCA_033807755.1 of Ellobium chinense. Lineage (NCBI taxonomy): Eukaryota > Metazoa > Mollusca > Gastropoda > Ellobiida > Ellobiidae > Ellobium > Ellobium chinense. The sequence continues at coordinate 156,124 of JAWQUT010000650.1, forward strand.
TGTACTAGACTGTCGGATCATTACCTAAAGGTATGAAGATGCCAATAGCATCTGGCATTAAAATTATGCAATTTTAAATAGTTCCTATACAATCAGAAAACTGGCCATGGGGAGGGAGGTAAGGGGTTGGATTTTAATTTCAAAGGCTTAGATAGATGCAAATAAATATGTAGACTCAGAGTAAGTGAGGTTTAATCACTCAAGTATAAAATTTGTGGTTGTTGCTAGGTGGGAAGGGTTACTCTGTTTACCAGGTGAAAAGGTCTAAACTATTAGATTGTCTCCTTCAGTGCCTAAGTTCTCAAAAGCTAAACTGGTTGAGGGCTATTTTACTTTGTGTCAAAATTTGGAGGAAGAGCTAAACAACATGTTTGAAAAATATTTTGACACACCTCAGGATAAGTTAATGAGAGGTGTAAAACCTAATATAGCTAATAGTGAAAAAAAAAACAAACATTCGCATCTTCATACCTAAAGGCAAAGCCCTGCTCAGCGAGTCAGTGTAAATTTTTTGTCTTTCTTAGTTAACTTTCATAGGTTTAGTAAAGTTTTTAAGAAAGAACAAGTCAATTTATTTATCAAATAATAATTATATTCACAGCATCAACAATAATATTATAAACCTAGTTTATCATGAAATAAATACCTGAGAAAATGTTAGCGAGCGGAATAATTAAAAATTCAGAAAAACAAAGAACCTCTCTCTGACTAGACGGTACGTTAAAAATGTTGTCACTCAAAATATATTGCTGTTGTTATGGGACAAACCTCTATTTCATCATACGTATCTCCATTGTTTTTATTAATTTAGATGACCATCATAGTTTTAGTGAGAGTCATGTAATATTCATGATTCACGTACATGAAACAGGCACATTCTGTTACCCAGCTACAGTTCTTACACTTTCCCACCGTGTGGCGGTCGATTCTTTTGCAGTATTTCATACATATTAAACTGTTCTTTCGACAGATATGTTAAAGTTACTGTCAGTATAATAATCAAGAAATACTAAATTTCTTTCTTAATTTCCAGTGTCTAACAAGCTTAAATCTTATCTTCGAGCACTGCTTGTAACCAAAATGCAGACTCTGTGAATGACAACACCACAGAAAGAGAGATGGCGGTAGCGGATTTCATACTCACGCATTACTTTGGCGCTTTTGTCCTGAAATAGAAACAAAATAAATAACAGTGCAAAAAAAAATGTTAAGCTACTGCGACACTTATCCTATGCTACTAAATAAAAATATAGTAACATCTGACTGATAAAGTCTATATACCTACCTATTTTTTCTTCCCCCAAACTTTCTGTACAATCTAGTCCCGTTATTCATTCATGGTAAACTTGCGTTCTAAACCTTGGGAGTGCTTTCCAAGAACCTGAGGTAAAATTGATGCTTGAGACAACCAACGCAAACCCCTTCCTTTGGATTTCAAATAACAGACAGAACATGCTTCCCCATTTCCAGCAAGTTGTCTATTTTATAGAAGTGACTGATTAACCGAAGACGTTACTATGGATCAAGAGTAACATTTAACCAGCATCAAACTGGCCAGGATATTCTGCTCGAGGCCATCTGATTGATGCCGTCGGAAAAGAAGCATCGCCTTCAAATGATAGTGGACACTATACAGCCTCGAAGAGGATCTGCTTTCCTATTGCAAACACTGGAGATTTTTTGTCCGTTTTCTTTACCGTGACTGTAGACTAGCGGTATGTAAATATTGTAAACGGTATGAAGTGTTTTACCCGTAAACATAAAAAAAAAAGAGGGCTTAGATGAGAAGTGTGCAATCGAATCCAAACTTATGAAATGGCCTATCATATTGCCCCTCTCGTTTTATACCCATCAAGTATGGGAAGCCGAAATGTCGGTCCCACGGCAGCAAGCGGGTTAGCGATTGATGACTT
>JAWQUT010000650.1:159467-177587 GCA_033807755.1 Ellobium chinense
ATGATTGGGCATTTAGTTAGGACCATATTTTACCTGCTCACGTGACCAATAGCGTTTAAACTTGAAAGCGCTAAATGACATTGCATTGATTTCCGAATGTTAAAGTAGATTTTTTTTCGTTTTCCTTAAGGAGGAATAGTCTCGAGTTAGAAAGTTCAATTTCAGACTTACAACGGACGTCGCTCCTCATTTAAGGCAGCTCTGGCTTGCCTGTTATCACCATCGTCGTCGATTTCGTCATGATCCAAAGTGATATGGAAAGATTCAACAAAAGTAAACGTGAAATTTAAAAAAAAAAAAAAAGACAATACACGTTATGGATTCAGGGCCTAAAATATTGGCCTGCGAGAAATCAAACAGTTTTATTTTTATTCTCCGGACATACGAAATTACACGCCAATTTTCTAACATTATGATCATTTTTTACACAATAGTTACTGCCCTGATCAATGTACATGGTGTAAAGCTTCTCTGCTCAAACAGGAGATATCAAGATATACTCATTTACTGACTGGTGGCCATCTCTTTTCCACGTGTAAAATCCTGAGCAATTGATATGTGTGTTTGCCAGCAGTAAGGTTAAAACCTAACGTAACTGTAATAAGCATTTACCATTAAAATTAAGGTTAAGACTAGTCTATATATTGGTTTGCTAGTAACGCGGCATTTTCCCTGACAGTTTGCCATTGATATTCCCTGAGAGAGCTACATTCTACATTCTTGTGCAAAGAAGAGAATAATTAATGGCTTGGAATAATTTCATACCTTTAAAGTATTTATGTCACCTCATAACATTACTCCTCAAAATGTTTGTGATTGCAATATTCCTCTGAATATACTAAGTACACTTTCGACTTATAACAATGAAATAAATGCATGCCGTCTACAGTGGCAATTTTGAACAACCCAGCAAGTGCCTGGAAGAGAACATTTGAAATCCGGTGAAACAGAAGAACCCAATTGATAGCGTATAAGTAGTAACTTATACGGACGATTTTCTCCTTCATCTTTTGTACTAGTATGTTTGCAGGCTTCCATGCATCTCCAAACTACAGACTAAATTGGAGCCCGTTGGCATTTATACTGTAAGCACAATGTCAAGACTGACTGATAGCGGCTGGGCTAAGCGCTGTTGCTACAATGGGCTATGCGCTCGCATTAACCGAACATGTACTCGACTGTCGGATCATTACCTAAAGGTATGAAGATGCCAATAGCATCTGGCATTACAATTATGCAATTTTAAATAGTTCCTATACAATCAGAAAACTGGCCATGGGGAGGGAGGTAAGGGGTTGGATTTTAATTTCAAAGGCTTAGATAGATGCAAATAAATTTGTAGACTCAGAGTAAGTGAGGTTTAATCACTCAAGTATAAAATTTGTGGTTGTTGCTAGGTGGGAAGGGTTACTCTGTTTACCGGGTGAAAAGGTCTAAACTATTAGATTGTCTCCTTCAGTGCCTAAGTTCTCAAAAGCTAAACTGGTTGAGGGGTACTTTTCTTTGTGTCAAAATTTGGAATAAGAGCTAAACAACATGTTTGAAAAATATTTTGACACGACACCTCAGGATAAGTTAATGAGAGGTGTAAAACCTAATATAGCTAATAGTGAAAAAAAAAAACATTCGCATCTTCGTACCTAAAGGCAAAGCCCTGCTCAGCGAGTCAGTGTAAATTTTTTGTCTTTCTTAGTTCACTTTCATAGGTTTAGTAAAGTTTTTAAGAGAGAACAAGTCAATTTATTCATCAAATAATAATTATATTCACAGCATCAACAATACTATTATCCTGCATAAACCTTTTGCTCCAACTATCTGGTGGGGCGAAGGGATAACATAGTTTATCATGAAATAAATACCCGAGAAAATGTTAGCGAACGGAATAATTAAAAAATCAGAAAAAACAAAGAACCTCTCTCTGACTAGACGGTACTTTGAAAATTTTGTCACTCAAAACTAACTGCTGTTATTATGGGGCAATCCTCTATTTCATCATACGTATCTCCATTGTTTTCATTAATTTAGATGACCATCTTAGTATTAGTGAGAGTCATGTAATATTCATGATTCACGTACATGAAACAAGCACATTCTGTTACCTATCTACAATTCTTACACTTTCCCACGTGTGCCGGTCGATTCTTTTGCAGTATTTCATACATCTTAAACTGTTCTTTCGACAGATATGTTAAAGTTACTGTCAGTATAATAATCAAGAAATACTAAATTTCTTTCTTAATTTCCAGTGTCTAACAAGCTTAAATCGTATCTTCGAGCACTGCTTGTAACCAAAATGCAGACTCTGTGAATGACAACACCACAGAAAGAGAGATGGTGGTAGCGGATTTCATACTCACGCATTACTTTGGCGCTTTTGTCCTGAAATAGAAACAAAATAAATAACAGTGCGAAAAAAAAATGTTAAGCTACTGCGACACTTATCCTATGCTACTAAATAAAAATATAGTAATATCTGACGGATAAAGTCTATATACCTACCCTTTTTTTTCCCCCAAATTTCTGTACAATCTAGTCCCGTTACTCTTTCATGGTAAACTTGCGTTCTAAATCTTGGGAGTGCCATCCAAGAACCTGAGGTAAATTTGATGCTTGAGACAACCAACGCAAACCCCTTCCTTTGGATTTCAAATAACAGACAGAACATGCTTCCTCATTTCCAGCAAGTTATCTATTTTATAGAAGTGACTGATTAACCGAAGACGTTACTATGGATCAAGAGTAACATTTAACCAGCATCAAACTGGCCAGGATATTCTGCTCGAGGCCATCTGATTGATGCCGTCGGAAATGAAGCATCGCCTTCAAATGATAGTGGACACTATACAGCCTCGAAGAGGATCTGCTTTCCTATTTCAAACACTGGAGATTTTTTGTCCGTTTTCTTTACCGTGACGCTCAGATGAGCTGTAGACTAGCGGTATGTAAATATTGTAAACGGTATGAAGTGTTTTACCCGTAAACATAAAAAAAAAAGAGGGCTTAGATGAGAAGTGTGCAATCGAATCCAAACTTATGAAATGGCCCATCATATTGCCCCTCTCGTTTTATACCCATCAAGTATGGGAAGCCGAAATGTCGGTCCCACGGCAACAAGCGGGTTAGCGATTGATGACTTGTTTTTTTCGACTTGGCAATGTCATAACAAATTTTATCATATAAACTGGTCCTAGTTCTGGTGACATAAAAGTGTGTAATCATTTTTTGGTATGTCACACGTTACATAAATTTGACCTTTGACCTGCTTACGGATACTTTGATTGGAAGCCTTGGAAACCCCTCGGCGTGAAAAAATATATGACTTTTATGGCGTCATGAATAAGTGACGTCATTTCTTTTATAACTACTGTATTTTCACTGCCAGAGGCTCGCGAATAAGTATAACTCATTTCATAGATCTGATATCAAACAAACACTCATTACAGATCCTCTATCACTGCACTGTCAGTTGACTTGTGTTCCGTAAGAAAAAAAAAATTTGGCCTTCTCGGTTTTTTTTTTTCCTCAGCATTAGTCTACTGATTAGGGATTTCATAAATGCCCGACCTAACGGCAGTCCTACTGCATGACATACCAGAAGGAACCAAACTGTCAAAAGCGCCTTGACGTTTGTCGCCATCGACTGGTTGCGCACTCCTCGCCAAGGACGCAGTCAAACACATGGTGACAAGGATCACAATAGCCAGCGTTCGTGAGTGGTTCATTTTGTTAGGAACAGGTGTCTTACAGCACGATATCTCAACTAACTTTCTCTGGAACCAAAGGAAGAGAAAAACCATCAGCTCAGTTTGCAAGTACCCTATGATTATTTGATAAAATCTGTGGACTATCCTAAGATTTGGGATTAAAAATAACTTGGGTTAAAGAGGCTACACCTGAGGTCGTTTACAGCGTCAACACAGCATCGTGTTATCTCTTTGTAATATTGCTAAGAATGTGTCAGTTACTTGTTGATTAACAAGAGGCGTTATCAATATTATGTTTCCAATATCGGTCTGTTTAGACAAAGCTAGCTCTGAGCATGACGTCTTGAAGAAAGAGTGGTGATACGTTAACAGAAAATCACCACTCATTTACTAAACTGCCACGTACTGCTGTCCAACCCTCATTTTGACTGGACTTGTGAAGAATGTAGTGAAGGCACTTCCATTAACAAGAATACAAGTAAACAGCACGTGATACTTACCTCTTAGTGTTTCCTCTCTTTCTCCGACGTGAGTAAACAAAACCCCGGTGCTTTATAGGGCCACAACATCAATAGGATGTCAGATGTTACAGAACAAAGGCCTTTATGTGACTACTTACAGTGAATAATAAAAATCGTATTATGGCAATACTGTTGTAATAAGCACAACCTTTTATAATCATATACATGAACTTTTTTTTTTTGACCATTCCATTATACAGTGTCATTATTATACTTAGTATGTAATTTCCAACGTTTCTTTCTCTTACTACAGCTTATTTAGTTCTACCTCGACAGACTGTACTCTATAAAACTTCTAAACAGCCGCTTCGCTAAATGAATTTTACGAAAATGTAACAATTTTAACTTACCTTTGGATTTTGACGTATATCAGCAACTTAATAATGAGGTATATGTATTATAAATGTACTTAAAATCGGAGTTAGCTGGGGTTTTTTGTCATATATTTATAATGAAGATTTGAAAACCCTAATGATGACATCAAAGTATTCATTAACAGACATCACTTTGAGCCTGACATGAAAGGACTCATTTACTATGCGTGTATTTTGAAGCATTCTTGTGATGCAGTGGATGATCAGAACTACTTAGAACAGCATAATAGGAGCGAATACAACAGATGGACATCCTGAATAAAATATAGGCCTACATGTACCTAATTCGCCTATTATTGCTGCTACTACTGCAACAACAACAACAACAACAACAACAACAACAACAACAACAACAACAACAACAACTGCTAGCATAACAAGTATTAGCTGCAACGTGCATTGTTGCTACTATCTCTACTAATGATGTTGTTGTTGCTGCTATTTCTGCTGTGGCGTCGTCTACTGCTGTTGCTTCAGCAAACAACAGCTGCTGCTACTACTACAACTTCTGCTAAAGACAAATGATCTTCTGTTTACAAATCCTTCCTTGCTTCCCCCACAAAAAAACACCATAGAAGGAGTCTAGCTGTGGTTGTTGTTGTTGTTGTTGTTGTTGTTGTTGTTGTTGTTGTTGTTGTATTAGTGGCATTATTTGTTGTAGCAAAGGTGCGTAGAGTACTGCACTGTAGTGGTAGTGTACCTATTGGTAGTGGAGGTATTATTGTTGTTGTTGTTGTTGTTGTTGTTGTTGTTGTTGTTGCAGCAGCAGCGGCAGTAATGGTAATGGAGTGGTGCTGCTGCTGGTGCTAGTAATGGTGGTGATGTTCGTGTTGTTGTTTGTTTTTGTTGTTTGTAATGGTGACATGATGATGGTGGTGATAGCAGCGATGGTTGTAGTAGTATTGCTGATAAAATGATGCTAGTTGTAGTGGTGGTGGAACTGCGGCTCTCTAGAACCATATTATATCACTGCAGATTTTTTTAGACTTTTGTAACATCCAATATGGTACATGTATTTGGGTCTTAGGACCAAAGAATTCTCGAATTGTTTGATCATGATGTAAAATGTATTATGGCAATGTATTTTAACCTTTTGATCACACTGGGCTGTGTGTGGAAGTGACCCCGCGCAGTGGTCTGTTGGTTATACTCCCACTGTATGGGATTGTATGTCCCAGAGACGTTAAGCATTGTATTTTTATTTTCATGGTTGTACGTTCTCCATTTCCATAGAGAATATGATTCATTTGAATATTTTGCTGTTGGTTAATGTATTGGTTTTGATATGGAAACTATTAGCTTAATAGTCATGTAGAGCGGGCAAAGGTCTTGTCAGATATCTGGCCCACAAATGTTTCTTATTATTCTTAGTTGATCCTAGAATGCTCAACTTAAAAGGAAGGTTGTGTAACATCTGTGATGCTTGTTATATGTTTGGGCTAGTGCCCCCCCCCCCCTTTTTTTTCTCTGCTCTACGCGACGGTTCTGGACCGCGGCTCCGGTCCTCCACGATTCGAGAATGTTGCAGTTAGTAGTGGATGACCTTGTTGGGATCAGTTTGGTTTTTTTCTCCCTTTTAACTAGGGCGGTAGTGCGTTGCGCACCCGCCCCGCCCGCTAGTATTGAGACTGTCTAGTGTCAAGGTCAGCTCGACCGTATAGATCTTTGAGTAAACGCAGTATTAGCCTTCCCAAAGGTTCGGGTGGGATGCTTTGTTGTTTTTTTATGTTGTTTGTAATGGTGACATGATGGTGGTTGTGGCAGCAGCGATGGTTGTAGTGGTATTGCTGATAAAATGATGCTAATTGTAGTGGTGGTGGAACTGCGGCTCTCTGGATTATCATTATCCATTCAGTGTAACTTAAATTGCTGGACTTACTAATGCAACGTATGCTTTCAATAGTGGAAAATATCTGTGAACATTTTTAATGTAATTTCAAAGGTCCTCAGATTAAAGTAGTTGCTCTGTATTGACGTTTTGATGTCAACACTATGGCTTTTAAGTCGTCACTTCTATTATTTACAATGAAAGCAACATATCCAGCATTGGAATGTACCATGTCACGTGCTTTTAGGCTTCATCAAAGGCAAAATGTTACTCCACTGTTAATTGGGGGTTCGGTTTCTATTCATTTTCTCCATTTTTAAAATCTATTTCTGTTTATTCGTGTTATTTGTTTATTTGCTTATTCGTTCATTCGTTGGTTCGTTTATTTGTTTGTTTGTTTGTTTGTCTGTTTGCTTGTTCTTTAGTTTGTTTGTTTGTTTGTTTGTTTATTTGTTTTTTTTTCTTGTTTATTTGTTTTTCTTGTTTGTTTCTTTGTTTCTTTGTATCTTTGTTTGCTTGTGGTTGATGAGGAAGGCACATCTACTGAAAAGTCCGTAGTATTGTGTTGTTATTGTGTAAAGCTTACCACCTGCTTGTTCTTTTACTTTCCTGTACTGTGTATTGTCTTCGCCACCTGAGACAGGTGATGACACACGATATTGAAGCTGTTGCATGTTATGTGTTGTCGCATTGTGTAGGATTGCCCCGTGAGAGTTTTGGTGATAATGAAGCCGATAATTTGTCTAAAAGTGTAGCGTCTGGAAGATTTCACGAGAAAAAGTGTCTGAATAGGAAAGGGTTGCCGATGAATGTGCGGGCAGTGGGTTTGGTATGGATGAGTGGGTTGTTCAGATCGGCAGTTCTGCATAGAGTTACAATGGGCCTTTGAGGGGAGAGTTCAGTACATTAATCTGAATACTGCAAAATGGATATAATGATCATGAGCTTTCTGTAGGTTGGGTATTAAAAATTAAAATTTGTGGATGAAAAATGCAGACGTAGGTAACTCTGTCCTTTTTTGGAACAATCCGTGCTGTAAGTAAGAATGGAAGATCTATCTTTTTCAGAGATTTTCCATAAGATGTAGGTCAGGAAGGAACGCTTGCAACCACTGATGAGGACAAATTGTTTACGTTCTGGTATCCTTGTTTAGAAATAGCTTTCGATAAAGCAAATACATCGTATCCGCGATGCTTTGCTGTAGACAATTGAGTGAAAATGTATTTAGGGCGGTTAGAAGACCGAGAAAGATAGCAGTGTGCATCAGGGCGTTTGGAATGCAAGTATTTGTGCAGTTTGCCTTCGACCACAATGGTGTGTGTTTTCTCTTCTCTAGCCCCGTCCATTATCCTACATCACACACTAGGTGGGAAAATCTCTGCATATTTTTTTTTTCCAGCAAATTTATAGACAGAGCTATTTGCAGTGCACTTTTATTTGAATGTAATTACTTTTAGCAGTATTCATCTTGTTAACAACAGCCAATTCAAGTGAGCCGTCTTCACTCTATCATTCCAATCAAGAAATAGAAATTGGAGTATGGACAAGATGTTTATAATTTCATCGGTTTATTGCTGTGGACCTGTGAAGTCAAGTCAACGATCGAATCTTTGAAGTGTACATGTTCCTCATATTGACTTGACGTAGTGGTCCAAGTGGTCAGTATGTCTCACTTTTCTAGTTCATTCAGGCGGGACGGCAAAAACCATACTGTTGTTGGAAGATATAAAAGAAGGGGAAGGAGGATAAGCCAATATTGAGCTTAAAACTTACAACGACAATCATAATGACAGAAACCATGACATGATATTTATTAGCAGTCCTTCTACAGGATATGTGCATCATATGGGGCATTACTATATCATTTAAACAAATGTGAGCAGTCGGTAAGTGTGTTAGGGTCACGGGTGAACACTAGGTTCGCACGTGGAAGTTAGGTACCGATTCAGGCAGTAGGTATTTAAGAATTAAATTGCTGTGAAGTTAGAGTCCCTGTAGTGTAGTTGGTAACACGCTCGGACTTGCAAGCTGAGAGACCCTGGTTCGATCCCCGGCAGGGACAAAAATTTCTAGTGTAGGTTTTTTCGGCCCTTCTTCTCAAACTTGATCATTCACAGTAATTTGGTAAAATCCCTGGTGACACACTTCCTTAAAATAATATGTAACATCTGAAAAATTATCAGACTAAACTCACCTTCCTCCCCCTTAAATATAAGAGAAAGAATACTATACACTGTATTGCCTTTCCACCAGGTTACACTTGGCGTTGTCGGCAGGATGTCTCATTAGGGCCTTGGGGATGCAGTAACCGAGAGTAGAGGGTTCTGTAACCCATAGGCAGAACATAGGACAAAGTGGGGGGTAGTATTCTAAGAACCAGAGGCCTCGGTCATCTCAGGTTCATTGTGAACAGTATGCCGATGGAGTAGAGATATCATGTAAGAATGACCTCATACTCATCGAGAGCTGTAAGTTGTCATGAGGACATGACATGGATAAGCAGGGGGGAGTGTGAGCAGTCGGGAAGTGTGTTAGGGTCACGGGTGAACACTAGGTTCGCGCGTGGAAGTTAGGTACCGATTCAGGCAGTAGATATTTAAGAATTAAATTGCTGTGAAGTTAGCGTCCCTGTAATGTAGTTGGTAACACGCTCGGACTTGCAAGCTGAGAGACCCTGGTTCGATCCCCGGCAGGAACAAAAATTTATAGAGTAGGTTTTTTCGGCCCTTCTTCTCAAAATTGATCATTCACAGTAATTTGGTAAAATCCCTGGTGACACACTTCCTTAAAATAATATGTAACATCTGAAAAATTATCAGACTAAGCTCACCTTTCTCCCCCTTAAACGTAAGAGAAAGAATACCATGCTACACTGATATGCCTTTCCACCCGGTTACACAAATAAAACAATATGGATAAGAAACTAAAGAACATATCTACTCGAATCCTCACGCAAACAATTTTATTATATAGGATACAAACGGTGCCAATATTCTAAGTACTGTACAACATGTCCTTTCAATGAGTTCTTTTTGTCTTAAAGAAATGTGGAGTTATATATTAGTACGGTTTTAAATAAGAACATCCATTTATTAAAGAACTGTTTATCCACTTTTCGGAGATTTTAAGAAGTACCCATCCAACTTTTTTTTTCCAGTAGGGGCTTTGGATAAACAGTTTTAAATCACGGTACAATATATCCATTAGTATAAGGCGATAACCTAAAATATGTCTCACAGGTGGTTATCAACTAGATTTGTACAAAACTATGTAACTTTAATAGTCAACCTGGTTGTTGTCATTATCGGTTTGTTTTTTTTTTTTTTCAAATGCTCATGTGCATTCCTATACGTTCTTGTCTATTCTTACATACCACCATTTCCTTATAGCTTTAATCTTTACGAAACTAAATATCATAAAACCCCAGATTGGTCTCGTTAGACTCCATGATAATGATCCAATTAGAACAAAGGCTGAACCACAGTTTNCGCATCTTCATACCTAAAGGCAAAGCCCTGCTCAGCGAGTCAGTGTAAATTTTTTGTCTTTCTTAGTTAACTTTCATAGGTTTAGTAAAGTTTTTAAGAAAGAACAAGTCAATTTATTTATCAAATAATAATTATATTCACAGCATCAACAATAATATTATAAACCTAGTTTATCATGAAATAAATACCTGAGAAAATGTTAGCGAGCGGAATAATTAAAAATTCAGAAAAACAAAGAACCTCTCTCTGACTAGACGGTACGTTAAAAATGTTGTCACTCAAAATATATTGCTGTTGTTATGGGACAAACCTCTATTTCATCATACGTATCTCCATTGTTTTTATTAATTTAGATGACCATCATAGTTTTAGTGAGAGTCATGTAATATTCATGATTCACGTACATGAAACAGGCACATTCTGTTACCCAGCTACAATTCTTACACTTTCCCACCGTGTGGCGGTCGATTCTCTTGCAGTATTTCATACATATTAAACTGTTCTTTCGACAGATATGTTAAAGTTACTGTCAGTATAATAATCAAGAAATACTAAATTTCTTTCTTAATTTCCAGTGTCTAACAAGCTTAAATCTTATCTTCGAGCACTGCTTGTAACCAAAATGCAGACTCTGTGAATGACAACACCACAGAAAGAGAGATGGCGGTAGCGGATTTCATACTCACGCATTACTTTGGCGCTTTTGTCCTGAAATAGAAACAAAATAAATAACAGTGCAAAAAAAAATGTTAAGCTACTGCGACACTTATCCTATGCTACTAAATAAAAATATAGTAACATCTGACGGATAAAGTCTATATACCTACCTTTTTTTTTTTCCCCCAAAACTTTCTGTACAATCTAGTCCCGTTCTTCATTCATGGTGAACTTGCGTTCTAAACCTTAGGAGTGCTTTCCAAGAACCTGAGGTAAATTTCATGCTTGAGACAACCAACGCAAACCCCTTCCTTTGGATTTCAAATAACAGACAGAACATGCTTCCTCATTTCTAGCAAGTTATCTATTTTATAGAAGTGAATGATTAACCGAAGAGGTTACTATGGATCAAGAGTAACATTTAACCAGCATCAAACTGGCCAGGATATTCTGCTCGAGGTCATCTGATTGATGCCATCGAAAATGAAGCATCGCCTTCAAATGATAGTGGACACTATACAGCCTCGAAGAGGATCTGCTTTCCTATTTCAAACACTGGAGATTTTTTGTCCGTTTTCTTTACCGTGACGCTCAGATGAGCTGTAGACTAGCGGTATGTAAATATTGTAAACGGTATGAAGTGTTTTACCCGTAAACATAAAAAAAAAAGAGGGCTTAGATGAGAAGTGTGCAATCGAATCCAAACTTATGAAATGGCCTATCATATTGCCCCTCTCGTTTTATACCCATCAAGTATGGGATGCCGAAATGTCGGTCCCACGGCAGCAAGCGGGTTAGCGATTGATGACTTTTTATTTTTCGACGTGCCATCTCATAACTCGTTTTATCATATAAACCGGTCCTGTTTCTGGTGACATAAAAGTGTGTAATCATTTTTAGGTATGTCACACGTTACATAAATTTGACCTTTGACCTGCTTACGGATACTTTGATTGGAAGCCTTGGAAACCCCTGGGCGTATAAATATATGACTTTTGTGGCGTCATGAATAAGTGACGTCATTTCTTTTGTAACTACTGTATTTTCACTGCCACAAAAGAAATGACGTCACTTATTCATGACGCCACAAACACTCAATGACTCATTACAGATCCTCTATCACTGCATTCTCAGTTGACTTGTGTTCCGTAAGAAAAAAAAAAATTGGCCTTCTCGGTTTTTTTTTTCCCTCAGCATTGGTCTACTGATTAGGGATTTCATAAATGCCCGACCTAACGGCAGTCCTACTGCATGACATACCAGAAGGAACCAAACTGTCAACAGCGCCTTGACGTTTGTCGCCATCGACTGGTTGCGCACTCCTCGCCAAGGATGCAGTCAAACACATGGTGACAAGGATCACAATAGCCAGCGTTCGTGAGTGGTTCATTTTGTTAGGAACAGGTGTCTTACAGCACGATATCTCAACTAACTTTCTCTGGAACCAAAGGAAGAGAATAACCATCAGCTCAGTTTGCAAGTACCCTATGATTATTTGATAAAATCTGTAGACTATCCTAAGATTTGGGATTAAAAATAACTTGGGTTAAAGATGCTACACTTGCGGTCTTTTACAGCGTCAACACAGCATCATGTAATCTCTTTGTAATATTGCTAAGAATGTGTCAGTTACTCAGTTACTTGTTGATTAACAAGAGGCGTTATCAATATTATGTTTCCAATATCGGTCTGTTTAAACAAAGCTAGCTCTGAGCATGACGTCTTGAAGAAAGAGTGGTGATACGTTAACAGAAAATCACCACTCATTTACTAAACTGCCACATACTGCTGTCCAACCCTCATTTTGACTGGACTTGTGAAGAATTGTAGTGAAGGCACTTCCATTAACAAGAATATAAGTAAACAGCACGGGATACTTACCTCTTAGTTTTCCCTCTCTATCTCCGACGTGAGTAAACAAAACCCCGGTGCTTTATAGGGCCACAACATCAACAGGATGTCAGATGTTACAGAACAAAGGCCTTTATGTGACTACTTACAGTGAATAACAAAAATCGTATTATGGTAATACTGTTGTAATAAGCACAACCTTTTATAATCATATACATGAACTTTTTTTTTCCGACCATTCCATTATACAGTGTCATTATACTTAGTGTGTAATTTCCAACGTTTCTTTCTCTTATTAGACACAGCTTATTTAGTTCTACCTCAACAGACTGTACTCTATAAAACTTCTAAACAGCCGCTTCGCTCAATGAATTTTACGAAAATGTAACAATTTTAACTTACCTTTAGATTTTGACGTATATCAGCAACTTAATATTGAGGTATATGTATTATAAATGTACTTAAAATCGGAGTTAGCTGGGTTTTTTTAATATATTTATAATGAAGATTTGAAAACCCTAATGATGACATCAAAGTATTCATTAACAGACATCACTTTAAGCCTGACATGAAAGGACTCATTTACTATGCATGTATTTTTTGAAAACCCTTATAATGACATCAAAGTATTCATTAACAGTCATCACTTTGAGCCTGACATGAAAGGATTCATTTACTATGCATGTACTATGTAGTAAACAATGCAATGTGGTGGTAAATATAATGAAGTTACAAAGGTATTTTTTGCAAATTTTGGTGCAATTTTTACCATTTTTTGCATGCAAATTCTGCACTTCTGGGAGCAAATGCTGGGGGTTGAAATGCATTTTCCCCACAGGGACAAATAACTGGCCAATTCATCCTGCGATATCCTGTAAATGTTTCTGCATGTGATGTTACAAAATAACCAGCTGGCCAATACAAACTGTTATGCACACAGATGGCCAAGATAACAAATTATGACACTTAAAACTCTTTGAAAATGAGAGTATAAGTTTATTATAATGTATACCTAGCTCTACAAAATGATAAATAAATGATATATAAATGATATCTATATATATAAACTTGTGTGTTGGTGTTCACTGACTGTGTGTATATGTGTGACAGAAGAGAGCACAGGCAGCACAAAAGAGAAAGAAATGGAGAAAAGAGAGAGACTGAAGAAATAATAGTAGAAAGGGAAATATGAAGCATCAAATAGGTGTCAAACAAAATTAAGGAAGAAAGATACAGTAGGGTCAAAATCAATAAAAACATAGCTAAACGCATCAATGCACAAAAATGTTAAAATTCAGTGCAATTTTTCTTTAGATAAGAATCTATATGGGCGCACAAGAAAACAGCCGCTAAAAATTTTTCTTTCAAATTCATTCAGCGATGGTAAGGAATGTGATATGAATTCATTATATTCTTTGAAGTTAATCATATCATGATCACTTCCTTCAAGCCAAAGTACATAAAATTTCAGTGTTTATCAATATAAAGTTGTGAAATCAAAAAAATATTTCAAAAGCCAAAGCAACAACAATCAAACATGTCAATATAGGACAGTCTCTGATCTGAACTTTTTTTCTCATCTCTTTTCCAAACCATTAACTCCTGTTAGTGTTGCATGAGTTCTCATTGACATACTATCATTTTAAAAACAAGCATCAAATTTTTCGCTTGTTACTGACGACCGGGGAGACACTAGTGTCAAATCATGCAACTGTCTCAGTTGGGTTACCAGGGGAGTGGTAGTCTTCTAAGTGAAATGACAAGAGCACTGACACTAGGTCACACGGAGAACCCACTGTGTGGACCACAGGTGCCTGGTACTATTAGGGATATACAGGTACAATTTATATGTACGATTGTATGATTGACAGTTGTTCAAGCGTACTATCTTTGTATGTCTGAATGTACACTGTATTCTATTTCAACTATGAAGACAATCATATGATTGTATGATTGACAGTTGTTCAAGCGTACTATCTTTGTATGTCTGAATGTACACTGTAGTCTATTTCAACTATGAAGACAATCATATGATTGTATGATTGACAGTTGTTCAAGCGTACTATCTTCGTATGTCTGAATGTACACTGTATTCTATTTCAACTATGAAGACAAATTTTCATTATTACTAAGGACGAATGAAATACTTCTTATCTCATCTCATCTCAGCTTATCTTAATGAGCCTTTGAAAATATAATTTACATTTCAGTTACTGTTTCAAAATATAGACAGTTCTCATATCACATTGGAATTTCATAACGGAAAAAGGTAAAAAAATGATAAGCCAGCTACATTATCAGAAACAATCAGTCAAAGAATCATAACAACTTAATTTAACTTCTGAACTACTCACTATAACAATTGCATAGAGAATATAATAAATGTATTGAGAACACACAATAAAGACCTCCAAGTAACAATACACTTATTATGAACCTTTTACAAGAAACAAGTTATACAAAACACTATGCAAGTTCTGAAATTAAACATAAAGTAGATCAATTCTGTTCATATTGCAATACTGTTCTGAGCTATCACACATTTTGTAATATATAATGTGTAAGTAACTTTTTTTTTTTTTTGGCAAAAATCTGATCGACCCAAATTTAACAAGTTATGGGTCACTCGCAAAAATTATTTCCCACAAAAAAATTTGCCATTTAAAAAATTTTTAAAGGGGTGATTATTGATAAAAAAAAAAAAATTGTACATCGAAAATACAAGTACTATTATTTGTGTTTACAATCCCTTATTCTTTGGATATTATTGATTTTAGTATGTTCTTCTACTGAAATAAACAAGGGTCTTCAAACACATTTCATCAGCGGTCTTATAATGTCCCTCAAAAACCTGCATGTGAGGCTCAAGTTAATGGGATCCTTGTGAAAAGGAAAAAAAAAGACAACCTTACACAGTATGTGTTCAAGTTTAAACAAAATAATTTGCTATAAAAGTAACAAGATTTTTTTTTAAAAAAAAAGGCATTTTGATATTTCATTCCACAACCTGATGTCTCTTTTAACAAACTGCATTTCCACAAAGTATACTCTATCTGAAAAATGCTTTAATATTATAGGGTTCTTAAATTCAAATATCAAAACCATGGCCTATTAGTCTAGAACTGCAAATCATTATTTTTATGTTTTTGTTGTTTTTTTTCAATAAAGAAAATTGTAAAATAAAACTAGATCTACTGATATGCTTTGACTTCAGATACTACCTAAACTGTGCTACGCAGAAAGTGATGCATTAAGAACAATGAATTCTGTAGCTGTCTGACAATAATGTACCCCTGGGCATCCTAGATAGTATCCATCACAAACTTAAGACAGGCAGAGACTGATTAACAGTGCTACTAAAAGAACAGACAAACATCTCCATGCTGAGGACAGTGTGCTACTGTCTAGAGGTCCACCTCCACAAGACAAGTGTTAGAATTACTGCCCATTTTATCTCCGGAACTCATAGACAGACGCCAGAACAATTTCTGCAAGACTGTCCAACCTACATCAGACCTGGAGATCTGGCTGAATAGAGCCCAGCCGAACAGCGAACTATATGGGACCCACGATGAAATGCTGCACACCGTCCTATCTGCAAGCCCGGCTGGACTGAGCCTTTAGCATGATCAAATTTATCGAAAGCCGAAGAAGAATAAGCAAATAAAAAAGTGCTGTCAATTGTGCACAAATACACACTCTCACTAACACCACATGTATCTTGGCCACTCACTGATTCCCACTCATTTGCTGAACACATTGCCGCCCAGGATAAACACTGTCATAGCCTTTAATGATTTTTAAGGACTTTCGACAACATATTTCCAGGCGGTGACGTGTTTTGCAACCAGTCAAATTGAGGCTGAACTCATTTTTTGACTATAAGGGTTACTGATATGATATACATGTACAAGCTTACTTTATGTGTCTTTGTCTGGTGAAAGAAAATGTCTATTCTAAAATTATTTTGGTCATTGATATGTTTGCCTGAAGTCCCAAACATGCAATGGAGAAAATTTGAGGAAAATCATGAACAAAGAACACATTTTCTTTATTTGTATAATCTACTTCTTAAAAACTGGAGAATATCCATAAATATTGACCACTCATCCACAAAACATCTTTCTCATATACAGTCAAACCTATTTATACCACCAACTCCCACATTTTGCCACCAAACTTGGCATTACTACAAAGTTGGCGGCATAACGGGATCTCTACAAATGAATGAAAATTTATTCTATTAAAACCCCATAAACTGAGTTATCTTGTAGGTTCGTCCTTTAAAGTACTACTGTGTCACACCAAGGGTTCCTTAAGGGGAAGGGTTAATGTGCCAGATGGGCTGATTAACAGAACCTACGTGGTCAGAGAATGGGGATGAGTGCAGGAATTGTTGATTCACGATCTGTGCACAACTCACTTGTCAGTGAACGGTCTGGATGCATTTCATAGAATAGCCCAATTTTTGTCCTTGTTAAAAACACTGCAACTATTTGGGAGTCAATACCTGCACTTTCTCTGCTGATTGTGTGATAACAAATGCAGAACCATCACTTAAAGTGAACCAACCGTCCATTCAAATGGTAGAATAGTGGAAGTCTGAACCGAGAATCAGTGGAGCACTGAACTCCTTGGCTTTGTTTCTCAAAATATCTTTAGTGATCAGGATACTTTTGACACATGCTATGTAAACCAAAGAAAAGACGCCGTTTCCATTGCATCATAATTTATAGGTCGCATTTTCTTACTCTAAGAAACTCTATTCCAATAGTTTTGCCGTCAGCCATTTATCAACTTTGAGTAAAACTATCACCGACGGTTCTCCTCCTAACAAGTTTCTTCTATGTTGCTGCGAAATGATAAGCATTATCTTGGTGAGATTTTGAGGGCCAGGCTACTGAAAAGATGAAAATGTCCTGATTTTACTCAGCGTTAAGCGACAGACGCTAGCAATTATTTCTAGTCCCAGTGCCGTGTCAAGAAAAGACTGTGCCAGGAGAATGCTATCCGAAAGTCGTAGAAGAAACCCAGCTAAAAATAACAGCCAATGGCACCCCATAGACTTAGAGCCCACAAGCTGTGCTCTGGGTCAAAGGTCAGCACCAATACTGTAGGCCTACAGCAGTACTGTGCTAGGCCTATGTGAAAACTAAGCTGTGTAGAACTACATATCGATCAAACTAAATTTACTGCAGTGCTCAAAGTTTTGCTTTATTACTGACAGAGTGGCGTTGGGGGTAAAATGGGTTTTTTTATACTATGGATAATTACAGAAAGAGAATGCCCATGTGTTGGCAAATGGTGGATAGCATGGAGCAGGGGATGGTATAACAAGGTTAAATTTCCACTATTTTTAGTACACTGGATAAGTTCAGAAGTAAACTGTAAGTGGTATGCGGGGATGGGTGGTATAACAGGGGGCTGTATAAGAGGGTTTGACCGTATCCAAAAATCACTTGACTTTTAATTCCTCTAACCAACAAGAATTAGATACCAGCAGGCCCGTCACCTTTTGCGCCCAGCATCTCAGTGTTTAGTCTGGGTACATAGGTGAGTCCCCATTTTGACTGGCTGCATGACTTACTGTACAGCACTAATTACACTGTCCCTGCGGAAAATTGCATTTCAAACCCTTAACCTTCGCACCCAGAACTGCAAAATGTAAACTTTGTGCCAAATTCTGCAAAAATCCCA
>JAWQUT010000650.1:177640-205777 GCA_033807755.1 Ellobium chinense
CATAATTCGTTATATTTATCACCATGTAGCACTGTTTACCATGGAACCATTGCAAACTGTTTACCATGGAACCATTGCAAATTGTAGAAACAGAACACCCCGTCAGTGTACATGTTGCCGCAATAGTGCAACCGTGCCCAAAAAATGTGCACTGTTGGCCAAAGTCTGAAAAATTTGCACAAAACTTACAGAAAATGTATAACACTGCAAAAATTTGCAAAACTGCATCAAAACCTCATAAATGCAGAAATTTGCGGCTGCAATTTTCTGGAGGGACAGAATAAACAAAGGCTGAGTGGGAAACCGAGTGGTGCATACATAATGTTCTCACACTTGCATACACATCAGATATCGCACACAAGTTGGTTACGTTGGCTAGAGATCGGTCTTTGAATGACTATCTTTACTAATTTGAGACATATATCTTAGACAAATATGTGTTAATTTCTCACCTTCCTTAAAATAAATTTCACGTACACAAGAAACGTGACTGGGAACATCAAATTTATGCACAGCAAAACCCTGACGACATGGCCCATCTTCAGACTGACACACACCTGCATATGGCAACCACCACTCTCCTTCCTTAAAAAGTATTCAGCCAAGACAGGCAGGTATGGTAAAAAGAATGAACTTTTCAGTCAAATAATAAAGGAAACCCTTCCTCTCTGTATGCCAACCTAATAATCCTTGGTTGTACTAGACTTCAAGCTACCATACTGCATTTCAGAAAGGCAAATCATATTTTCAAACTGAAGAGAAAATCTTTTCAGACCTTATGGTTTGTGTCAAAGCCACCGAATACAGTTTGTGAGGTCTTAGATTAGACAAATAACAGTCAGCTTCAACAGTTATTTTTTTTCTCTTGTTTTTTTACTATTTAGTTCATGAGAAAGGGTGATCACAATCATATTAGGTGGCTGTCGTGTAGAGGACATATGAAGAGTAGCCACAGCGGGCAGTTGTGATATTCAGGTGGCCGCTGTGGGAAGTTTAATGATCTAGAAAAATATAAATGCTTGCCCTTGAAATGTGGTTGCTATAGCAAATGGTTGTGATATAATACTGGCGCTTACTGTGAAGAGGTTAATTAAAAAGGAAAAAAAAAAATGTGAACGGTTGTCCCTAAATACGGTCATTATAGCAGATAGTTCTGATATACAAGCAGTTGCTCTGAGGTTTCATATATAAAAAATACGTAGGGTTGTTCCTGAAATGCAGTGACTACAGCAGGTGGCTGCGATATACAGGTGACTGCGGTGTACAGGTGGTTGCTATAACAGGTTCAATTGTATTGCTATGTGCGTATCGTGTTCACCATACTGCAGAAGAAAAAAACTCCAATAGCATGGATAATCAATTCCGCTAACCATGTGGTCAGCTAAAGCAGGGGCCTTGTCTTATCAGGGCTTTACTGTTTACATTTTCTATCTTCTCATTTTCTATCTTATCATTCAAACATGCATATTGGTATATATGTTAAACTAATCCAAGATATTGGGTACTCAGTTATTTTAAGTTGAAACATGAGACATGAAGAGGAGCTTCAAAATCTATTACATGATAATGATACATGTAATATTGACCGCCCTCATACCGTTAAGCACAGTCTGCGCATGTACAATAACCTTGTTCAACTTGTAAAACTTGTATTGCCATTTGTCAATCTTTCTACCTACATTAAAAACCCTTTTATGCCTAGTGTCCCATTTTTGGGACATTGAATATTTCATACCATAAACTGTTTAAATATTCTTGGACCAAAATAATTATGTACCATGTTTACCCTAGACCTTTCTGCTTCACAAAAAAAAATCCTATTAGATCTTAGGAGTTCTCTCTTTCCAAGATGGCCACTGAAGCATCAACAAGCAACCGTGGGATGAAAAGGCAAAGTTAACCAAAAATATGCAAAAGTAGAGATTTTAAGTGATATTTCTCACAGCCAAGGGTAAAACAAATGAATACATGCACACCTAATAAAATATCGACAGTTAGAATGTAAACAAATTCATACAAAGTAAATCACCTTCTAATTGTATTATGATCCAAATTGAATTTCTTTCACAGTAACAGCAAATAATGAAGTTATATAAGTACATGGTAAAATAACCACTTCTGGTACACGCACTACAAAAATAGAAAATGATAAGCAACTGAAGCTGTGATACAGAAGCAAATAAAAGTAAAAACAGCAGGAATAAAAAAAAAAAAAACTAGTCCAAGAACAATCAAAAGTAAATCAAAATTTCTGCAGGTTTCACATCTATAGCACTTTAGTTAAATGGAGCATTTGTGGTGAAAGTCACGAAAGATACCAAAATCAGGTTCATTTAATCGAAGTCGCTTCATCCCTGTCAAGAGAAATGTATAAGCACCTTTGGGCCTGAAAGACCTGCTATAAAAGCACTGGGTGTTTGAAAGAAAATTTGAACTGCATCATGCCTAAATCTGTTATCCATATCTTGACAGTCTTCAATTTGGATGCAAACACAAAAGTGAAGACAATGGGATAATGTATCGAAAACATACTTGTATAAGCGAGAAGAAGTTCGGAAAATATCTTTTCAACTATATTGCTTTGGTTTTCATTTATTTTTTTGCCTAGTTTAATGAAAAATGGAAGACCATCAAAAATTTAACATGGACTTACTGCATTCTGTTATAGAGCCACTAATTTCATCTTTCATTTAAATTATCTTCGGGAGTGCTGTCCTATGCTGTGTGCTCCCAAAAAGCAAAGTAACATCAAATTGAAGCAGGAGATCTTGTTAATGCAATAAGTTTACAAACTCCTGGATGTTAACATTGATGGAGAATAAATTCAGAATTGTGTGAAGTAAAAGTAATGAAAAGTGTTGCCTCTTTTGAATCCTGAATTATAACATCCATAGTAAACTGCAAAGAGGACCATCTCAGAATTACATAGATTTTGGGTGTCTTACATCAGCCTGAACATTAGTCGTTAAGAAAAACAAAAACTATGTGTGCGTTCCTGAGAAAACAATCCAAATATCGGCAGGTACTATACTGAGTAACAAGCTCAGAAAGGTAAAAAGGTCATTACAGGTCAAAAATGTAGTTTCAAGAAGTGTTACCGTAACCATTTTTAATTTTTTAGCAAAATTCTGTCTCAAAAATGCTTTCAAAAATGTTCTTTAAGGTGTGCAGAGCTGAAAATTTGGAAAAAACTTAAACAACTTTTTATGTCTAACCTGTCTAAGATTCACAGATGTATCCTGCCTTATCGTGCAAGCAACCCATTCACAGCTGTATATCTAATTTTCTCTTAAATTTTAATCATTCTCAGATGTAAATCTTTCATCTCATTTTCATGCTTCCTATGACATTTTATTTGAAAATAAAGATGTGAAACTTCAGCCTTTTTTCTCAAAAACTTGGCTTTCCTGGTCCCAGTAAATATGATGTATCTCAAAAATTATTAATGATATTTTAAAGCATTACAAACCAGCTTGTTCTGAAAAAAATATTCTATAAGGATACATGACTGTCTCAATTTTCAAATTTTCCAGCATTTGGATTGTTTCTTCAGGCAAACACACATATAGTCCTCTGAAACCCCAGGTGTGCTCTGTATCAGTTATCTTTGCTTCGAAGTCGGCGATGACCTCTCAGCTTAGGCCTGTTATCGCTGCCTTCTCCTCCTTCGGCCTCAGCTGTGGTGGCCATGAGAGCTTCTATGTTAGGCATGTTCCAGTGCCGCAGATGTTCCTGGCTCATGTGTTGTCTGCTCAGTATCATGACCCCGGCATCTCCCAGACCTTGATCTGAAACTGCCAATCTTGAACCGTAAGCGGTTGGGATGTCGTCTCCTTCTTGGGATGGACCATTCCTTTCCTGGACAGGATACTGGTGGATATCAATATTATGATGGACCATGTTTGAGAAAGGAACCTCAAACCCTGCAGCAGAAGCCTGGAATTCTGCATGCCGTTGGTCCGGTACTATTGGATGCGGTCTTGCGTGTTGAGATGGGTTGGTAAAGAAATCCAGCAAGCCCTGATAATCATCTGGATTGTCCACTGCTTCCACACAGAAAGCCCCATGGAATCCGTCCTCATCTGTCATGGGCTGCCTTTGTCTTGGTGACTTCTGGGCTGGACACTCCTGTTGCAAATTTGATGTTAAAGGTGGCCGCATCGGTAGCGGAAATGCATATTTGTAAGGTGGTGCCTGTTCTGCAGGTGCCAAGTAATTCTGCTGCAGCTGCTCACCCCATTCTTGTACAGCCCGTTTGAAAAACTTTGCTGGAAACAGAATATCTCCTGTCTGCTGAGAGGCTGAAAACGATCACAAGAACAAATCTGATTAAAAGGTATGCATTTTTGGATTTCTACATATCTATTCTCTCTCTCTCTCTCTCTTTCTGTGTGTTTGTGTGTGTGTGTGTGTGTGTGTATGTGTGTGTGTGTGTGTGAGAGAGAGAGAGAGAGAGAGAAAGGGAAAATATATATATATAGTTTTATGTATGTCTGATGAAATTACGTACGATTGTACAATAGAAACCTGTACAGGGAAGCCATTCCTTTTATACTATCTCTGAATTTTCTGCAGTTTTGAGCAGACTGTATCATTTAACAGACCTTATCTATTTATCAGTGCTCAAACGTGTAATTATTTATGTACAGACGAGGGAATGACAAAGACAGTCAAATTTTCATTTCTAATTTTTCTCTTTAGAAACTTCTTGGCCTGTGAAGTGGTCAACGTTGAAAGACGACATTCTCTGACTTCAGAGATTTCTTGAAGAGTGGCAGCTCTGCTTCTTGCTAATCACTATCACAATCAGATTTCATTGTATTGTCCATAAATTTAGTAGAACTCACTTAACACAAGAGTGCTTCACTCAAATTCCCAGTTAATCTGATAGAAAAGAAAACCTCCATCCAAAGGCTCTCTTCATTCACCGTATAAATTTTACTATTATTCTGATAACAAGTTTAAGGAAATTTTTGATTTGATAACCCTCTTGTGTTGGCAAGAGAGAAAAAAAGTGATGGAGAGACGAAAAAATAAGCCATTGGTGTAACAGCTTTCGCTCCCCTTGTGCATATGTGGTCTGGCACATGGAGATTTGGCATGGTGAATACTGCGTCAAAGATGATGACTATGTACGTGATCCCCAACAACATACAATGCTATATCAAGGCCGTCGAAGTTGTCACAAGATAAAATGCTTCTGACATTTCGACTTATACTGTATGGTAAAGGGACAACATAAAACTCGATTAATACCTTGATTGTGCTATTGATCTATGCCGTACTTCATGAAATCTGTGGGGTTCTGTGTGCTGTTGATCTATCCTGGACCATGCTAAAGCACTGTTTTGTTTCGCCTATGTTTTGGCATAATCGAAATTTTTAAACAACGAGATTTACATCCCCTGAGAGCTGGTTATTTCTATTCAAAGGGAATGACAACATAATGGAAAATGTTTGTAGATTGCTATAAGCAAAATGTTCAAACTGTTCATAGTGTTTACATATTTTTTTTAGCATGAAACAGGGCACATGAACAAAGAGACAGATAACCAGGCTAAATGAAATAGACAGAGAGAGTGAGACACAGAGGGAGAGAGAAACAATGAGAGAGGAGAGAGAGAGAGAGAGAGAGAGAGAGAGAGAGAGAGAGAAAGAGAGGGAGGGAGGGAGGGAGGGAGAAAAAGAGTGCCAGTCAAGAGAAAAGGGGGCATGGAAAATATGGAAGAAAATTTTAATCATTGCCACCACTGACCAGGCTTCTGCTTTAAGACGACACCCAAGACTCCACCCAGGGGTTGTCCTGCAGATTGGTAACGGTCCAATGGTGGCGAATCTGACTCCTGGAAGGCGGAGCTTGATTGTGGTTGGCCGTACTTGGCATTGTTCAGGTTGACAAACTCTTCTCTAGGAACAGTAGCCTGGAAATAGATTAAGATGAGCTGAGCTGAGCTGAGCTGAGATGAGATGAGGTGAGGTGAGGTGAGGTGAAGTGAGGTGAGGTGAGATGAGATGAGATGGGATTGGGTGAGGTAAGATGAGATTAGTTGAGATGAGATAAGATAAGGTGAGAGATGAGTGGGGTGAGATAAGATGACATAAGATGAGATGAGATGAGCTGAGGTGAAATGAGATGAGGTGCATAGCTGCCAAGTTTCAAAAATCCAAATAAGGAACACCCTTTCGCGGCGGGTAGTATCCCCAATTTTCCANTTTTCCAATCCGGGGGGGGGGATGTGGGGGATCCGCCAAATAGCTGGTGAGGGTTTGGCTCAAATGTTAACGTTACATGTACTTTCAATACTGCCAAGTTTACAATCCTTTTCCCTTCTCGGTCATCTTTTCAGATCTCTCTATAACTTACCATGCCAGGTTCTCGAAATCGTCCAGCTTTCCTTGGCGGTTGTGGGTACTTGTCAAGGCTTTCTGTTGATGTAAAGAAACGAAATTACATTTTTAAGTATCCTGTACTTTCTGAAACGACCAAAATTGAAATCCTAGACTATAAATCTAAACGAAACTTCTCTGTTGCTTATAGACTCAAAAACTACTAAACATACTGACATGAAAAGCTGGCACAAAGGACTATTGGAGTTTGGTCATTATTCCTACCTACATAAAACAAACAAACGCTTATATGGTTCATGAGATATTGAAAAACAAAATAAATGTCACAGCAACTGAACAATAAATTCACAAGTGGGGGGGGGGCTTGGGGCTTACAAGTTATCTTAAACAAGACTAACACCCCATTTTACAAATGGGCAGGCAGGCAACGCACCAGCGGCGAAAGAATGCCTAGCACACCGAAAGGCATTAGACTCCGTGAAAAAGTTGGGAGATTGGCGAATCGGGCGGATTGAAAAGATTGTATTTCGTTGCTATACACATTCTTTTTTTGAAAAAAGGGTAAAAAAAATAAAGAGGACTGATGTGTATAGTTACTTTTTGTGTATTTTTCTACGAATTTAGGTGAAAACCGCATGTTTTTACGTTACATATTTCTCAATAAATCTGTGACACAAATTTGGCTGAAGCGTTTTATTAATATAGATATATAACTGCCCCCTCTCCCTCCCCAACTCCTTCTTCAAAGAGATTAGCCACTTTTTCTTCTGTACAAAAAGCCATGACTTACTTTGTAGAAATGCCACCACATCTGCACTTGTCGGTCTCTTTTCCTCATCTACCACAAGAACCATATCCAGCAACTCTTGCAGGGCAGATGTCTCAATGGTAGATGGCCTAGCGGAGAGCAGCTCCATGACCACATCCTTTACTGGGATCTTGCTGGGGTTGCCGGAACATGGCTGGTCACATAGCTGGCTAATCTGAAATGTCATCATATTCATAATGTAGTAATACTTTTTAAGAATTTTAAATTGACTCTGTTTGTGCGAGGCTCCTCATGACCCACTGTTATGGATGATAACCATTCCACGTGTTATCTGCCAGCCGATCAGCTGACACAGGGCTGCAATATTCGACAACCACTTCACATGGCTAGTGCTAGCATGCAAATTTACTCTACAGTCTTCACCTACAGTGAAGGTGAGAATTAGTTTTACTATAAGGATAAGGATAACTTTATTTGTCCACAAAGGGAAATTTGTCTTGTTACAGTGTGCTTACAAAACATAAATATCTGTGCAAACACACACATTCCCTCGCTATCAGTACTATCACATGTACACATGCACATACTCCCACACACACACACCCACAAGCAACCACGAACACACACAATATGTAATAATACATCTCCCCCCCCCACACCTTTAGACCTTTAGCGTCACAAGACCTTTAGAACGGACATAAAAATTTATTTTCACAGATAAATATTATAAAACACATTTAAAATTGCAAGTTACGACTTGAAAAGCTATTCTTCTGACATAATTTATTATTTTAAGTAACACACTGAGCTAGTAAAGCTATTTCAATTGAATTAATAAAACTATTTCAGGAGAACTTATCGGAACTTAAAATAGCAGAGTATAATAAAACTTGGTTAAAACAGGGTGGTCAGGACTTTCAAAAATTTGGTCGTCACAAGTGTGCATCACTGCAGCCTCCTGCCAACTGCGTGACCATTGTTACGGAAAAATGACTGTTGCACGTGTCACCTGCCAACCAATCAACTGATGTCGGACTGCAAAATTTGACAACCATCTCACACAATTCGCACTGTCTTATGAATTTGGTCAACCACCGCACCCAGTGTAGTGGAGTGAAAGTGAGAACTGGTTCTACTGTAATATTACAAGGTTTAATCATTCCCTGGGAGTTGAGAAAGTCTTAGAGTGCTCAGGCCTGCTGGAGGAATAACAACAGTGTGAAGCTACATGAGCAGGCATTAGCCCAGATACAAGACTTATAAACCACAGTGTTGTTATCACTACTATTTAAAAAAACAACAAAAACACTGTAAACATACCTTATATATGACGCCAAATCTCATCTTCATCATCTCCTCTGCGGTTCCTCCGTAGTCAGGTGACCCAGTGCCCCACTGAATCATGGGGTGATGTCCAATGATAACGTACAGGACCACAAGTCCTGCCCCCCACACATCATCTTTCTCCCCTAGCCGAGGCACCCGAAGACCCGGTATCTTCTTCTGTTTTGTCAAAAGAGTAGAGGATATATCATATTGTGAGTATTACACAAGGAGAGCACGTTCAGTAACATGTGACAATAACAACAGCTGTATTAACTCAGGTATATAGAACTGACATATGAGCAAACATTATACATAGAGCATAACAATTGCTATTTGATGAATAACGTACACAGGAACAATTCAGACACCATACATGGGACATCAAAAAGAATCATAAATAAAGCCCAAATTCACAGCAGCTGTCAACATGTTTTGTGTTAAAAGATTTAAATAAGGTTTATTGAAAAGAATAGCTCAGTTCATGATGATGATGTGGTATATGGGCGCACATTTACAAGCAACAAATGACAGGACAGATCAAATGTCAAACAAAAATGCATCAGTGAATAATTCAATAAATCAATCAACCAGTCAACTTATCAGTCAGGCAGTCACTCAATCAATCAATCAATCAACTAACTCATCAATGATTTAACTGATCAATCAGTCAGCCAATCAATAAACCAACTACTCTGTCAACCAACAAACAAATCAATCAAACAGTCAATGAATCAGTCTACTAACCAATGTATCAATCTACTAACCAATCAATCAACTACTCAACCAGTCAGCTAATCCATCTATCCATTCATCCATCCATGCACAAACAAATCAAGCAACAATAAATCAATCAAACTATCATTCAATCCATCCAGCCACTCCACCATTCAGCCAGACAATCAACAAAGACAGTTTGAATAAGCCATTGATAAGAATGTGGAGTAAAGGATGACGTCATGCTATGGGATCCTAGTGATTGCCGGAATAGAGAAGAAGGAAAGAACATACTGATATCTTCAGCCTTGCGGTAAAACAGAGATGAGGGCTCTTGCACTGGGGCTGCTTTGTCACAAGTGAGAGAGATTATAACTTAACCCAAAAAAAAAAGGCATGGAGGGACAAATTAGAAATGCTTAACAAAAAAAAAATATATTTTTTTTTAATAACAGCCAACTCCATATAATCACAGCTCTTCTGGAACGGAGAAATAGTTGTGATTAACGGTGTAGCGAGCAAGTGTTAATCAGTATTGGCGTATAGTGAAGAGGCACTGAATATGATAGCTTCTCCTTAGAAACGCCACTGACGTTGCTACTTTANAACATGTGACAATAACAACAATAGAATAGACATATAAGCAAACATTACACAAAGAGCATAAAAGTTGCTATTTGATGAATAATGTACACAGGAACAATTCAGACACCATACATGGGACATCAAAAAGAATCATAAATACACCCAAAATTCACAGCAGCTGTCAATATGTTTTGTGTTAAAAGATTTAAATAAGGTTTATTGAAAAGAATAGCTCAGATCATGATGTGGTATGTGGGCACATATTTACAAGCAACAAATGACAGGACAGATCAAATGTCAAACAAAAATGCATCAGTGAATAATTCAATAAATCAATCAACCAGTCAACTTATCAGTCAGGCAGTCACTCAATCAGTCAATCAATCATTTCAATCAACTAACTCATCAATGATTTAACTGATCAATCAGTCAGCCAATCAATAAACCAACTACTCAGTCAACCAACAAACAAATCAATCGAACAGTCAATGGATCAGTCTACTAACCAATGTATCAATCTGCTAACCAATCAATCAACTACTCAACCAGTCAGCTAATCCATCTATCCATTCATCCATCCATGCACAAACAAATCAAGCAACAATAAATCAATCAAACTATCATTCAATCCATCCAGCCACTCCACCATTCAGCCAGACAATCAACAAAGACAGTTTGAATAAGCCATTGATAAGAATGTGGAGTAAAGGATGACGTCATGCTATGGGATCCTAGTGATTGCCGGAATAGAGAAGAAGGAAAGAACATACTGATATCTTCAGCCTTGCGGTAAAACAGAGATGCGGGCTCCTGCACTGGGGCTGCTTTGTCACAAATGAAAGAGATTATAACTTTTTTTTTTTTTTGAAAGAGATTATAACTTAATCCAAAAAAAAAGGCATGGAGGGACAAATTAGAAATGCTTAACAAAAGATATATATTTTTTTTTTTAATAACAGCCAACTCCATATAATCACAGCTCTTCTGGAACGGAGAAATAGTTGTGATTAACAGGATATGCAATCAGTATCATTAAGCGTGTTTTTTACATAGAACTATTGTAATTATGCAACCCCGAATGCAATTTAGGTGAAGTCTACTGTAATACTAGATGAATTTCGTCAGAAGTATTATCGAGCATGTCCAAAATTACTGATAAAAAAAAAAGGATTATGAAAATACAAATTTATTTACCCCGTAGGGAAATTGTTTTACCACGTCATACAATGTTATACATCTCATTCATAATACAAACATATATAACAATAGACATATAAATACATAATATTACAAATGAAATACATAACAAAGTCATTGCTGGTCGCCAGCGGTGCAGCGCCCTGGTCCCCCCAGCTCTAAAGCCAGGTACTCATTTACACCTGAGTCGAGTGAGGAAACAGAAGTGAAGTGTCTTTTCCAAGGACAATGCAACGTTAACCACTCAGTTCGCGAGTCAAACACATAAGCCTTCGACTTGAAAGTCTTTAGATTCTGAGTAAGACTCACAAATCGCACGGCCACGCTGCTTCCCATATGACATTGTAAAAAATGTTTCATAACAGCACTAGTTTTGCATTTTTTTTTTTTGTTTTTTTTTTGTAATAACCATTCTTGCATATTCCACCAGCAAAGAAATAAAAATACTAGGATGCCCTATCAACCTACCACTTTGCTGCTGTAGATAAACTGGTTGAAGGCAGGGGGGAGATACTCTGGTGTGATGCCGTTGAAGGTCATTTGTTCCTGGCTTGTCTTGCAAGATCCGAGGTCTATCAGCTTAGCCTTCATAGTTTCCAGGTTCACACAGATGTTTTCAGCTGTCAAGAAATGAAAGATCGTATGCAAGCATAAGCATGTTCCTTCCTGCTGCTACAATTCTGTGATCTACTTGAGATGTTCAGAACAAACTCAGAGAAACCGTCTGAGATCCAATCAAACTTAGGATTTTGGACAAGGAACTGTAGAGTCAAGTTCTAAAGATGATAAAGTTCATCCAAGATGACAGCGTTCATCTAGTATCATTTTTTTTTGTTTGTTTGTTGTTTGTGTTGTTTGAGAAATCAAGTGCAAAATCATTTCTGTCCAAAACACTAATGATTTCATGGAAGAATGGTAACTGATAAAGCTGACTTTTTGTGGAGCAGATTATGTGACTTTTATAGTGAAAATTTTCTCAGAATATTTCCCTCTAGATGGAGGTGACCCCTTGCTTTTCCAAACAACTGTATCTCAGGCCAGAATACAGCTAGGACGAAACATCTTAAATCAGCAACATAACTATTCTCTTGACATAACAAATAATGTAATGCCACACAGATATAGCAACATAAGGACATAGCAGAGGAATAACAACACAAGAATGAGGGAATCTCGGTCCTGGCCGTCCATACCACACCCTCGCTGTGTCACCCAGTGTCAGCCATCATATAATAATAACAATAATAATAATAATAATAATGCTGTTTATAAGTCTCGTATTCAGGTTGACGTTTGCTCATCCGACTTCACATTATCATCACCCCAGTATGCCAGATCACTCTAAGTCTTTTTCAACTCCTTGGAGAAAATATAGTGCTCCTGCCATTTGGAGGCACTGATCACTAGCAGTCTGACAATATCTTTTACTGCCCATAGCCAGATACCCATTTTACAGATGGGTGGACTGAGGAAAATGTGGATGAAATGCTATCCCAAGGCACCTACATAACGACTGTAATTGGGAACCAAACCCAGGATCCTTACATTTTGAATCCAACACCAAAACCACTTGGCCATGCTGCTTCACAAAAATTATCATTTCAGCTTGAAGACTGTTCCCTCCCAATTTATAAGACAGCTTCACAAGACGACACAAGCACCTCGGTAGTCACTACCAACAGGCGAAAAATAAAAACTCGAAACTCACTTTAAGCGGGGTAGCTTTACAATAAACAAGTGCCTTGATCAGGTCTATTTACATGCATAGGCCACAAGAAGTAGTCATGAGGCAAGAAAAAGAACCACAATGGAAATTTTATTTCTAAAACAAAACAGCCATCTTACGCTTGATGTCACAGTGGGTGATGCCATGCCGGGCCAGGAGCCTGATGCCTTTGAAAACATCCAATGCGATCTTTTCAATTCTTTTTGGTCCCTCCAAGACATATCGCAGGTCCTCCGTACGGACAAGCTGACGCAAAGACACACCTAGTAAAATGATACAATATGATATTATCTATCAGCCTTTGCACTCATGCAGAAAAATATGCGTATAAATACATATGCATCTTTACTTGCCTAAACCGTTTTTGGAAGAGCTCCGTATTGGCATATGCAGAACTGTCCACTTTCCGAAGACGGAGGCTTTCATCAAGTCAATGAACCTACGGCAAATGCTGCAAGGATAATACACACTCATCACTACTGCAACCACAGTAGTGAGTTAGGGGCATGTTCACTTGTCGGCTAAAGCAGTATAATATTCTTCTCTTATCCACTGACTGTCTTAGTCTCTATTTTGTCTACCCTGCCAGGGCTTTATACTTGTACTTTTTGTTTTCCATGATGTGCTTCAGCCAGAAATGATTGTGTGCTATGTGGGTTTGCAGTGTCATTGTGTTCGCTCAAGCAGAATGTGCAAACAGAGCCCATGAAGTTTAACCCTATTAGCGCCCAGTGCAATTGTCCAAATGGCCGGGGGATTTTGCTGAATTTGATATATGTTTTTATTTTGTTCTACATGATGTGTCAGTCAGTTATACTAGTGTAAAAAAATATATTTTGGAAAGGCAAGGGGATGATCTTTTTAAAAATTCACCTTTGGTGACCTTCAAGTCATTTATGTGATCACATGACCTCTCAAAATTCAAAATGGCTGACAATTTTCTTTTTCTGTCATCTTTGGGCTCACCAAATGTATGAATAAAATCAAGGAAGTCCAAAGTTTACTATCTCATTAGATAGATATATTCATGCCCTTTCCAAAAATATATAACTTCAATAGGTTTGTCGCTATCATTGTCAAGATAAAAAACCTGGAAGCTATTACGCTATCTCTTTATCTTGCATCGGTGTCAACGGCGTACTTTCGCTTTCTCCAGCTGACACTGTTTCGTTTTTTTCAACGCAAATGAGGTAAATTCAGTTCCGGTTGAAACGGAATAAGTCCCGGTCAACTATGAAAAATCGCGTCCCGCAAATACGCCGATTAAATCATCGAATTCCGGCATTTGGCCCTGGGACGTGACTATATTGCCGATTATATCGGTGAGGGGCGCTATTAGGGTTAAATATACCAGTCCTGCAGCTTTCATTATGGTTCCACGGTGGCAGAGAGGATGTGCAGCAAAGAATTATAAACAGGTTACAGGTTCAGAGAAAGAAGGTCAACAGTGAGACAAATGAGAGTCATAACCAAAGTATGGCCCAGCCTTTTTGGAATAACAGGATGACAACAAGTCAAAACACTTGCTGGATGGGAGATTTTCCTCTGAAGATCTTCTATTGCTCTCAAAGTAGGAGCTTCTTCGGAAGAAAATATAAATTCTCTCACCTGCATCCTCCATG
This sequence comes from Ellobium chinense, assembly GCA_033807755.1. Taxonomy (NCBI): domain Eukaryota; kingdom Metazoa; phylum Mollusca; class Gastropoda; order Ellobiida; family Ellobiidae; genus Ellobium; species Ellobium chinense. The sequence goes on from JAWQUT010000650.1 coordinate 191,928, forward strand.
ACAATACGAGCCATTTCGCCATCCCACATAAAGCCATAGACTCTAGCCAAACAGTTGTGGTCAGAAAACTGCAAAGGAATGAGGACCTCGTTCTTCTCTACCTTCTTCACCTGCAAGGTAACAAATAACAGGATTATAATAATTAATTCATCACTTTCTTCATGTGCAAGGTATTGAATAACAGGATTATAATTCTCTGCTTTCTTCACTTGCAGGGTAACATGTGACAGGACTGTAACAATTCTTTATCTCACAAAGCACAAGTAAATGTACTATGCCAATGAATAGCTGGGTGCAAATCGGTTTGCTTTGCTCAATGTATCAGTTTCCGATAAGCATTCTTTTCAGCACTGCTACCAAGTATGATCATCAGAGAGAAGTTCACTGAACTAAATACTAGGCACTTCAATCGAAACTGCAAGGGATGGCAGAGAACATGAGGCTTACAGCATCTATGCAAAACTGTAAGAATGGACAAGGGGTGAGGCATGCTGTTTTCAAACGTGATAAACTCAGACACAGCTATATGTAAACTCAGAATGTAACAGTCAGTCTGCATGAAATTCGATACAGGAGGTCTGGCATCAATGTTTGTTCACCAAAGATGCAAGATTCCATTTAAAAAATGTGGGCAAGTTTGTGTTGCTTCCTCCATTTTCAAGGATGGTGTTAAAATTTCAAATCTTGTCTCCTGTCATTGATGATGCCGTACCATATATATAAAGCCGTTGAGCACCATATCAATGGGTAAATCCGTAACAGTGGTCATTCAATTATGTCCCATTCACTGAGCAGGAATACATGCTGGTTCACTATATTGCTCCTCATCCCTTACAGTGATAACACAAGAAGCTTCATGTGCAAGGCAATCTTATTTTAGTCACCTAATGTCCTCTTCATAGAACAGATATCCCTGCTAGTCATTTATACAGGTCACTGACCTCCTGACAAAACATGTCTAACATGAAGAATGCGAAGAAGATGAAGGAAAATGAAGAGGAAAAAGAAGAAGATGATGAAGAAGAAGAAGAGGAAGATGAAGAAGAAATATATGCAGGAGAAGAAGAAAAAGAACGCAGAAAAAGAAGCTGAAGGAGTACAAGAAAAGGATGCAGGAGAAGAAGGGAAAGGAGCAGAAGAAGAAGAAGGAGAAGAAGAAGAAGAAAAGGATGCAAGAGAAGAACCAAAAAAATTCCAGAAGAAGAAGAAAAAAATGCAGAAGAAGAAGAAGAAAAACAATGATGAAGAAAGAGATGAAGTGTAGGCGCTCTTCAAAGAGGCTCTGTGCCCATAATGCCAATGCTATTCCCAGTGTTACTGTTCTATCCTAGAAACTTAATGTTATTATCTACTACAATGAAGCTGCTTAACTGCACTCCACTTAAAGGAAACTTCTTCTAAACAGCAACTTGCTTAAGGAAGTAAAAGCTGCATTTTTCAATCTGAAAGCACCAGAAAAAAAAAACAACTTCATCCATGTTTTCTAGAGGTTGCGATTTAGTAGAGTCTACTGCACTCAAATGCAAACGCAAATGTAAGTCCCGTGATTTTTTTTACCGTTTTCCACACCAGTTTTGTCCCAGTGCGGCCATCTCTTCCCATGAGGACAGCACCAAATGAACCACGGTTCTCCTGGCAATCCTTGTTCATTATCAGGCTATCTAAACCTGAGAATTTCTGAGGAGAAAAAGGAATAGTCATATCATGATCACTGGAAAACTCAGAAAAACAAAGAACTTTCCACCTGGGTGATTTTGAAATCACAGCAAAACATGAAAACAGGAAAAATATTTTTAAGCAGAGCATTATCGATGCCTAACGTTTGTAGTCAATACCACTTCCGTCTTCTAAATAACAAATGGGTTTACCGGGAATCTTTGACAACACAATAAGTGTTAGCACGGGAGAAAGGGAGAGAGAGAGATATCAAAGAGAGGAAGAAAACAGGCCTCTGCCATAGCAAATTTCTCTTCCCTTGGTCACTGACAGAGACATTAGGTCGGGCACATGGTGAATATTGCATCTGTCATGGTGGTGACAATGCAGCCTGATCCCTGACAATACACAACACTATAACCAGTCAAGGCTGTCCAACCTGTCTTGTAAAAAGAACATCTAATGTTGTCTGACATTTCTTTGGTTATTCCCTTTTGTGTAAAGGTTCTTGGCAAATATTAGAACGGCAAATCACTCATTGTGTACAACACAATTAATCTGCTAATATATAATGTCCCCCTTTTTTGGTGCCCTGTCAGCCAGTGTTAGGGTGTAGAAATATATAAAATGATCTGTGATCTACATAAAGCATCCAATTTTAAAATTTCACCTACAATTTGAGCCTTCCAGATAAAAAATAAAGTGTGTAGACCTATGTATTAGCATGTGATCAAAACCAGTCTGATGAAAAATTGGGGACCAAATCAGAAATTTGAGGTGACCTTGTTTGAAAGAGATTTGTGAAAAATTGTGGGCATTGACCCCCTTTTTCTTCCCCATGAAAGATTGGGCAAAAGAAGTACTGTACCTCCATGGTAGAAATTTCCAAAAATCAGTGTGGTATTTGCAGAATAACACAAAATGTTAATAGGGCCAAAAGAAGAAAAAACAATAGGTTCCAAAGACCTAAAGGAATAACAAAAAACTCATATCATTGCTAACAATTTGGCCATTCTTTAGCAGAGTCCTTTTACAGTTGTATTGTTACAGCTACTGAATGCAAAAGGTTACAATCATGGAAGTGATTGTCATTCATGTTTTGAATTTTTTTATTCTTTTTTTGGCTCAATCTACTCATGACCTGCCCCACAACCTTATGGCGGCACAAATCACTCCACTTCACACTGTGTTACCCAAATGGTTGTGAGGCATTCAATCCTTTCACACTGGCCTGGATGAATGCGTGATTCAAAATTACACACAACACAGCAAACTGTAAACAACCTATTATTTCAAGGGTTGTCAGTTATGTAGACTTTTTTATTTTATCAACAAGTGACTAGTCTTGTACAAAAGAGGAATGTCTGAATATAAATTAATTATTAATTAGTTTTTATTTTTTGTTAGGGTTATCTGTTAGAGGTGCAATCCTTGAGATTTTATTGTCTAATGCACTGCATAATGAAGGAAAAGATAGTTAGTATAGGGAGCGATGTGAAAAAGTTAAAGCCTACCAATAAGGAAACTTGAAACCTGTCATAAATTTAATATATTTAATGATAAAAAGCAAGGAAATAAAGCTTTGCAACATATAGTCAAGAATTTCAAGACTGCAAGGTTCTAGGGTATTAAAAAAATGCGGTGATCTAAGCCAGGGGTCGCATAGATCATAAGAACGTTAAGGAAATTACGAAATATAATATTTCATTCACTGGACAGACTCACCGTTTCATTAAATATGATTTCCTTGGGTGCCACTGTCTTGCCCTCATCGATCTCCGTGATATAATCATCTACGATCTTCAAATCTCTGGCAAATAAATTTAGATTCAGACAGTTACAGTATGAAAATGGAGCTGTCACTCTTCAGTTCATATTCATCTCTTAAAATCAAAATTTTTGGACAAACAGTGGATAAATGTGGATAAATCTTGGATTTTCTCAGGTATATTAGATAACCCTACAGTGTAAGACTGTTCATTAATCATAATGTTTTCTGAGGTTGTTTTTTTTTTTCAGCACTGTCAGTGGGAGACCTTCCCCACCCCTTTCCCCAAACTCCCATCTTTCCAACACTTAACACTTAGCTTGGCCCAGTTTAAGTCTAGGTCAAACTTTTTTTCTTTAAAATCACATAAAAAAATAACCACAAAGTTCCTTTATATAATACCAACAACTTTTTAACGTCCCAAAGTAACTAAGACTTCATACGAAGTGGCTGCAGTATATACTAGTATTGTTAATGAATTCCAAGCACCGCATTTTTCGAAGACATCCAGATTCCAAGTAAAAATAAATTTTGAATCAGCAAACCAAGTAGGGTACACTGCTCAATAAATTTTCATCATTTAATGGAACTAAAAAATTTTGGAAACCTTTGTCCAGTTATTAGTGTTTGTGTATTTAGTCTACCCTGATGTGTATGGTACTGAAACCCACTTTAAGATAAAAAAAAAAAAAAAAATAATGCCNAAAAAAAAAAAAAAAAAAAAGTAATGCCTAAACAACCAAATCACCAACCTACCTCTTAACAATCTACGGGGTTCACAGTTGATGGCTACCAGGCCAATTTATACGCTCGCATGAATTTAGCCAGCACACGACTTGTTTAGGGTGAAAACCAAATATAGTATAGCAGACAGGAAGGAGCCCTACCCAAACCAACTAACTGAAACCTAGAAATAAGATAATGTAATTCAAAATGTTGAAAATTAACAGATGAATAAATGAGCTGTTTAATTTGCAACAGGCTAGTAACCAGGGTTGGGCAAGTTCACTAAAAAGTCAGTTCATATCGTTCAGTTCACTGAGAGGAAAAAAAAAAATCACTAAGATCACATTTAGCTCAGTTCTATGAAATTTAAATAGTTTCAGACCAAATCAATTCTTCCTGGCTTTAGAAATCAGCATTCCGATCTGGTTTTCAAGGTCTAAGATGTCAACTGAATTGAAATTTAGATAAAAAAAAAATAAAAGTTCAGTCCATGCACCCAAACTAGTAATAGTTCAAATCCAGATCAATTCATCCAAAACAGCTCTTGAGCTCAAATCAAGTTCACCTGAACTGAACTTAAGAATCATGAACTGGGTTCATATGATCTCAGTTCTGCCCAACCCTGATACTAATGCATTTCTACAGAAGTCTGCAGTACACTATAGTATATTGTGCAACCAAAATAACAAAATCAATTAGAAACATGACAACATTGTTGATTTTTTTTTTCCAATGAAATAATGATGAGCACCATCAACTCTGCTTACTCTTTTTTCCTCTATCAGCAATATTTTTCAACAACTGCAATAACTTTCAGATGATGATGGGCTACAAACTGGTCCACTTATTTCCACCTGTCACTTAACTGTAATTTTCTCTACAGTTATGCAGATCTGAAAACCTCTTAGCAAATGAATTAGGGATCAGGAATGTCGAAATTCAGGATTTAAGACAAAACATCAGGTTTGACATAGAAACTAACACTAATAGTCCTTGTCATATAGAATTATACATAGCACATACAGCAAGATTGCGTTTTGTAAATATAGCAACTGATAAGGAAAATATAATGGACCTGCATTTCCTGGTCGTTATCTTGCAACATCCATGCTATCAAAACTCTAACCTCATTCTTTTCATCAAACCGTAATCAACTGGCATTAGCACTTTTTTTTTTTTTAACTAGCACTTTAGTGTCCTTGTAAACTCCATGTTTCTGACCATTGCCAGCATTATTTCGTAACTTTTATTTATTCTGATTTTGCATGAGTGTGGATGTAAAGGGTGTTATTTTTTTTTTCATAACATGCTGTATATGGGAGAAGTTATCACACTCATTTCATTCGCATCAGTCGGGTTTTTTTTTGACGTTTTGAAAAACTGAGCACTCTCAATTTATTGCTTAGAATAAAACAATAAGGCAGAGGTGGTTTAGCTTGTACAACTGAGATATAATGACAAGTCAAAACTCTACAATTTGTTTTAACAGAAAAATGACGATTCATGGAATATTACAGTACCATAAATAATTCAAATCATTAAAAAATCAGAGACTTATGCAAATGTGGAATGAGCATGATATTATTTTATTCTTCAAAACATACAGCCAACAGTCAGGAAATATGGGATACCCTAGGTAATTTTGAAGTTCTAAATCTGGCTTGTTTCCAGATTTTCAGAAAAGAGGCTGCTCATAGTTATCTGCTTCACAGCCTATAAATCCATTTTATTTTTTTCAAAAAAATTAAACTACGTATATTTTGCCTTTCGCCCAACAGTTTCTGAGAAAACACCACTGGAATGTTGTTATTTTCACTACATACGCCACCAACATTCATGATGCATGACATCATAAATTGAGATAGACTAGCAGATGATTGGTCCAGACAGTTTATGCATACATCCACACTAAATGTCTGCAAGCTTTTCTCAATTTAAGATGTCACACAGCATGAGTGGTGGTGAGGTACGCATGGTGAAAATCTCGACATTCCACAGTGTTAGGCAGAAGGCAATGTACATGGTTAAAGTTTTTGAAAAATACTGGGATTATTTAGACTGTGAAGCACATATCTACCCCTATCCCTTTAAGCAGAGAAGACTTGTTTAACAGGTGTGGTAGTGATATCAGAGAAGGGTATCACATTTTTCCTACATATATGCAGATTACACTTTGATTCAGTCCCAAAGGAAAGACTCTGCTACATCAAGATGTATGTGTTTTTTCCAGGTCACATGAGTCTGGAGAAATATTATCCCTTGTCATAAATTTGACGAGTGATTTTAGGTTTTAATTACCTAATGGAAACTTTGAAGTGCAGGAACCTATTAACATAATCGTTAGGGCGATTTTGAAATTTAAAGGGAGAATTGGGGGAATCGGGCGACTGCACAGTCTTGAAAAAATACTGAAGACAATGGAAAATTCAGGAAGGATGAGGGTTCCAACGGTCTTCACTCACTGATGACTGAGTGATTTTAAATGACATGGAATCATTATACTAAAGCTATACAAATTCCAGGAATAGTCTTCGACATAAAGCATGAGCAAGTTAAAGAGCTGGACTGGCTTACTGAATATGTGTAATTAATTAGTTAATACTCAGCCATGTTCGTGGAACATATCAAAGCACATTATTAGTTCTTGGCTTTTGCTCAACAGTGGATGTGTATATTTATATCTTCAGTCTTCTGCTGTAAGTTAACAGAATGGAAGAGATAGGTACAGACAGAAAGAGAACAAAGGAGGAGAGCTTGAGGTGAACAGCTAGCAGGATAATAAATCAGCAAAGAATTGCACTCTCTGCAAAGACACTGACCTGTACCAAAAACAGCAACAAAAATGACACCAGTTAGTGTCAACTACAGTCTCAAACTTACTGAATGCTAAAAGATGATCTGCGATTATCATCTTCAGGGGTCAGAGGCCGCTTCTTCCGTTTCACTCCAGGGATTTCCTCTTCTGGGCAGATTTCATCACTTGCAAGACAACTTTCTGCGACAACTTTCTTTTTGCCCGATCCAATGTCAATGATTTCAGGTCCTAAAATGCAATGCACATTGTCAAAAATGTAGGTGAAAGACTCTTGTAGGCTCGTTTACAGACTGGCTCATATGAAAATTGATAAGACAAGGACAAGAGAAAAGTTCAGACACACCAATACACACACAGTGTTTTCTCCAGGTCATGTGAATAGGGGGAGACATTCTCCATAGTCATAAATTTGATTAAATAAAGCAAACTTTGAAGTGCAGGAAAGATAGCAAGACTGATGCATGTTTAATATATTTTAGAGGCTTATCTTATGATTGCACAGTGTGGAGAAAACACTGCATACAATGATGTTGGAGCTTCACAAAATTTCAACTATAAATTTCACTTTCAGATCAGAAATCATGAAACACTTCAAATAAATAAGCAAAGTTCATGAAAACTGAATGAAGTTCTGGAGAAAAACAAGAGAAGGAAGAAGAATATTTAATAAGGACTCTCTTTAACTACAAGGTGAAAGGAACTACTTCATATATATAATTTTTTCCCTAAGCCTTTCTAAATTTTCTTTTTTCACGCATTTGAGTGTGTGACTGAAAAGAACTTTGTGTGAGTGCATGCTCAAACAAGCCTTTGCACTATACCTTCTCAAAGTAAGTCTTCTCTTGCCCCATGGGAAGAAATTACAGTGAGTAACTTGGTGTTAAACTGACTCACCCTCACTGCATGCCATGCTGTCCATGTCTGGGACTTGCATACTGTTGGCATTCACTTTTTCTCTCACAGGTAAGGGCTCAGGCTTTGACCCTGATGCTCCCAGATCAGTTTGTTTGACCATGGGAGTTTCAGCATTTTGATGAACAGCTTGGTCTCCTAGGCAGGTGTCCATCAAGTCTTCTTCTTGCCTATCTTCTAAAGGCATGGCTGTTAGAGAAAAGGGTTTAAAAGGATTTTTCAGCTAACCAATAACACTGTGACAGCCACAGATTCGCAGAGCATGCTGAAAGAAATTGAACAAGTTTTTATCTGAATTGAGTGGCTGCAGATCCTCCAGGGCACATCCATCAAGGCTAGTGGTTTACTGCCCCAGCCTTGCTACCCTATATGATTACGAGATCACTGACACCTTGGTAGGTAAGGTGCTGATTAAAGGTACTCTCAAGTAGGATAAAGCAGATGTCTGCAAGAAACTGGCAAAAAAAAAAAAGGGAGGAGGAAAAGAAGGTCTAGGACAGCACCCACGCTATGAGGCGTATGAAGGGGATGACTGTCGTGAAAGAAAGCGAAACTTAGTGCAGTCCACCTGGAACAAACAGAGCAGTCCTCACTCAGTTCATAATGGACACAGTAAGCAAGAGGTCTTTGAGGTGTATGGAGTGCAATGCTGTCTCTAGCAACAAGAAAAAGGCAAACAAAAGGAAATCAAGTATAGACCATTTCAGAAAACAGGGAAAATGGTGTCATGATTTCCAAAATTTTAGACAATATAGCGAGGTAGGGCTGCTGTCCTATGGAGGTCTTACAGTGTTGCCTTGTGAAGCAAGTAAAGGTCTTATTATACATGGTGAGTACACCATATATATCTAAATCCTCCTCTCCAGGGCTTTTCAATGCCATTTCCAGGAAATGTCAGGCATTTCCAGGACTTAACTGATATAGCAGAATATTATAACAGACATGTGGGATATTCAAATGCTAACAACACTCATGCACAAACAATATTTACACTTTATCATAATCTCCTATAGTAGTCGAACAGTGTCCATCCAGTGTGGCAAGCTATTTGCACTGATCCAGTGTGGGAGGCTATCTGTCAATTTATTTTTCTCTTATTTCTATTTTCCACAGACCCAGCACATTTACAGATTTTCCAGTACTTTCCATGATATATGTATGGATGCAGGTTTTAAGGGGCTGTCCAGATTTTTGCGCATTATGTGAAATTCAAGGAATGTTACAGGTGTCCTTCAATTTCAGGTTGAGGATATTCACATTCTGTGCATTCCCCAAGCTTTATTATTTTTTGATGGGGGATACTTGAGGAATATGATTATAATATAGTAGAGGTAATGTTAGCATCCATCAGAAAATCTGTTAGACACTGGAAATCCTATTCACAACATTTATGTCCACTTACAATATTTTCCAGCAACTTGCAGCTCCTTGGACAGGAAGTGAGTCTCTTTTGTACTCATAGCCTTGTTTACATGCACATATACATCCATTTCCATGGATGCCATGTCAACCACAGTGGCTCGTGGGCGGATGTTGACTCCGCTCTCCATCACTGGTTCTCGTCGTTGACCCTTGCTGTATTTTGCAATAGGTCTGAAATGCATGAAAAAAAAATGTATGTTTAGGTGTTTACGCTAAATGAATTTACCAGCATATGAAGTCAGTAGATTTCAATCTTGCCCATCACCAGGAGCTAGAGATGTCATTTTGACATGTGCTCTTCCACTCATTAGTGACTTGGCATTGTATACAGTTTCCACATCATAAGATCGCACAATTCACCCCTTCAAATTCAAAACTCCCCTCCAAAAATATATTAAAGGCATGCTGATCTCCCTTTCTTTCCTGCATTGAAAACCGCATTGTTTAAAAAAACAAACAACTTAAATCCTCCCCTCCAACTCATCTGACCTGGAGAAAACACTGTGCATGCATAGTGCTTGTTATTAATAAACCATGATCTCTTTTGCAGTAAAACATGTAAAAGAAGTACCTTTTCTTTTTCAAGCTAGCCCTTAAGAATAGCAGGAAATGCAACACAATGGAAATCCCTTCCTTACAGTTACAATCCACATGATTTGCAGTCATTTATTTCTTGGAAGAAATTCTCAATGAGTCTCACACCCCTAACAGGAATGCATGTCTCCAAATACAACCCTACCCCTACCCCTAACTCTATTCCTTGTCCCAATAACTATTCTCCCTATCCTTCAAGGAGGACACAAACATCAAAAATAGTTTTTCGTTATTCAATACTTTTTTCTCTCTGAAAATTATCTATGGCCCCACCAAGTCAATTTTGTGAAGAAAGAGAATCATTTTGCTACCGTGCGCGTATGTTATATGATGCAAGAAGGAGAGCTAGAGTTACTAGGTTTGCCTCTTGCATCCAGAATTATTCCCCTTCCCCGATCAGCAAAAACGATGACTCCACTTAAGTTTCAGCAGCTACAGACACCTCTTTCTGGCAATGAATTAGTCAGCTTTCAACTGGTCATCCAAATTCAAACGTAAAGTTTGATAGTGTTGTAAGCCAGATAAAGTAATCTGCATTTTTATTGCCTCAATATGATTTTCTTGGACATATCTACTGTTCATAGTGGAATTAAAATATTCATACCAACATGCTATCACCTGTCCGTAGACCACTGGCTAGACAGCTTGGCCATGTGGCTAGAGTGTATTTGAGGTAAGCTTATGGCCATCACCCGCGCAGTGGGTGTAAGAATTCAGACTTCGGATAATGTAACATTGTGGGTTTCTGAGGCCGGCAGAGGCCTTACGTCATAATGACAGATGCTTGAAAGCCTCTTGTTTTATTGGAATAATAGGGTATCATATGATTTAATATGGTCTGTAGGACGATGCAACCTTCCTTTAATCCTAATGTCTACTGAGACGTTGGGGCGAGCCCCTAACCCTGATGTCCTTCATCAAGACAGTAGTGGTGAGCTGATCCTTCATTCTGAAAAGTCGACTCGGCTCAATTTTTGGTGGCCTGGATCATAGGGATTGATTACTTTAAAGCTCAATCTTTGAAACTCGAGCTTTTTCAGTACGGGAGGGAACAAAAGTCCGTGGTAAAGGTTGGTAATGCAGCCATAAGATCGACTAAAGATCAAGAACAGCGGCTCGCAGTTGCATGAGCAATCTGTTTATACAGTGTCATCATAAATTACCTTCCTCATGGATGAGTCTCCCTAGTCTCAACATTCTCGCATGCTCCTCTACTCTCCGCCACTACCGCTACCACCCTCCCTCCCTTAGTTTCACAGTTCTTATTTTGCCCTCTTCCCCTCACCCCCACCCCCCTCCAAAAAGAAACAACAAAACATTAGTACGCGTACAAGTAGCATGGAATTGTTTTCTTCGGGCCTTCTTTTGACTTCTGGGGGCTGTTTCATGTTTACTTCAGGGTCTTTTTTTTTTTTTCAGTCATTCATTTATTGTTTCATTTTATTAGAAAGAGCAGTCTAGGATGGGGCCTATCAGTTCTTCAGTAAATGAATCTATCAGTTCTTCAGTAACTGAATCTCATCTGGCACCCTAAATGTTCACATTCATATAAACACATAAATACACAAACGTACACACACTCACACACACATAATATCACGCCCTTTGTTACCTAATTAACATCGACGGTACCAAACCAAACTTTAACGCTTCTTCACGATCCTTCTCCTTCCAGCCCTTTCCTGCTGTCATTGCTAACCTTTCCTTAACATAAACAATCTCAGTTAAATCTAATTAGATTGTAGGAGGTGCGACACTGCCGCGGTAACTTTGCGCTGAGCGTGTGGCTCAATTATTAATGTTGAGTCGAGCCAGATTAAAGCGATTCAAAAAGATCGGAGCAAAACTTGACCTTTTGACTCAAGCCGAACTCGCTGACTCGATTAATCGAGCCGCAGGTAAAGATCGACTCGGCTCGATCTTTTGAATCGAGCTGCCCAGCCTTACAAGACAGGAGCATCATGCTTAAGTCTCATTCAGAATTCCTCCTCATTTTTCATTAGATGGTTTAGTTTGATATGATTTGTGCATGTAATTATCTATACAAGATCTAGACCTCCAGAAGAAAATAATTTTCAGCTTTATTCTCTCCTCTTATCCTTGCTGACAGCCAGATAAAGCTATTTTTGATTTGTGGATACCCATCACCTACGTCAGCTTTATTCAAACCTGGAAATATTCAAATTTGCCATTAATTTTGTTTCCATCTGTTCCTGGATCTAGATAAAGGAGACTAGTACTAGTACTGTATTTTGATGTCATAACAGTAGGCACCTGCAGCTCACAATCACAAACATATTTGACATTGCTTTTACTGAGGTGTTGTATATCATTATCAATATCAGTGAGAACTGATTCAACGCTCACTTTATGTGCTGATAAATAGTCTAGACTGTTACATAACATTTTTAACAAGTAGACTAATAATTCAACTGAAAAATTAACACACTTTACAGTTGGTCTATACACTCAGCCTCTTGTCAGTCTTGTAAGCCCAAATCCTCTTCCACACTCGCTGATCGCTTCACACAAACAGGACACCCACAAAATGGCCGCTCGAATGTTTACAAATAATGACTCTCTAGTCTAGACTAGATCTAGATTTATCTTCCGCTTTGGGCACTTTGGCCGTCTCCGCAAACACCACAGAAATGAGAAATTAGTCGAACATAAACTGATAAACACTGATAAATGTCATAATCCACCTTATTGTTACTTTATCTATGCCCAAGGCTGTAATAACTTACGTTTGTTATTCGTTGTTTGTATCACAAGTTCACTTATGACACCTATCACTGAGTGATATCACTTGTGATCTGTATAGCCCGTCTTTCCGAGGGAATCGGAAAGCAGTTAGCCTGCTGTAATGCTGTCTGAAATTGGAAGCTTACGAAGACCGTATTCACTAAAAAAGTAAAATCAACAATGCTACTGGGTGAAAACAAACATCATTGAGTTCACTCGAAATGCTCTATCTCTCACTATCAATGGAACAGTCTATTGCAATAATTAATTTCATACTTTATGTAATCACATAAGCATACAAATAATGAAACTGAGCGTTACTTTCAATATTTTCCATAAATCTAATTGTAGCGAATGTTTAAAGTAAAGTTTTTAATCAATCTGAAGAAGGTTTGTTAGAGCTTTCCTGGGAAACCGCAAAGCCTCATGGGACGTAAGGGAAATCCCCATCTAATATTAGTTACTACGCCACTCTTGTTCTGAAGACATTTTATCAATCATAGTATCTAATGTTACTTATTTCAAGTTGACGACAATTGGATGATGCAGATATTACTGATACAATAACAGTAATGTTACAAACTTGATAAGTATACATCTAGAGACGAGGTTACAATTATATTTTAAGTAACTCACCCATTTCCCGAAGCCTCGGTAGCGCAGTAGGTAGCGCGTCAGTCTCATAATCCAATATCACTAGAGCGATCTGAAGGTCGTGAGTTCGATCCTCACCCGGGGCAAATTTTTTTGCAACAAATTGCATTTGGTGTAGATTATCGGCGGAGTTTTTTCTTCATGGTCATTTGTTCCATTTTTTTTTTTTTTGTATTTGTTCAGCGCCCGGCCATAATTTCTTCAAAATGACGGGGTTTTTTTTGTTTTTTTGTTAATTCCTTGCTTTCAGTAGACTAGAAGTCTTCCGAAATTCACACTGATCACGGAACGCCCAAGAAATAACATATAGTTATAGGCCCTCTGCCAGAGGTGTAGCAAAGTTATAATAAGTAGGACAACTTGGAGAGGCTCGTATTTCTTCGGTTCTCAGTTCAGATCCATGTAGATGTACACAACAGTGTTACTAATCCGCAGTGAAATGATGACGGGGACATGTGGAGAGCAATTTTACTTCGCCCCTTAACTTAACGCAAGATAGTTGTCACACTGTGTCTCAGTAGTGGTAGTACAGTCGTGTTTCAACAAGACTATCTATGC